>JARQTJ010000137.1:161053-172500 GCA_030142635.1 Trachelus troglodyta
GTCAACGCCTATTCGGGTTACAGTTATAAACCACAATTTTGCTGTGACGAATCATTTCATCCAATAAACCCACCGGGCTTACCCTACAACACTTCGTCGCTATTTCTTACTAGGAAGATATCCTTCCGAATGTATTTCAAAATTGAAATCCCGGGCCTGGGTTCGCGCTAACTATAGTTTGACTACTAAACAAACTATACACTCACCGCTGGCATCAGCCTTCCGTTTCAACGTCCGGAAATTTAATTACGAATTACTACCCACCAAAAAACCTCTCTGCGCCTTACTCACCAGCGATGGATGCGCATATCTATTCAAATTGGGATATCTGTAGTTCTCATGCTTAACCGGAAATAGGTCAAACCTCATGAGTATACACCGATCCCTCTTCCGTTCTGTTGAAATTCGAAAAGATGCCAATTTTACAACAGTTGGGTACAGTACCCAACTGTCGGTGCATTTAAATAATTTCGTTGCAGCGCCAATACAACAAGGGGTGCTCGTTCCGCCGTGTCGTCATCTACGTGTTTACGGCTTATCGACCTTGTCCCAGAAATAATACATTCTCCAGTTAGTCTGTTTTTTTCCCCCCCGTTTATTTTACTTACATCTTTAGTCGTATCCTTTTTTTTAGCATTATCCTTATACCGATGCGACTCCTTTCATAAGTTATCCCAACGCTGCAATGCATCTGAGAACTACAGTCAGAATCGTGTCCCGGTGACGAATGCATTTCTCTGACCGGTATTCGTACTCGGTTCGCGATAAGTGTGCTTCGTGCTATTAGGCTCGATCTTTCTTTTCTCTTTTTATTTCAAGAGATCGTACGATCCTCCTTCGGCTTAAGTCCAACGCCGCCAGATCATTATTGGATATGATCATTTCGAGCCTGACTTTCATGGGTTTCTCTACTTAGAAACGTCAATCGTGACGACGGCATGCCAACCCGAAGCCATATGCATTTTCCGCATATGTATTTTACTCCTAGAAATCATTACAAGATTATTCGTTATTATCATTATTACTTTTATGCGCTACTGTTATTCGAAATCCGGGTGCGTTTCAAATACCGATAGATCGTCGTAGATCTATTTGGATCTATTGGTTGATCCGAAGTCACGTGTAGGTAATCGTTTGGCTACATAAAGCTAATCTCTACTTCGGGCTTCATCCACGTTCCAGCCAATGATGGTGACGGTAAGTCCCAACTTTCTGGGACCGTTAAGGACTGGGTCTGATCGTTTAAATCCATGAGGCAATACAAACCTGGGCCACCTCTGGGTACAATGCAAATTAACCTGCGTTTATTCTGGTATTGGATAAGTTAAAGGCTTTGGATTTCATTTAACATATACTGGCATGACTATCCCTTCCAGTCTCTGGTCCATGATGCTGTTCGTTGAGAATTCTTTTTTTTTTCATTATCTCACAACGATCGTACTTATTATCACAGAGAAACGGACTTTGTTAAACATTTTTTTTTTATACACACTTCTCTATTGTCTCATTCTGGTCCATTTCTTGTCATCTGCTCTGATACTGACTCTCGCATCATCCGATTATTTAATCGAGCATGTCACGTGCATCGTAGGATGCTTCGATGGTTAGGAAGGGCTCGGCCTAATCTAGATGTCTAGACGTAACAGCGAGCGCACCTATTCTTGTTGTCTTTTTTTCTTTTTTTCTTTTTTATCAGTAGACATCTGTACTCTCGCCGTTACGGCATATAATTGACACAGTATTTCAGTATACGGCGGCGCTCGATCTCTTACATAATTCGTGACACAATGCCTGGGTGAGACCAGGGCCGTATATGGAAAAGGAACTCATGACACACATATCTCGATTACAACTCGACGCATATGTTGTTAAGTTCTTACCTTACCTTATTATTCGAGTCGAGATACCGCACACCGGTTACTTACTTTTAATGCCAATGCCGATGACGATATGTGTATAGTACGTATGCAATCATTGCCGGGGTATAAAATCGTTACTTTGATTTTTTAAAATGCACCCGGTCGGTAAGGTAATACGCTGCCGTACCGATTCTTCGTTATACATACTTTCGTCGTATGGCCTCCAGTTCTTGTACGGAACGATCGACTTTTCTGTAGATTTTTTTTGGAATATTCACTTACGTGATATTTAATTAACTCGTGGCTGTGTGTCAATTGACTTTCAAAAAATTCAATAATTTTTTGTTCTTCTTTCTTTTTAGGCACATACCTAAAGCAAAAGCTACGACAATGGCCGAGACGCCGGAACTCAAACGCATCGCCGAGAACACGAAGATACAGAGTAACGTGAAGTATCATGCGGAATTCGAAAAGGCGAAAGGTAAATTTACCCAGGTAGCCGACGATCCGGAGACACTTAGAATAAAGCAGAACAGCAAGATCATCTCGAACGTCGTTTATCACGGGGAATTGCAGAAGAAGGCCATAATGGAACAGAAGAGAACGATGACCGGCGAAAATGGGAAACAGATCGGTAATTATATTAATGATTTCTTGTGTAAATCAATGGATCCTTATTACGCATATCGCACGCGATAATGCTTTCATTTGTGTCGCGGCAAACGAGCTTACAATTTTCTTTGTCACGTGAAACGACCTGTACACCGCTAATGTACGCATATCGCTTGTAATGTGGCATTGAAAAAAGATTTTTTTAAACCCATCGTTCCCCTATGTTACTTTCAGTGAAACGTGAATTCCGTGTTATCGCTGTTATTATATTTTCGTATGTGCGTTTAAAGCCATCACGTAAAATTATCTTTGAAAATTTCTTGAAGTTTATTACTGCATGGATATCAATTTCTAATGATTTATCGTCGTTATTATTATTCTACCCTGTACCTCGATGTCAGCCAGTTGCTATCCTCTATTATGTAGAATGTGTAGAGTATACCGACGGTACCGTCACGCCGACGCTTGGCATCAATGCGAATCCACCACCGGCACGAACGGCAAATTCACCAGTACCACCAGTACAAAGGGCACCAGGAAGGATTGCGGATTATGATCCGCTTAACGAAGCGAGGCCAAGTCCTTATTCTGCCAGACAGGCAGCCACCACTGTCATTTATACCAGTGATAAGGGAGCAGGTAGGTTCATTGAGCTTTTGTACGTCATTAAAAAAATTGTTCACGTTATAACGACCCCTTGAAGGGAATATGTTTTAGCCGATGCCTAGAGGTCAGTTGGACTATTGGATAATTGTAGAGGAATTTAGAAGAAAGATTTAGTCGTTCGTTCTAGGCTTTTTTCATGAACCAGTTAATCGTTTTTTGCTTTTGTATCTTGTGTTGGATTTTTTTGCTGAGTTTATTGTCATGCAATGCGTTAAGTTCATTTTGTTTGGGTTCTTTGATTCACTTGAGTTTTCGGGTCTGAGCTAGTCGAAAAGGAAACATACAAATTATTGTGAATTATTTTTGGAGTTTTCTTATTGCTTTAGTGACGAATCCTCCTACGCGGAAAATCGGCTCTGTCGCTGACATCGACCCTGTCAATGAGTATTATGGATCATTGACACCTGCCACGAATAATAATCACGTTCCTCAACATCAACCACCACCGCCACCACCGCCAGCGAACACAGGGGTACGTTTCTTTTTGTATAGTTTATTGTAGACTTTGTCATTGGCACATTGTCAGATATTGTGATGACTGTTGGGCACTTGATGTGGTTTCGATATTTCTGAATGTATTTTGCGTGATTGCAGATCTTTTTTGTTGTTGTACCACTTGTCCTCCAGACTTCACGATATCATTTCTTCATTGTCATGTCATGAGGATAACAATGTTCAATAGTATTTAGTCAAAACAACAGCGACTAGGAGTCATTTGATTTTGTATATTATTGAAGTAATGATTTTTGGAAAGTTGAAAAACAAACATATCTTTGTTTGAATTATTGAATTAAGCCCAACAAAAATTATCTTTGACTACAGCGCGTGTATCGGGCGATGTACGACTACGAAGCTCAGGATCACGACGAGGTTAGCTTTTGCGACGGGGACCTCATCATCAATTGTACAGCCATCGACGAAGGCTGGATGACCGGGCTGGTGCAACGTACTGGATGCCAAGGAATGTTACCAGCAAATTACGTAGAACCAGCTCAGATTTAATTGAAAACACAAGAACGAAATGGTGGAATCGACGCTATAATCATCTACCATCTAGAAATCAAGATTATCGGTTAGAATCTTACGCCAGCTGGTAGATACGAGAATTCGGAACGAACGAAGAAAATGGGAAACGCACTCGAGTCATTGAAAAACAGCTACTCGGCCTTCTTCTCTTCTTGACGAATTTTGCATTGTTACCGTTATCACAGAGAAATCACAATCAACATTCATGAAGGCCTTTACAGCCTTGTTACTTATTGTGTGGAATTGAAAGGTCGAACAATGGGCTGACAAGAGATGCAGGAGAGAAGAGTTTTGTGTTACCCCCTTTTATGAGGTCTTCCAAGGCAAGTGCCTGAGTAATATACAATTGCATTTAAGGAAGCAGGTAATGACTGAATTTATAATTCCGTAAGTTGGGACCAAACTCAATATTTTTCTATGATCAGTGAGTAGGGGGGAAATGTGTAAAAAAAAAGATAATGCCTTTTTGCATTGTCATTGGAATGCAAGTCTGCGATAATATACATATAAGGAAAAAAAAAACTTTTCATATGTATCGTTGTTATACGTTTTCCCCATTCACTCTGAATGCGCGTCTTCTATGTTACAGTGTTTTTTTCTTTTCTTTTTCGTTCTGCGTAAGTTCCACTGTCTTTGATATTCTCGTTAGATATTCTGGAAATACATATGTTTCATGGCCTTCATATGGCTAACATCCAATTTATTCTTCGCAGGATTCCGCTGGTTTATCTGTATTTTTTTTTAAACTTTTTGTCTTCGTTGGCTTTTAATTGGAATAGACCCTGTAATACCTGTCTTTGAAAATTTTTGTTTTCTCGCGGGATAGTATTTTTACCTTGTAAGTGATCGTAACAATTAATGTGTTTTCGTTGTTCGAATTGAAAGCCTATATTTGTATTTTCATAAGGAAAATATTTGTTTTTAATGACAATGAAGGACAATCTAGTTGAAATAATGGAAACTGTAATATTGTTAATACGAAAGATATCGTTACACTTGCCTTTTAACTTGAAAAACACGAGGATAATCATTGGGAAACGTTACTACTGATTTTAACCAATTAATTTCATTAACCAACATTTACTATTTAGCTGTTAAGCGTTGTCACAGGCGAAAAATGAAAGAGTTACAGGCTTTGAATTTTCTTTGAAATTTACTGGAGCAATTTTGAAGAAAGAGTGTGCACGTATTTTTAAGAATTGATTGAGATTAATGCACTGACGAGCCCGGTAATAGTATTAAATACTATTTTGAAGAAGTATTCTTCATTTTTTTTTAAATCCATTGCGCTTTGTAATAGAAGTTACAAAATTTGTTTGCAATAGTTCACGCAAGTAAAATCTATCATTCAAACATTTTTAAGAACAATTCATGATTTATATCCCATTAGGACAATGTATGTTTTTGTTAAATACATTAATTTAAAAAATGCATTTTTACATACACAGAAACATTTTAAGAGAAATGAAAATGTTGATGACATCCATTAAATACATTCCAATGTATTATACATTCTACACTCGTCTGCTTTCCTTATGTAATATTGTTTGAGGTCAATTTAAAGATTTTTTTCAAATATTCTGATACACCAAATGTGGTAAAAAATTATGTGAAATTATATGCATTGTCAATGTCATATACATATATTAGTCGATCAATTACGTAATGTCAAAAAGTGATAAACAAGTCGTGGTAACAGCACAGGCAACGCTGTTCGACTTCATGATAATGAAGAGAATATTTTTTGAAGTATGTTACTGAAACCATTTTTGTAATTATTAAGTCACTGATAAGGAAGTTTACGATTACAATTGGAACATACAGAAATATATGTTAGCGTTGTGTTTAGACAGATAATATTATATTATGATATAAAATCATAAATAATAAATATGTATGTTATGTAAATCATACTTGTTCGTTTTTTTCTTTTTCATTCTAGCTCAGCATTGTCATACAAAAGAGTGGAACATGTAACTTGCAATCATCTTATAGTGGCATATATATCACTAAACTATAATTGCAACGTCACATCCTCTCTGCTGTATCGAGTACAGGGTGTATTGGTCATCTGCCCATTATGTCATCGATTACATAATTCATTTTTGATACCAAGCAACCTGAGAGGTATTCTTATTTAAATAATATCAAGTGCACGAATTTCTTATAAAAATTGGGTAATTGTGGCACTATATTTGTGGGCAATTTTCATTATCATTTTATTCACTCATATCACATCGCATTCATCCTAATCAACTTGTTTTCAAATAATCAATGCCAATTTATTTGTTTGAAATATATTTCATAACAGTCAATATAATTTGATGCTTGTCATGCTTTAAGCTCGATAAACCATTTCTGTTGTGTCAACAACACAAATAAATCAAATGTGTCGAAGGAAGTGCATAAACACAATCACGAATTCCACACTAAATATATGCAATTTAAATCAATTTAATTACACAGTAAAGCACACAATCACCGTACCCTATGAATAGTGAATAAAAAGTTGTCCAGTTGTCATGACTGTCAATATTCATTATTAATTTGATAATGGTACTCGTGCGTTGTAACGTCAAACCATATTTTTCCATCACCAGTGTCATTGCTGATCCAACAATCTGATCCCGTTCAGACAAATCATATATAGTCCCAGAATTATTCCTTGATGTTCATCTTTATAAGACATCCATAATCTTCGTGGTTTCTGACAAGTCGTAGTGGCGATGTTACAAAGTATTATGTTGGAAATCTGTTTTAGTTCCACGTATTGCTGTACTCCTTTGTATTATTGACAGTTCCACAGCACAGAGTAACCATTTCAGAAATTAGCATGACATTGCACAGAAACTTTCAGGAACATTATCAGTGATTATTCACAGTGAAATGTATACAGTGTGCTATACTGTAACACACAGTATATACAATAAGGTGCACACAAACTGAAAATGAGGCGCAATAATTGAACGAGGGTGTTAAGCAGAGTTATTATGCAAATTGTATGGAATGTAAGCCACGAT
The DNA here is from genome assembly GCA_030142635.1 of Trachelus troglodyta. Taxonomy (NCBI): domain Eukaryota; kingdom Metazoa; phylum Arthropoda; class Insecta; order Hymenoptera; family Cephidae; genus Trachelus; species Trachelus troglodyta. Next base: position 168,237 of record JARQTJ010000137.1, read on the forward strand.
GGACTGAGGGTTTGCAGTGATACGCAAGAGGGTCAGTTACATTAAACCTAAGCCTCCTTCGAGGGAGAAGAAACACGTAAGCTGTGCACTAATAATAATTCTTTACCAGTGTCTATGGTCAGGGTGCATGAAATAATACTATGCGCACTGCGTAGTCTATAGATAAGTGCATTCTTAATGTGAATATTATTTCTTATAATTTACATTACCGTAACGTGTCAAGTGCAATCTTAAATTAATCATTATTTACTACAGTGTGCGACATTATATTATAGATAAGTGCATCCTTAAAATTATTTCTTACAGTGTGCAACGCTATACTATGATAATTGCATTCTTAAATTAAATATTGGCTATAGTGTGCGACATAATACTATAGATAAGTGCACCCTTAATGTGGGCATTATTTTCTATGGTGTGCAATATTATATTATAAGTGTATTCTTAAATTAAATATTTGCTATGGTATTCCATAGCAAAAGTGCATAATATCTAAATATTATAGATAAGTGCACCCTTAATGTGGACATTATTTTGTATGGTGTGAAATATTATATTATGATAAGTGCATTATTAAATTGAATGTTATTTGCTATGGTTTTAAACACTAGGTTACATATAAATGTGCATTATTATTATGTACGACACTATACTCTTGATAAGTGCATCCTTATTGTGACAGTGTGCAGCACACATTATACTATTTATTATAAGTGTATCATTAATTTTACTATTATTTGCTACAGTGTGGGACATAATACTATACGCAAGTGTTGTTCTGTATAAATCAGTAATTCGCTATATGGTTAGAGTTGTATGTTTGCTGAGGATAAAAGAAATATCAGTGCAGGAAATGGACTAGTATTAGGGGGAAGAGGGACGTGGGGAGAGAGGGGGGATATTGATTTATCAATTGGTTGCAATTGGTGGTTTGAGCACTCTTGTGGTATTATATTATTTGTTTTTGACTGTTGTGTTGAAAATTTAGCGAAGCACGTGATAGAAGCATTAGTCTCGTGATGCACACAATATGTATATTTCTTTTTTTGTAAAAGAGTGAAACATCGACATAATAGGAAAGCAATCAGAAAAATATTTCAGTTACAAACATATCTAAATAGAAATATTGAAAAAATTCTTTATATAGGGTTATTTATTGCACCAAATCAAAATCAGTCGGTTTAAACATTTCAATATAATTCTCTATATATTAGTGACACGCATAGTCACTTGAAAATAAATGTAAGATATTAAGAAAATAAGGTCAAAGGGTAGTCAAATTTCAATTAACATTGTATAATTAACGGAGCAATGACAACTGTCATCATTATCACCTCCGATAATGGTGAAAATTCTCACGAACTTTCTCGTATTAATTCTGATCAAGTAAAAGTATGAATATGAAAGACATCAATTGATTTCAGGGAGTGTACTCTGCTCAAATAATTGCTCAAGAATTTCGTATAATAATATCGAGTTTCATATAATGTTCACTGTTACAATGCATTTATTTCTTGTATAACTTACTTGGCCATGTCAACGTATCTCTTTTTACCGTTCTTCAGAATCCTATGGCTTGCAATAACTCTTCAGAAACATATCCAACATTTCCTTTGTGTTTTTCAGTCTTGTTCGGGTCTCCACGAATTTACAGCACACTCCAAAGTCCATGAGAATATCTATCGCCGTTGCTCGTCAAGTTCCTCAACGTCAGCATAGCTCATTAGAGGATCAATTATTACGGACATGGCGTATGTGAATATAAAAAAGACGATAAATGCAGTATAACAATTGAACGCGTATCTCGAGCAGAGTAGAAAATTGTTTGGCCTCCTGCCCCCACAGAGGGTGAAGAGAGTGAAACTCAAAGGGAGGGTGTGCATCGCAAGACGACGGTCAATTCAACTGAGGGATCATCCCTCATGGGCGGAAGGCGAGTAGAGACGTAAGTTTTGCATCGAATATTCTTTTGTCTCAGTGGTAAACGTGCACCAGAGGTATCATTTGTTGCGGAACAAGCACTTGGTACTATCATTATGGGCTAAAGAATGCAAGAGGATATTTTTCCACTTTTAGAATTTTTTCTACTTTGTAAGGGAGGGAAATAAGTTTCGAAGAAAGAAAAAAAAAGTAGGGAGACTTGGGTAATATTGATCTGTCATGGGAGAATTGTTAGTTTACAAGCAGGGGAAGAAGTGCTGTTCTTGGGATAAATCAATCAATCATCCGTTCTATGTGTACTGAGACACCTTTAACTAGTGTTACATTAATTGACAATGATTTTGAACTTTTGGATTACTAGTATCTTTGCTATTGTAGTACTTATATACCGAGTACGATGCTTTTAAGATCTGAAAGGAATAATGGATTTCAAATAGTTTTAAAGAGCTCGTTAAACTTGATTGATACCCACAGACACATAAGATTCGAGTGATAAGGTAATAATATATCCACTGGTAAATTCAATTGTTCGCGGAGCTCGAATCACGGTAATGATCAAATCCCTTTTAATTGAATTTTTCAGAAAAACCCAATTTTAAAAAATAGCATCGTTTATCTCCGTACTCTGTAATTCGATTTTCTCAATATGTCATTTAATTATCTTGTGCTTTATTTTCATTTATTGCTGTAAGTGAATTTTTTTACGCAAGTGCTGGTATTAAATTACATTACCTTCAGGATGACTTCGTTCACGTAGCAACAGTAAACGAACAATTGAAATAGCACACTTGCCAAGTACCAACACGTTGACACAGATCTTAGACTCAGCACGTTCATTTTCATTAGTTGAAATATACTATAACAAACAGTTCTTAGACTCACAAAATACTGCAGGAATATCACAACACTTAAATCATTCTCAACGAAAAGAAATCGTAGATGAGACGGACAGTTATCAACTGGTCTAATCGATTCGTCTATTGAGTTATATTCATTATCCTGTCAGCAAAATAATTATTTTTATACAACTTAACTATGGGTAATATAAAAACTTTATCATATCATTTGTTCCATTACATTTTCGCTGCGTCACCCAACTATTTTCAACTGGCGACTGTCGCTCACTTAAAGGTGAGCAACAATGATGGATAGCATTAATAATTTCTTATCCACAGTCTTTATGCTGATTCGATGTTCTTCTGGTCCTTAGTGATGTTATGGACGACATTAAAAAGTTACTACTGAAGGTCTTCACGCTGAAGGGAAGCTCACGCTTGCACATTGAGTTGGGGTAGTTTCACTCATTATCGAAAAAAGAATTCATTGGGTATTTGACCGTTTCGCTGGGCCATGATGTGTAATAAGAAACACAGAGTCTCCATAATATCGATTGGCCAATGTGATGGGGTAAGCAATCAATATTGATCTATAGCTTGCACTAGGGAAAAGTTTCTTTTTAGACACGATGCGTGAAACATGCAGGAGTGCCTTACGCATATATCCTTTTTAAATTGTTGCAGAAGACACATATGTTTTTGACATCGTACTTGAAAAGAGATTGGATATCAGATGCATGAATATTTTAATGTTGTCAATAATGTACATTATTTCTTATTATTTTAATCTATTCTATTTGCTATTATGGGTTTCCGCAATTCTTATTTACGATGTGAGTAAAATGACGACGAACATATTAATAAAAAATGTTTGACAGGGATCATTTCCCAAAGTGGAGTTCAGCGCACATTCTGGAAGGTTAACAATAATTTTTACATCACTTTCGCAATTATTAAACCAAAACTGAAAAAATAATCCGATTCGCAATTTTTCGTATTTTTCAAATTCGCATTAAAATTTTGGGTCATATTACTATTTCAGTCTTGAGTTCATTAACATGAAAGTGATATCAAAATTACTGTTAATCGGTCAGAAAGTGTGCTTAGCTCTACTTGGAGAAAGATTTGTCCTTTTGAGCAATATTTTTGTAAGAAAGACTTTATTCCTATTTAGGAACAATGTACAGCATGATCGGGCCCTACTACTATTTTTTAAAGAATATTTCCACATGATGCAGTAAGTGCAATCAGAATTATAGTTATATCAAATGTGTAAGTCACTGAACAGTTTTAATCTTTTGATGACTGTTGCATGACATTAAACGTGGAATATGATAATTTGAGAATCTGTAAAATCATATGCATATTTAAAAGTAATTTTATGAAAAATAATAAGTGTAACTCACAGCTATAAACGAATCCAAAGACAGAGTGATAACGTATCCACTGGTGAACTTGATTGTTCTGCCAGCCCTGAGTATAACAAG
>JARQTJ010000140.1:0-12624 GCA_030142635.1 Trachelus troglodyta
CAATACAGAGAGATATTTCGGGTATAATAGCCACGGCCGTCGAGCGGCATCATTTTGGGGCCTATGTTAGCACGTATTAGGCGAGCTGATTTGCGTCAAGAGCCTCTGTCAGCCGCTGCCTGTACTGCTGGTTGCCTGTACTTGGCGCGAGACTCGACCGAGTCTCTTGATTTATCTAAACCCACCATAAGATGATCGCTAATCCTGTCGAAACAGTACAGTTCTAACCTATTCTAACCATTTCTAAGCTCGTCACAGCAGTGTATTACGTGAGGATTTTTCGCACCGTTAACCGGGAAACGTTTTAATTAATCCTACAAATACCTACAAACGACCTACAAACGATCTGAAAAAGAAAAAGTTCAAAAAGTCAAAGTGCGTCGGCTAAGTTCACGGAGGTAGTAAGACTTCATGGTATTCGATCTGCCAAAAAGACACATTCAACTCGAGGATCAACTATATATTCAATGTATTTCAACTATTATTTCATAAGTAGTAAAATGTTTCATTTATAATCTTGCTATTAATTTCATAAAGTAGTAAAATATTCATGTACTTTCTTCAGGTCTTAATAATATATAACTTTGCAATACATGGATTCAAAAATATATTATTCGTATTCATTTAAAGAACAGTTAGAATCGGTCAAGTTAGTGGATAATTCAGAGCCTCTTTGTTCAACGCCAAGTAATGAAGGACATTTCGGTTGATACTGCTCCACAGCCTCTAAGAGACTATCTGGATATCCAGGAGAATAGTATCTAAAAAAAATATACAAAATGTATTGACCAGTAAATTTATATATAATATTTTCATATCTAGTAGTGTTAACTTTATCGACTAGTATACTTTAGAACATGCATATCTCACTGACTGTGTCAGATGGCGTAAGTAGCAAGTAAAAAGTAGAGTCCCTCTAGTAAGAGTCCGGCCAACGGTGGGCCTCTTATTGATTGGCTCCGCCATTTTTAGGCCTCTTTCCGGAATAGGATGTGTGTGTGTGAATACGTATATGGGAGGCATTCGCATTGTGTAGTGCTAGTAGTGGCAATGGTAAAGAGTGAGGTTCAACAGTTGTTTGCAGTTGTTCAATCAAGGGACAAGAACAGACAAGAAGAATAAGAACGATGTTTGCAGAATGTTTTAAATCACTAAACTAACAAATATTTTGTTGTCAAAGCCATGCAATTTTCTACTGCTTCTTAATACGGTTTATATTTACCACCAATCAATGTTTAATCACAGAAATGATAACGATTACTCAGATGTATTTTGAAAATTTCTTTTACACAATAAAAACGGATCACCTTAATAAGAGTTGATGTTTAATTTATCTCGCAAACCTCTTTTTTTCTTTACTGTTCAATTAAACACAAATATTAATGTGTTATACCTATACGTATGACATTCACTGCTTTCAGCGCAAATTATAAATTGTCAGGTTTACTTGAAACTGTACATATTGTTTAAACGCACCAGTTCTAAATGTTGACATTTCCATAAGGATCTAAAACTATATTTATATAGCGTTTATAATGAGTTCAACACACATAATAATTTGAAAATCCGCGTGCAATGTCATGACGGCTCCAAACGAGCCCTAAACATGGCGTCCCTTCCGGGTATTGGCCGGATTCTTACTAGAGGGACTCTAGCAAAAAGTAATAAGCAGAATATACATATAGCTAAAAGAGAATTTTCACTGGCTGTCACATTTTTTCATTGCTGCTATCTGTTGGTATCTTGACGTGAACAAAACTTCACAATGATCGTCAAAGAAAAGCATCCTAAACAATCAGCAAAAATAGCCATAGGAAATTAAGGAATTCATAAGCTGCAGTAGTACCTACAATACCTACATGTATATAAAAATATTGATCCGTCAAGTAACTTAATGCCTTGTTGAATACTAAAAATCAATTGTAACAAATATGGCTCCTAAATCGCATATTATATGCTTCATTTAAATAAGCAGAATTTTCAATCAATCTCAAAAATTAAATTATTTTTCTAATATTGTTTCACGAGGAATCATTGCGTACATCCTGCAGCTTGCAAGATCTGAGTAAGTACATTGTAGGTCATTCTAATTGTTTTTATAGAAGCAACTAGTGTTTCTTTTATGACTATTGATGCTAAACCAATCGCTTGCGAACATTACAATATATAAAACGTAAATTTTATGTATATTTATATGCAGCAATAAGATAACTTTTAAACAGTGTCGGTATTAAAAAATAGCTTAAAGAAACTATTGAGCTTTAGATAATTTTTTCCCCCAATTTTAAAGTGACATTAGTTTTGTAAAGTGAATAATGTCTCAAAACATTTTTTTTCTGGTACCTGACAATTTCTTCAGGAAAGCAACAATTGATGACCGTAATATATTCCGAAAGGGTAGATCCAAGCTCAGCCTGAATTTCTTGGACTTTTCGTAATCCTCCAGTTGTTACAAACAATCGACGAATTCTTGCATCATTGGGAAGTATCTGTAACATTAAAACAATCTAACAAACTGAAGCAAAATACCAATTTATGTTATATTGCAAAAAATAATGTAGGTAAAACAATATTAGGTTTTATCCTTTAGATTGCATCTTATTAACGTCCAAATGATCTAATTCATCAGACATTAACATGTAATGAAACAAAGAACTATAAACTATTCAATATTGTTAGTCAATCATTTAAGATATCCAACTTAAAACTTCTTAAACCTAACCTGCACGTACTTTAAATGTTTCTTTGTAGTACAAGGTCAAAAACACAAAGTAGTTAAATGTTTATTGTGTTTCTTTAATAATACATAAGTATTAAACATAAAGTAGAATTTTTTCTTTGATTTTGTAATATTTGTGCTACAGTAACAAAATCTAAATTTGTATCATACCCATGCATTAAATCTGAGAATGGTATTTGTCAGTGAAATACTTAATGTTGTTTGTTTGTCAAATAGGAATAGTTTTAAATCTTTTGTTCCTTGACATTAAAATTTAAGAGTGGTTGATGAAATTTTCTGTCTATCTTATCAAACTTATAAATGACGTCTGAAATCAAGATAATTTTTCTTGTTTGTTTGTAATTATGATAAGGACAGTTTAACATTGTTAATTCTGAAATATAATGAAAGCACAGCACAATATGAAAGAGAACATTTGTATAACATTTAGTATGATCGTACTGATATTTCTTAGGACCTTAAATATTCAGTGATTTATGTTTGCTTAAAAAAGATTGATAATTTTATTAAAGAATATTTTTGATGACTAGGACACAATTATTTTCTCAAGAAAAAATAGAGTTCATTGTTTTAAAATCACATCAGACAGTAACAGTCTATTCACATAAAATATTGGTAGTGACTGCTAAATATTCAAGACAGTAGAAAATAATCATGAGATTAGCATTTGCCTTCTGTATTCGTTTCAGTCCAGCCAATCAAGATTTGAACACCAGAGGACAATTAAAGGCAGGAGACCTTCAAAAAGAAAACAAAAAATAAAGCGTGACTTAGATGATTTCTGGCTATTCAGATGACTTGAATGACTGCAATCAAAATGATGTTACTGGATACCAAAATCACAGGATCGAGAGAGACAAAAAAAGAAACTCAATGAATCCTCATTGTCTTTTCTTACATAGAAATTATCATAAAAATTGCCCTAGAATAATTGAAATCAAATTTAAATCCAACAAGGAATTACTGAATAATCTATCTTATAATAAATATTTATAAAAGATTTTGAACGTTTCAATATTCCTGAGACTTCAGGAAGCAAACAGTGGCAAAAAGTCAAGATAAATAGATTCAAGTGTAGACTAAACAGGTCCGGAGGCAAATTGACGTAAGAAATACTTGGATTTATGTAAACAGTGTAAAGTTTCACAAACAATTTACTTGTAACTCTGTTAGTGTAGGTATTGGTGTCAGTGATATCAATCGTGCACAATTGTATCCAGCTATAAAAGACTAGACAGAAGGTCCATTTATCCACTCCTCCGTGAAGTTAATATAATAAATTATTATACAACCTTCTGGTATAAAACATGAAATAGACAAAGTACTTCAAAAATTATATAAGTGTAACTATGGACATTAGTCTCACGAGAAGTGTCAGCATTTTAGAATTTCCAATTGTTCGAGCATTCGACATTGTGGGTTTCTTCGTGTAACGCTTCGTGCATTCTCAAAGGTAGAGAATCAACATGATAAATAATCAACAGCGCGTCATCCTGAATGCAACCGTGACACAAAATCATCAGCCAGTGTCAGCCAAACCTTCTGTGGTTTCGGTATCAAGCATTGATTCTGACGTTAGTGATAGGAGAGATGTCCGTGAGGCACTTTATGCCGGCATCTTTCGAAGACATAGGAAAACTATCTTAGTTTTGGGCAGCTTCCTCAAAATGCTCAGGGTGAATAGAAACATGAATAACTATGCTAGTATTAAAGCCAATGATGAAGCCGATGAGTAACTTATATGCTGATTCACATAGTAGTTTTGATATTTCAACATCATCATTTGTTCAAGCATATTTCATCTAATTAAATTATGATACATGATATTTCATATTTTAAATGGCAAGAAATCCTACAAGAAAAACTTCGTCCCTGAGATTTTTAAATTGTCACAATAAATATTAAAACTAAATTGTAACTTACAATATATTTTAATCTAATTTGTTCAATCAATTGTTTAGAAATACGAAAATTTGTTTACAATCAGCAGATTGCTAAATTCATGGAAGAGATAAAAACATTCGAAATAGTTGACTTATATTATTAGTTCCTTTATATTAAAAATTTCATAAAAAATGTCTGTTATATCGTGTAGTCCCTTAACCAATACATATCTTCAATGATATAATGAATAATCCGTGATATTCACAAACCATTCTTATTATGAATGGATCATATTCATTTTCACTTTATTTAAATTTTCTATTTTTGTCGTTATTATCTATACGTTAATATAAACATATTCAATTCAGTTTAAAAAAAATATGTTCTTAATTACTAAATTTCGAGGAAATACTAATAAAGAAGGTCGAGACTTGGGTCTGACCGGTATTGGACTCAGCGGACACGGAAGATATGTATATTGGAACCAACACACACGTTCTGGAGGTAGTTGATAAGCCAAAAATTTCATTTCAAACATAGAATGCACGTGGGCATTATTACATCATTAGCCCTCCTCGCCAGTATAAGGTTAAAGTTTTCAATGATCTAGTTAATTAAAAAATGTTGCATTTATAAAGTCCAATGTAGAAAGAAAGCATATAATAGAAGACAAAGTTATTTCATGACTGCCATAAGTAAAATTTTATGAATATACAAGTTAAACAGTTCTAATCGCGTTCAAAAAATTATTCTTGAAAAATAAAATAATATGATAATTTTGTTCTTTCTTAGGTTCCATGAAAATTTATACATTCCAAATAAGCAAATCAGCTCAATTTCAATTCTAACTGTAATCAAACATGATTGCCATATATGTGCTCAAATTGAGTTTATTATGTGACGACGCACATTTGATTATTTGGAATGTGTACATTGCAGACTGTGAGAGTACACAATCTATATTAATAATTAATTATATCAATATTATATTGTGCTTACGTCTAAATGACGTACTCAAAACTCGAAAGTTCCTTCTCGTTGCTTCTCTTTATGAAATGTTACTCTACCCACAGCAGAAAAACAAACTTGTTAATGAGTTGTGGCTTATTCATTCATCCGAAAATAGTATCAGATATTAATGACATTCCGTCCAATAAGATTTGAAATTATTTTCTTCATTACTCTGTCTTTATTTTTCATACATTTTCTTCCTCCCTGCTTCTCTTTTTATACCTTGTACAATTAAAATGCCATGAACAACGATCGTAACTATACTATAAAAACCTTATGAAATATTCAATACTAAGTTAACGCCATACTTAAAATGTACAAAATGCAAGTGTAATTTTTCCAAAAAGAAAAAAAAACATTTCCGAAAAACTCACTTGCAACAGTAAATTTTCATTCTATCATACATACTACACAATGTTCATCCACATTTATGACACGTTTACAGGATGTCTTTAGGACGCCTTTACAGGTACATGACGATCAAAGTATATTTAAAAAATATCATATAATATTATAAGGTATATCCAAATTTATATTATGTAGGTGATGCACAGTTTGTATGTAAAATTACACAGGCTGTTTTTCATAAACTTATAATTGTTTCATTTTGATACTCATTTTTATGTTTACACAGACTTATGTCAGAGAGGAATTATGTCGGTTCGCCAAAAATCCTGGAAAAATTTACATATATCAGGTACGACACTCTTTCTGATCCTATTTTTTCTTTCACATTTTTTTATCTACTATTTCTCTTAATCGGCTCCTTTATCTTATGGTTGATAACACTATTCAAAAGTAATGACGAATAAGCTATCGGACGGATGAATTATTTATATTTGTGCCGTATACCAATTATCCAATTCCCAAATTGATTATGTATAAGGTCCACTAAAATGAAAAGAAAAATATAATTTTTCCTATTTAAAAGCAAAACATGATTTCACAATATTCCACCGAAGCTGGGTTATCATTTTACTGTTTCATCGGCTTATTTATGTTGTTTTTTTTCCTTTTTTCAGGCATACTTCGATGGAATACATGCTCTCTGGGTCAAGTATTCATTTTAATCGCATCATAGAAACAGAATGCATTATAAATAAAGAGAACCAAAAGCTGAAAACACAATTTTCTAATAAGTAAATTTTTTTACATAAAATTTAATTTAATTAATGATTTTCACCCAACAAGAATCATACACATGATTATCGGCTATAGACTTCTTTTTCCAAGTCAAAAAAGGAAAAAAACTATAAAAGAAAATTGAGGAAAAAGAAACTGAGAGATGATTATATGTAAATTATATTAAAGCCCGATTCCTCTGACACTTTTTGGATATAAACTCGGCTTATCTTAAAAATTAAAATGAGTGATTGTCTAAACATGTAGTTAAACCAATTTTAAATATTAAACTGTATTGAAGGAATCGAGTCTAAGTTAGATCTCGAAGGTGGTGTATCGGTGCAATAAATTTCATTGCCAGGCAAATAGCGTTATTACTCTTCTCTAATGCATGCGGTAATCTATGGAAATACTCGAACCAGCAGTTTATCGTGAAACTCATTTAAATATCTGCGAGAGTCAACCCCGGACGGACATAGTCTATTGCAGTGATTTTTATTAAACTATTTACGGTGAACAGAATAGAAAAAGACATTAATGAATAATGCGATTATATGTCTTTACATCTTTTACACGAATTGGAGCACTAAATTCTTCTCAGATAGCCAGGGAATTGACTAATTGTTGTAAAAATAGAAAGTTTCAAATAAGAAACTAGTAAAGCATCAAGGCTTGTGACAACTTAGAGCTTTTTTGAAAAACACAAATATATAATAGCGTTAGGGTCAGTTCAACAAAAACTGACTTGTTATTAAATGAATATAAAACGTATAACGAAGAAGAATCAAACAACCATAGTCAGAAATCATTGCCGTCGAAAGACTGAAAAATTTAATGCATCTCCACACATACAACCAAATTTTTACTGATGAAATATATAAATATACAATGTCAGAAAAAAAGCATTGTTACAACGTTTTATAATTGCTCATTCCTCTACGCGTAGGAATAGGTTTATAACTCGTTCGAAACAAGAAATATGTGACGAAGAATTGTAGTATCCTTGGTGAATCTAATGGAATGCTAAAATAGTAACTCGGTATTCTACAATATAATGGCGTGAAGCTTTGTGTTTAAAAAACGTGTGTTAATAATCCAATATTCTTACATTTTTAAAAAGTTTAATTCGATTAATGTCGAGAGGGTCAAAGAGAGAACGAGGAAAAAACGAGAATAAATGAGAAGAATGAGCTAAATTAAAAGAATGTTAATGACGGACGGCACGGTTACATGTCTTGAGAATAGTATAAGCTTATAAATACATTCGCCTTACCAATTTTTATCTAGAATGAAGAATTTTATATATCCTATTCCAAACCATAAACAGGCATAAGATACTACATTAATAAACGATTCCTGTTGCCCTTCTGTTAATAGTTCTACTGCTTATGGATTTCAAACTTATTAGTAGACGGGTAAGATTTAAGAAAATTGTTCTACAGTAGTTTGGCAGTAGTAATGTCACATTATCATTAATGTGAATGAAAATTCTACTAAAGAGTCGACCATATATGCATTTTATCCGCTTACAAAATAAAATAGGGTGAAATTTTTAGAAAAGATTAATTTAAAGGATTCGTCACAATCAGAATAAGAACCATTTATATATTGTGTATACGGTGTATATATAACTGATTATTGTAAATGTGAAAAACAAGAATAAACAGTTGATATTATGTTTAATATTTATATTCAAGATCTCTGAAAATCTTCAGTGATCAGTTGAAGACCACATTTGTATATTATTAATATGACTATAAATTCACATCTAACATGACTCACCTTACTGTACTGTCCAACGACATATTTGAGAATATCTGGTGGAGCATCATGCAACAAAGGTTCCAAAGCTTCTACATGTATACATTTTTGAAGAACTTGCTTCAACGTAGCCTTGCATTTTGCTTTCAAATCTTCTTCACATTTTGGATTAGTGTAAAACTACAAAAATAAATTTATATTCAGTATACATAAATTTGTTCAAAATAAAAAAGGTCTGACCTCCATTAGTCTTGGAAATATATTGGCCACAGTTAAAGCCTTAGCGTGCTCTGGCGTGTGCTTCCCAATTTGTCCTAACGCCCAAACAATAATAGCGCGTATATGATCTTCTTTTTCTTCTTGTAGAAGAAGAGCAAGTTGGATGACGCCCTAAACAATATTTATTGTTTAATATTTTCAATATTTGAATAGTAGTACTTGTTAAACAAACGGAATAGATCAAGTCTTAAATGTTAGAAAATATGTACCGCCGACCCAATAATAGCTTTGGCTAACTGATTAGACTGCCCCGCTATATAACCAAGGGCCATTATAGCTGGTAATTTCGGAGCAGATTTCGATGTGCTGATCAGGTCTATTAACCCACCTATGCCGCCGGTATTGACAACAAGTTGTGCTAACTGGAATAAAAAGTCTACATAAATTTGTATCATAACTTAATTATTTATATTGCTTTAATAATAAGCATGACCGCAAGGAACACTTGGGAATGTCTTTAAGTATCTTATCAAAAGAATTAAATATGCGTATATGTGCAAGCAATTGTTGTAGATAAAATGTCAGACCGACTGCTAAAGAGGTCGCGTACACCGGGAACACCAAAAAATTACACTTTGGGGAACTTTTGTTAAGAAAATTATATACTTTAATAGTAAAATTTTTGTTAGTTTTGAACATTTAAATAATTTAAGTTTTCAAATAATTGTACGGCGATGATACAGCTGACTATGTCCCCCATGTATTTAAATGAAAAAGTAGCATTTGTAAGCATCACACTTCTGATTTCAAATTAGTATGCCTTTTTTTGCTATAAGGAATATATAATATATATATACCGCATCTTATATGATGCAGTCCCATGAATCGTGCGATCATGCCTCGAGAAAAACTTGTTTTCTTCGACATCTAATACTGTGTATACCTCTAAGGAATGCTTGCAAATTTCCTTAGTTAGGATAGCTGCGTTTCTAGAAACATCTTCGTCTCGATGAGCCATGTGTATTAAGACTTCTGGAAAAATGTCAGCCTCCACAATGATTTCAGCTAATTCTACAGCATGCTTAGCTAAACATCCCAGAGCAGACAATACTTGTCTCTATTGGTGATATAAAGATAATAATAAGAATCTCAGATGCTTCATTTTAAAAATATAAATTTTGATCGTAGTACTCTGAGGTAGGTTTTCTCAAATTTGTGTAGTCTTACATATACTGATATTCGACTACCTTGGTGAAAAGTGGCAAAAAAAACATATGCTTTTTAAATTCAGTTTTCAGAAAGTAACTTGAAGATTAATTTTTAAAAAATGGTACAGAACTCCACACAAGTTTCAGCAAAATTCTAAAAATTGCTCACTAAAATTGTGTTATTATACAATTATAATATAATTTGATTTGAAGACACTTTTAGGAATTTCAGAGAATAATTTTGCAAATTTTATAGAAATTATTGTAAAGTTCCACAGAAAAATGTTTAATTATGAAGATGAGCCATAAAAATACTTCTGTATCACAACATACACAACTATAGAATCAAATAACTATGTAACGAATGTGAACTCAAATACATGGACATTGAAGCTCATAGCAACACAAATGATAGAAATAGAGAATTGAGATTGAAATAAGGACAAAAATAATGTAAAAAGATTGGAAAACCTTTAACTTAGCATCAGGATTGGAGATATATTTTCCCAGAACAGAAACCGCCCCAGCATCTACAACTGTTTGAGCAAGTTCTAAACTGTGTTTACTAATATCACAAAGCACAGAAGCAATCACTTGCTTCAAGCATAATTCAGGCTCTTGCAAGCATAAGATAAGGAGTGAAACTGCTCCTAAAATTAAAAGAAAATATAATAACGAAGAAATTAAAATATCTTGAACTTACCAGCATCTACAACGGCTTGAGCAAGACTTTTATTATGCTTTGCAATATGACCAAGACATAATGCAGCAACTTCTTTAACTCCCATATCAAAATCTTCAAGACAAATAATACTAGCTTCCAATCCACCACAATGAACAACAGCAGAAGCCATTTCAGGAGTGTGTTTTGCAATAGCCCTTAACACAAACAATGCTGCTTTTTTGTAGAATTTCTATGGTATATATAGTTATATTAAACTCAAAGAACATATATAATATTTCTTATATTTCTAGGTATTACATTTTGCTTATCTATTCCACGTAAAAGTTGGGGTATTATTTCTCTTCGGACCAAAGACTGTGCTATTTTTTCATTAAAGGTGGCCAGCCTTCCTAAAGCAATAGCAGACATTTGTTGGATTGAAGGAACTGTATCCGCAAGCAATAGACGAAGTAAATCAAGCGCTCCAGCATTTTCTAAGCATTCAACATTATGTGTTCTTGAAGCTAAATCCGCCACAGTCTGTACGAAACTCATTCGAGCTTTTTGATATTGATCAAAGACTGCAAATCATTTTTAATCTTTTATCAAACTGGAATTGATTTCGTGGTTCAACTATACCTTGCACTATTGTTCGAGCTGTCATCGCTGCAAATACTTTAGCCTCTTGAGGGAAAAATTTTATTCCTGTCGGATATTATTTGGTAAAAGAACAAAATCGTAACGTTGCTATAGCCTACGTTTATACGACGGTCTTAAACCGATTTAATTAACACTGATCTAAAGGAATTGACCAATTCCATATATTCCTTACAAGTAGAAATCTCTATCGTTTGTCTATTCCTTTTGATCTGTATTAACTCAACTGGTTTAAGACCGCCGTCTTAACGTTGTCATTGTCTGATCAATCGCCACTTGCATTGCCCTAATCATCTTTTAAATTCTTGGGCAGAACTAATCACCATCAAACCTTTTAATTAGTCTATTTGTAACCGCCAAACGATTCTACGTCCATTAAGACCTCACAGAATGGTCTTACTTAAAAAATTAATATTTGTATAATATTTGACCTACCTCCACCAATATTGCGCTTACAGTTTTTTAAGGTTTTTAACAGAATCAATGACTACCAACGAAGCTATTCGTAACCGCTAAACTATTTCGCATCTATTTACCCCCTTATCGACCAAAATCGTTTAATAAATAAAATATGTCCGGATAACTTCTCGCTAAAATTTGTTTTTAATATTTCAGAAAAACTATTGACTACCAAGCCTTTTAATTAGACTACCAATCATCACCACAAACGATTACCTTCCTTCCTTTCCTTATGCCTGTATCCCCAATGGGGGACATATGCCAGTAGCTGGTCCTAATAATCAAGATTGAAAAAAGTATCCTCGTGGTGGCTAGGATAACTCATGATAGCTTTATCTTAAATAAAAAAAAAAAAATATTTTCTGTTAGTAAGTAGGTGAGTATAGCTCGTGATTGAACAAAGAATTTTTTCTTTGATCACAACTTATTTTACAAGGCAATATGTGTTGTAGATTTTACCGACAATTGTACTTTTTTGCATACAAATCTGCAAAAAGTTGAAATATCAATTTTTTTTTTAATTATTTGTTCAGTCACGAGCTATACTCACCTACTACTAAAAAATATTTGGTTTTTTGATTTCAGATAAAGCTATCATGATTTATCCTGACCACCGCAAAAATACTTTTTTCTAAGGGGTCTCTGAAAATCATGTTCCAACGGCTGAATTTTCAAAATTTTTAAATGAAAATCTTATAAAATATTGTTTAAATGTTGCTCTTTTATATGTTTAAAAGTTTAAATGAAATAATTTTTTTATTATATTTAAAAGAATGAGAGAAAATATACTTTTTTCAACCTTCGAAACCTATGTAACTCCTGTAACGTGTAATGAATAATTATCCTTATCTGAACTCGACACCGATAGCTAAACAAAATCCGAGAGCGAACTATCTTCG
>JARQTJ010000141.1:13627-23771 GCA_030142635.1 Trachelus troglodyta
GCAAGTGGGCCGTGGGCAAATGGTCCGTGCGCATCTGGGTCTGTGGGCAAGTGGTCTGTGCGCATTTGGACACCACTCTCCTAAACTCTCTGTAGGTATTGAAAATAATAGGGTTGTTTGAGCGCTTAGCTTGTAAATAAAGACCATCCCTGTGTTTCATACGCAGTTTAATATGATCCGTAAGCCAAGGCGCAGTGGGTCTACGGACCTTGAGACATCTCAATGGAGCCTGGTAATCGAGAGAAGTACGTAAAACATCAGAGACTGTGCTGACTAGATCATCAAGGTCACATTCGCTTAGACAATCGCATGAATTAGAAGCACTATGGTCAGTAATGGCAGAATAAACAGAAGAGCAGAAGTCGACCTCGATGAAGTTCTTGTAGCTGCGACGATAAATTGTTCGCTCGGTAATTTTTGCGCTTTCAAGAGCATACTCATAATGAAGCAGATCATGCCCGGCTATGAATGGAGACGCAGACTTAATGAAGGAACCTATTTTGTCGAGGCTGTCAACGAGGACAACATCGAGCCATGAGTCAGAATGGGATGTATGATAAGTCGCATCAGAAGGAACAATATGGAGCGCAAGGGACCTTGCAATATTACGAAGATAGTTAGCTTCGTAGTTATTGCTCATTAAATTACAATTGAGTTCACCAGAGAGAATAAAGTTCTTATGGGCATGGAGATGCAAATTTAAACAATGAAGAAAATCATCAAGATTACGTAAGAAAATAAAATCGGGTCAAGGCCAGCAGAACGAATGCTTAGTAATAGATATTCCGGGTTATTATCAAATTGACTCGGAGAAGCAGAGACTACGTTTACTTTAAGAGAATTATGAATATAACAAGCTACGCCACCACCTAGTGCCCCAGCACGATCGTTCCGTACCAAAAAATATCCGGGAATGTTGACAAGAGCTTCAGGAATACCAGAGTGAAGCCAGGTTTCAGAAATTGAAATAATATGAGCGAAGTGAGTTATGAAATGAGCCTTGATGAAGTCAATATGTCCCAAAAGAGAGTTAGCATTAAATTGAGATATAAGTACAGAATGCTTAGAAGAGGAGGGGCGACTAGGAGATGAGACTGGATCTGCATTGCAAGCATTACAGCAAGCAGCACTGTTCAGTCACAGACCATGCAATTATGAGAGTGGCAAACGACAACAACAGTTACCGTGCAGAGGAAGTCAGCTGAGACAGTATACAGAGTGCCAAGTACGTGGATTTTTCCGCAGCTCTAAATCAATACTTTACCGACACAGGTAAAGGGTGAGAGGGTAGTAGGCATAGATCGCAGCAGATATCACCCGCTGGCGATGATCCTGGGCATGTGGTCAAAGGATAGTAAACTTGGATCGCAGCAGATGTCACTCTCGGATGTTGATAGAGGCAGCAGAGAACGTGCGCATGCGAAGGTGGTACGGAGTAGAGCGGCGTGTCATCAGAATTGAGGTTAGGAGATGCAGATACCAATTGATAGAAATCCCATTAAAACACCATTCCAAAGCAGAGATAGATATGTGGTAAATGTTAAGCATCTAATTAGCAAGCTTATTCCGGCAACAAAGCAGCCCGTGGGCAAGAAGCAGCAGAATTGCGTTCAAGAAAAGACAGAGCGTTTCAGACAGTGACATACAGTACTCACAGAGAGAGAGAGAGAGAGAGAGAGAGAGAATGAATGAATGGAATTTATTCGATCCTGAATCGTGGCACTGTTCAGTCACAGACCATGCAATTATGAGAGTGGCAAACGACAACAACAGTTACCGTGCAGAGGAAGTCAGCTGAGACAGTATACAGAGTGCCAAGTACGTGGATTTTTCCGCAGCTCTAAATCAATACTTTACCGACACAGGTAAAGGGTGAGAGGGTAGTAGGCATAGATCGCAGCAGATATCACCCGCTGGCGATGATCCTGGGCATGTGGTCAAAGGATAGTAAACTTGGATCGCAGCAGATGTCACTCTCGGATGTTGATAGAGGCAGCAGAGAACGTGCGCATGCGAAGGTGGTACGGAGTAGAGCGGCGTGTCATCAGAATTGAGGTTAGGAGATGCAGATACCAATTGATAGAAATCCCATTAAAACACCATTCCAAAGCAGAGATAGATATGTGGTAAATGTTAAGCATCTAATTAGCAAGCTTATTCCGGCAACAAAGCAGCCCGTGGGCAAGAAGCAGCAGAATTGCGTTCAAGAAAAGACAGAGCGTTTCAGACAGTGACATACAGTACTCACAGAGAGAGAGAGAGAGAGAGAGAGAGAGAATGAATGAATGGAATTTATTCGATCCTGAATCGTGGATCCCTGAGGACCGTAGGCAATTACATAAATGATTATATAGACAATTACATGAGTGATTACTCTAACTATAAGTATAATATAATAATTACAGACTTTCGAACTATTTTAAGAACTCTAAGAGGCCGCTTTTTATTCCTCCACCGCAAACAAATACTTGAAACAGCGAGTGCGAAAGTCCGCTAGGGTTGAAGCCGTAGTGATTTTTTGCGGTAAAGAATTCCAGAAGTGGATCCCAGTGACAAGAAACGACTTCTGATATGTCACAGTGCGGGTATTGGGAGGGTATAGCGTATCTGTCCGCGAGGGATTTCGCCGTCGTGCAATATCGGATCTTAGACGCAATTGGTCAGCGAAGAGTCCTGGTATACCCAAACAGAGGGCTTTATAAAATAGGCAGCCAATAATAAGGTGCCGGCGATTTCTCGGTTGAAGCCAGCCAAGCCTTTTCCTGTGTTCCGAGATATGAGCTGACCTTGGTAGGCGCAATATAAAACGAACACAATTGTTAAGCGCAATTAACAGCTTCTTCTCTAGTCCATCAGACAGGTTGGTGAGAGCGGTAGCTTCATAATCAAAAATCGGGAAGATTAAGGCAATGATTATGCGACGTTTTAATGCTAAATCTAAATCTTTTCCGCTCATACGAATACGGTATAGCGCTCCGGCTGATTTTTTACAGACAGTAGATACATGATTAATCCAAGTCAAGGTATTGTCAAGGGTGATACCGAGATAGCGAAAAGTGGAGACATACTCGATCTATTCACCGTTAAGTTAGAGTTCAGGGAGCGATGATTAGTCCAAAGCGTTAATGTTTCTGTTTGAGCCAATGACCATTGCTTTGGTCTTACTTACGTTTAATTGCGTTCTGTTCGCATGGCACCATTGTACAATTCTTTCCATATCTAGGTTCAATAATTTTATCGCATCCGCCAGTTTATCCGGAATGCATTTCGTGTAGATGACTAAATCATCGGCGTAGAAAATATGCATGCAATAGCACCGTACCGATGGTAGATCGTTGATAAAAAGCGAAAAGAGTAGGGGACCAAGAACACTGCCCTGCGGAACACCAGCGTTACGCGGGAGCTAGTCAGATACGCCACCCCGAGTATCTTGTACAGCTTGTTTCGTTCCATTTAGATATGAGTGACACCATTTAAGGGCAATCTCTGAGAAGCAAAAAGATCTTAATTTGAGCAGTAGTATTTCGTGGTCGACTGTGTCAAAAGCATTTGAGAAATCTAAGAAGACAGCCACATTGACCATGCGATCATCGATTGCTTGTCGAGCATCATCAATAAGTCGCAACACAGCAGTCTGGGTCCCCATACCCTCACGGAAACCTGTCTGTCGCGCATCCATAGAATTATTAGCTACAAGGAAATGTGTGATTTGGTTGAATACAGTACGTTCCAATACTTTAGATAGCGAACAAAGTAAGGATATAGGGCGATAGTCGGAATAAGTTTCTGGATGGCGTACTTTAGGTATTACGGTTACAAGCGAGGTTTTCCACAATGTTGAAAAAACTCCTTTATCAAGCGATGTGTTAAAGAGCAGTAACAGCAAAGGCAGTAGCAGAGTTTTAAAGGTCTTGTAAGCTTGAATTAGAATACCATCTGGTCCGCACGCGCTTGTTGTTACACTCGTTAAGGCGTCACTTACACATTTGACATTGACGCTCGAAAATGTAAACAAGCTAATACCGTCATCAGTAGTCGCATCAGAGATAATCGCATTAGTAGTAGATGGTTCGTTGTGCGTTGATATTGAAGTAAAGTAGTCATTGAGAGCGTTTAACGATAGTGCTGTTGGAAGGATCTGATTTCTGGATTTTTTATTTTTTGTAAGTCCCAACTTATCTATTTCTCTCCAGAAACGTCGTGTATCACCAGGCGGTTCGAGTCTCGATTGGAGGTAGGCAGATTTCGCAGTGAGCCATTTACATTTTACCTCTCTACGCAGTTGTTTGTATTCAGCGTGTACGTATGACGTTTGCGATCTCTTGAATGCACGGTACCATGCATCTCTCCGTCGCATAAGGCCACGAATTTCGTCAGTTAGCCATGGTGAGGGTGGACGCTTCACCTCAACTTCACGTAAGGCTACTGCCTTATTTACCATTGTGTCCATTAAAGAGTTCAGGAGGCCAAGTTGTTGGTCAATTTATGGCTGGTTGGTGAACGAGGATATATCGAAGGACAGATAGGTCTCAGTGGCAGCATTCAGGTCGACTTGATTCCATGGACGATACTGTATGGTTCGTGGTTCACCTCGAGGAACGTTATATTTGATAGATATATAGATGAGGTCATGTCCAGAGAGAAAAGGTTGAGCTGATTGACCCCAGGTGTCCAAATAGGCAAGATCACTTACTGCACAGACGTCTAGCCATGTATGGGAATTTGCGGTATGGTGTGTTGGTTGCAATGGTATAATACTTAATCCTTGTAATGCAAACAATTCTTGAAGGTGGACAGAGTCGTGAGTAACTGAGAGCAGATCGACATTAAAATCACCAACAACAAACGCGAATTTATATTTAGGCTGCAGTGCTATGTAAGCCTCCTCAAACAGGCTGAGGAAACCAACCTTGGGCGGTCTGTAGACTACTCCGATGAGAATTTTTGCGTGATTGGAGCTCCATATTTCTGCTATTAGGAATTCAGGGACGCCATCTTGTTGGAGAGAAGATGATGATGCTACGACTCGCCTATTTAGTTCTTCTTGGAGATAAAGAGCTATTCCACCACTGTGCCGCCCTCTACGATCCACTCTGAGGATATTATAAGATAGAAGCCCCACTTGCTGATCGGCAATGTTATCATTTAACCAAATTTCTGTTATAGCAATTATCTCGTAGTGATTATGTCTAAAGAACTCTTGGAATTCGTCTATGTGTGCTGGCAAGGACTGAGCGTTTAGGCAGCAGACGTTTATAAGTGGAGAGAGAGAGAGGGGGGAGGGAGGGAGGGGAGAGAGAGAGAGAGAGAGAGAGAGAGAGAGAGAACAATTTATTCGATCAGGGAGCAAGTCCTGTTGACCGGTACTAAACAGAGTTTGATTTTACAAAAACAGCGTGAAGATAAGCATCAGTTATATGGTAAACTTAAATTAGATACGATAGCATGAGGTAATAACTCAGTTATGTAGTAATTTAAATTAGCACTAAAACCGGGTATAAATACACCGCGAATACAAATAAAGATTACAGTAATATTTACAATAATATTCACATTAATGTTTACATGAGTGAACAGGACAGAATCAACGTTACTTTAATAATAAGAGGTTGTAAATTGTAAACAGTAGATAGTAAATGAGCTAAACCTAAGATACTTATAGACTAGACATACAGTGTAAATAATAATAAATAGATAAATAAACCAATTAGGTACGGACACACCTTACTCTCTCCGCGAAGCCAGAAATTTCCGCAGCGAATGCCGAAAAACAGTGAGAGAAGAAGCTTTACGTATTCTTTCAGGCAGAGAGTTCCTAAAGATTATACCGGATATTATAAAGGATTGACTGTAGAATTCAGTCCTGTGTTTCGGAATAGTGAAACCAGTGCGCTCCCTACATGAATTGCGAGAAGTGTTAGAAGTTGCAAGAAGTGAGTCACACAGGTAAGATGGAGTGCCAGTACTACGAAGCTTATAGACCATAGTTCCCAGGAAGAGCATAATTCTCTGCTTAACCTTGAGCCAACCCAGTTTGGTGTAATACGGAGTGATGTGCTCATCGCGCCTAATATTTAGCACAAATCTGACGCAAGAGTTAAGTGCAACTTCGATTTTGTGTAGGATTACACTACCGCAATTCCCATATACAAGGCAACAGTAGTCTATGAGTGGAAAAATAAGCGACGAGACTAGAAGTTTACGCAAGTCACGAGTGAGTGAAGCCCTGTTTACTTTAAGCATGTAAAGCACTTTACTTATACGCTAGCAGGTGTGTGTGACGTGTGAATTCCACACAAGGATATTGTCCATCATCAATCCTAGGTTACGCGCAGATAAGACAAACGGAATGACGGTAGCATTCGCCCGCAGACTCGGTAAGTTATTAAATTCAACTTTATTAATATAGCGCGCTGATCCAATGATCATACATTTTGTTTTTGTGGCATTTATCTTTAGACAGTGACTGCAAGCCCATTCACATATGGCATCAATATCTCGCTGTATCATCTGAAGTGAACGCATTAGGTCGACTGGCTTACAATGGAGGTATATCTGCAGATCGTCAGCAAACATCAGGTGAGAGCAGTAAGTTATTATGCTAGGCAAGTCTTTAACATAGAGTCCAAAGAGTGACGGCCCCAGGACTGATCCTTGGGAAACCCCAGAAGTGACGGGAATGAAGAAAGAGAAATATCCTTCCTGACCGATAACTGCCTGTTGTCTGCCACTCACTTAAGATGCAAACCATTTTAGAACAGGGTTAGCGCAACCCACAGACTTCATAACCTCTAGTAGTTTCTGATGACAGATGGAGTGGAAAGCCTTCTGCAGATCAAAAAGGACTGAGATGGTAACCCTCCGCTCATCTACGGCAAACCTAATATCATCGGTGAGTCTAATTAACGCAGTTTCAGTACTAAACCCAGCCCTATAGGCAGATTGTCGCAAGTCATATCCTCCATTTTCCTCAAGAAATTTTGACAATTGCAGGTGAACAATTCTTTGGAGCGGTCTGGAGAGGCTACATAATAATATCGGTCTAAGGTCGGAGAGATGGGCTGGCACCCCGCTACCCTTAGGGATTGGCCTGATGTAGGATCGCTTTCAGATTTCCGGGAACTGCGCAGAAGATAGAGAGAGGTTGTAAAGCTCTAGTAGGTAAGGAAAAACTACTTCCAACCCCTTGGTCACAAAGAACATGGATAAGTGGTCAGCACCAGTGACCCGCGATTGCCTATCCTTAAGTACACTGACAAGTATCTCAGGAGTTATATAATCAAAATAGAATCGTTCATCGTGAAATCCATCAGTGTATTGGACGTTCAGTTCATTTAAGTCATGCATATGAAATGACTGCGCAAAGTGATGATTTATCACCTCTAGTGAATGATTCAGCCCCGTGGGAGTATGCGCCCGGACAAATCCTGGCCTCCTAAGGTGACTCCAGATGACTCGCGGATTTCGACTAGAGGTGAGTACGGCATGATTGTGGTCACTTTTAGCCTTTTTTATAAGAATATGCGTTTTGTTCCTAGCTATCCGAAAGCGTTCAAGGTCTACTGATCTCCGAGTACGTAGAAATGATTTCTGATTTCTGATTTCGTTCAGTAATGGAAGCTTTAATATAATCAGTGAGCCAAGGAGATGGAGCACGATGCAACATAGTAGTCCGCGATGAGGCCAGCTCATCCAAGGTATTTACCAGGAATTGGTTTAGTATTTCAACTTGATCATTTACAGATGCAGTGCCCAGAAAGGTAAACCAATCACAGTGCTCCAGGCGTGCTAGGAAATTAAGATTATCCCAGTTTGAGAGATCACGATAGGTGATCATGCGGGGCACGATTTTAGGGGGTTTAATCCTAAGAACCACCCAAATCAGATCATGTGCAGACAGGAATGGAACTGGACACTGCTCATAGGAGATAACCTTGGATGGGTTGTCCACTATACATAAGTCTAACCATGTATGAGCGCTTCCCGTATGATGTGTGGGCGAATATTGCACCAGATGTAAGTCATTTCTTGTGATGAACGAGTGAAGCTAGGAGCTGTCAAAGGTAGATGCAAGTAAGTCTGTGTTAAAATCACCAAGTATAATTATGTTTGTATAATCAGGAGCAAGTTTCAGCAGGGCATCCTCGAAATCAGAGAAAAATCCAACTTTAGGAAGACGAGAGACCACCGCAGATAACACTCGAGAAGCACCGGGAACCGACACCTGGACAAATAAGTATTCAGGTCTGGAGCAATATTCGCTCTCCGAGGAAGCAATAATCCGTGCAGAAAGTGACTGGTGAACATAGATCGCTACACCACCACCACCCCTGCCGACCCGATCACATGGAAGAAGGAAGTACTCATCCAAACTAGCCACAAGGTCAGCCATATGTGGCTTAAGCCAGGTTTCCGAAATCGCCAGGAGATGAAAGAAGTTGTCAACTAAATACTTCCTAAGTTCATCAACATGCGCCATGATGGATTGAGCGTTTATATGGCCAACCCGAAGCCCCTGTGCCAGATCGACAGGTAAGTTCGAAGATGTTGCAGAGTGTCGTCATAAGGTCGTTATCTTCTCTAGATCGTCCCGGCTCTCGATGCGTGGCAGTGTAGATGACTCTGTTTTCCGCACTAGGATGGTTCCACGATGAGTCCACACCCACAATTCTGGATGAGGTTTTGCACGGGCATGTGCTTCGCCAAGGAGCTTCATTTTTTCATTGGACAACCATTCGTTAATGTAGACCTTGGTCCGAGGGAAAGAAGGGTGGACCTCGGAGGCCAGTAGCACGGGCTTCTTTTTCTTGTGTTGTATCCATACATCACGTTTAAAGGAGGTATTTAGACGAATCATATCAGTTGCTGAACCTGTGCGCGGAGATCTGAATTATAAGCATTTTCTGAAGATGGAGACGCTTGAGAGTGATTTGTAAGGCGATTCTCAAGTTCATCCAGACGTTTGCTAAAAGTTTGATTAGATTCTTCAAGCGTCTGGCAACGTAAGTTCAGTGTAGAGAAGTCTCGGGTAAGTTGGTTTACCGCAGTAGAAATATTATTGGAGGTAGCAGAGAGTTCCTCCATTAGGCCATAAAGTCCCTCAATGGCTGATACCTTCTGTTTGATCGCAGGTGGATCCCTGAGCTGCGAGCTGACATCAAGTAGAATGGCGGTAATAGATGAAAGTTCGGAGGACGATGTGGAGGCTGCCGGTTGGGTGGACATGTTCGCCGTAAGAGAACCAGAACTGCAGAATGGACTTGAGTTTGGATAGGCTGACGAGCAGCTCAGGCAGACAAAGTTTTCGGCAGTGGAGCCCGCTTTTTCAAAACACTTCAGGTGACCGTATACAACACAGGCAAATCCTTTGCATTTAATACTTTTTTCCGCAGTACTAAATTGCCTACAGAGGAAGCAAGTTACCCTGGTCATGAGGTGAGAGAAACAATAATTATCATCAGAGTCTATATAGTTGTAAGGCCAGGCAGATACGCCGTCGGTAAGATGATTGAGAGATGACGCACCAGGTGTATATAAACACCGTTTAAACACTGTTTACACTGCTGTGGACTGTCAGGACAGATTTAAGGACAGTTTCATAGGGTACTCAAATTCTTATAATTTAACGGCAATTGTCAAAGTTTGACAGACTCTGAAGCTTTTTTAAACCGTTCCAAGTATGTGGACCCGAATCAGGTGGCCCAGAATTCCAGCCAGGCAGTGCACTATGGGACATTTCACCAGTGGAGTCCACACTTCACCATATTAAATATTAAATAACACAAACAAGGTAATATCACACTTCAATACAATTTAGATTAAATTAACGAATTTAGATAAACAAACAAGTGTTTTTAACAGTTTCAGGCCTTCGGTGAAGAATTTATGGTCATATAGACTTCTATTGCACACAGAAGAATCACAATATCCACAGCGACCAATTTAAGCGTCCGACACCTAGCAGCGTAGACTGTCGACTGTGAGAGACAGCGAGAGAGAGAGAGAGAGAGAGGCAGAGAGAGAGAGGCAGAGAGAGAGGCAGAGAGAGAGAGAGGCAGAGAGAGAGAGGCAGAGAGAGAGAGAGAGGCAGAGAGAGAGAGAGGCAGAGAGAGAGAGAGGCAGAGAGAGAGAGGCAGAGAGAGAG
>JARQTJ010000143.1:17549-31400 GCA_030142635.1 Trachelus troglodyta
GAGAGAGAGAGAGAGAGAGAGAGAGAGAGAGAGAGAGAGAGAGAGAGAGAGAGAGAGAGAGAGAGAGAGAGAGAATACAATTTATTCGATCAGGGGTTTAGACCCCGTGGACCATAGCACTATAAATTCACAAATATGACATGAGTAATGATAACATAAGAGACATACAGATACTGTCATTTCCTAATGAAAGGTGCCAGTACAGCCGGCGAATAGTATAACAAGTATCTTGCAGGTATAGAATATGTAATGAGAGATACTAAGCAAGCGATAACTATAATAAGTACATAACAGATAGTACACAATTCTAAGTCTACTATAAACTTCAAGTCCAGAAACCAACTGAATAGGTGGTAATAAAAGAAAACAATAATAGATGGCAAGATATAAGGTACGCAAGGGCAATATTACTATATAACTTAATACTAGGAGGAACACTGAGTGAAACAACCACTCACTGTTCCGCAATAAGATAATCGCGTAGTCGCGCGTGAAACGTAAATTTAGAGCGGCATTTCTAATCGAAGTTGACAAGGAGTTCCAAAAAAAGGGCTCCTCCAACATGAACAGCATGTCTATAACATTTAGTGCGGTGAATAGACACTACGAGGTCGTCCTCCCTACGTCTGGTTTCACAAGACAGATGCGAGAAAGGTGAAGTATCCAGTGCAGGTCTAAGGTATGCAGGAGTACCCGTATGTAATAATTTATAAATAAGATTGCCAAGTAGAAAAAGTCGCCTTTGCTTAATCTTTAGCCAATTTAGTTAACGATAATAAGGTGTGACATGTTTATCTCTACGTAGGTCAAAAATAAAACGCACACATGAGTTTAGCGCCACTCGCACTTTTTGTGTGAGCATTCCAGAAGAACTTCCGTACACCAGTAAGCAGTAATCAATAAGAGGAAAAATAAGGGCTGTCACAAGTGATATCCTAAGATTAAGATTAAGGGCAGATCGGTTTTCCTTTAGCACATACAGCGTCTTATTTATCCTCCTACATACCTCAAGCGTATGTCCAGTCCAAGAAAGAGTATGATCTATTGTAACTCCGAGGCAACGCACAAATGATACGAAGGGAATGGATTTGGAATCTACGCGTGAACAAGGTGCAAATTTCATAGTCAACTTATTTAGATACCTAGATGAACTAACAATCATAGAGTGCGTCTTGGAGGGATTAAAACTAAGAGAATTTAACGCAGCCCATTTAGTGATTTCATTAATGTCATGCTGCACACGCGAGAGGGTATCATTCAGATCACCAGGATTACAATGTAAATAAATCAGCAAGTCATCAGCATATATGAAATGTGAACAATTTGAAATAACGTTTGTTAGTTCTTTCAAATACAAGGCAAATAGGGAGGGACCCAACACCAACCCTTGAGGGACTCTCGAAGAAGCCCTGAGGAAGGAGGACGAGACTCCATCCGGACCAATGTCCGCCTGCGTACGATCTTTCAGATAAGAAGCGAACCATGTTTGCACTGACCAAGAGAATCCATTCAGTCGCATAATATCAAGTAGTTTCAGATGACAAATGGAGTCAAACGCTTTGGTAAGATCGAAAAACACCATTATAGTCACCATTCGTTAATTCACGGCAAACCGAATATCATCAACCACACGAATTAAAGCAGTCTCAGTACTGAATCCAGCTCTGTAAGCAGAGTGATATGGGTCGAGTCCACCTTGTTTAATTAAGTACTCCACCATTTGCCCGCGGACTATCCTCTCTAAGGATTTAGATAGACAACAATTAAGTGCTATTGGACAAAGGTCAGCGGGTGAAGATGGGACCCCACAACCTTTAGGTATAGGACGTATTTAAGACCGTTTCCATGCCTCTGGAAAAGTAGAGAACATCAATGATTGGTTGTAGAGGTCAAGGAGAAACGGAAAGATCACCTCCAAGCAGGGAGAGACATGCGCCATAGGAATCTGGTCCCATTATCCGGGAGTCACTATCGCATAGAACACACACAAGATCAGATGGTTGAATGTACTTAAAGTAGAATCTATCTGCACAGAATTCTTCTCATGCCAGAGAGATGTCATATCCACCCACCTGATCATCGTGAGTATGAAAGGCTATTGAAAAATGTTGATTTATGTCATCAAGAGACATACGAATGATTTGAACATGCTGGGCAGAGCCAATGAGGCCCAGTTTACGCAGCTGACCCCATATAATATGAGGATCTCTCGACAAAGTAAGCGCCATACGGATGTGATTGCTTTAGCACGCTTTATAAGAGCCTGTGTTCGATTTCGCAGAGTACGATATTTATCAAAATCAGACTGGACCCGCGAATGCATGTATTGCCTATGGAGTCTATCTCTAATGGAGGTTCTTATGTTATTATTCAAACACGGAGCAGGAGCACGACAAGGTATAAATGAACGCACTGGAGCAAGCTCATCCAAGATAACCACAAATGTCAACCAATCACACTGTTCCAGTCTGGCTAATAGGGTAGTCCTATCCACCGCTTTCAAGTCACGATAAGTTTTTATTTGATCAGGTACTCGAGGAGGTTTAAGAGAATAAGCGACCCAAATAAGATCATGAGCAGGCATGAATGGAATTGAGGATTGCCCAAAAGAGGTGACCTTGGAGGAGCTGTCAACTATACATAGAACAAGCCAGGTATGCGCGCCCCGGGTATGATGAGTAGCAGTGTGCTGCACTCGATACATGTTATTGCTAGCAATGAAGGACTGCATGTAAAAGCTGTCAAAGGACTGAACTAGCATGTCAGCATTGAAGTCCCCGACAATAAGGATATTTTTATAGGCATGAGAATGGCGAGCATAGATCGACTCGAAGTCACTAAAAAAAAAAAAACATTTTCGGAGGTCAGTAGACAGCTCCGGTAGTGCCAGGAAACTTAATATCAAGAAACAAAAATTCTGGCCGGGAACAGTACTCCCCATTAGAGGACGCAACAGTAGAAGCAACAAATGACTCATGGACATAGATAGCCACACCACCTCCACCTCTACCAATTCTATCGCACCGAAAAATACTGTATCCTCGAATTTCAGTGACGCAGTCAGGCATTTGAGGTTTGAGCCAGGATTCAGAAACAGCAATAACATTAAAACGATTAACAGAAAGGTAGTCACGAAATGCATCAATATGAGAGATGAGCGATTGAACATTTACATGACAAATGCTTAGATCTTGAAATGGTTTGTCGGAGAGGTGCACATGATGATTCGGTTTCCGTCATGATGAAATCTTCACCAGGCCATCCCCATGGTCGATGCGGATAGAAGATGAAGAGCCAATTTTCTTCACGAAGATGGCACCGTGACGAGTCCACATCTTGAGGTCTGGATAGGGTTTGACATGGGCTCGAACCATAGCCAAAAGTTTAAGCTTTTCCGCAGACAGTCTCTCATTAATATAAACCTTAGATCCAGATAACGTGGAAATAATATCCGAAGCTAGGAGTATTGGCTTCCTCCTCTTCTTCTCAATCCATGCATCACGTTTTATGGTAGAGACCAGGCGTACTATGAGCGCAGCAGAAGCACCACCTTTGGTAAGTAAGCGAAAGACATCCATTATGTCACTCGATGTGACCACTAGGTCAATAGCACCAGCCACTTTAAGAACCATATCCAGGATGGAAATTTCTGGACAGACAGGTAGTCCTGATATTACAATTTCCGTGTCATGGAGTTGCTGGGAAGTGTATTCCACAGGCATCGTCAGAGCCGTACAGTCACGACATGGCGTCGAAAACTAAGTTTCTGATCCTCTACTCTCCAGTTCATCAATTCGACGTATCAGAGCAGCATTATTATCCTTAAGTGTTTGACATCTTTTGCTTAAGGTAGTTAGTTCGTTGGTAAGCTTGTTCACAACACTAGAAATATTTTAAGGACGTAGCAGATAATTTCTCAACCATTCCATAGAGCCCATCGAGTGCTAACACTTTTTGTTTAATAGTTAGAAAGTCCTTCAGCTGCTCACTGACTCCACGTAAAACGTCAACGATAATCGAGAGTTCGGGAGACGAAGAGGTACCAGGTTGTTCCATGCTCTTATGCTGGTATACAGTGCTTAAGAACGCAGGGTAGGATGCAATCAGTTCAAACCCGGTAGCCGATGATTGTACAGACCGAGCTAACCGCCCCTCAGGATATTTCAATCTGCAGACCCCGCAGAGGAAACACACTAAGGACAACCCACTACGTATAACACACCTTTGATGACCATAAGTTTCACATCCAAATCCCAAGCATTTTAAGCCTTTTTCGCATTTCATATATTGCTTGCATACGAAGCAGTTTACCCTAGTCATCCGTAGGACTCAGCGAATCGAAGGATAAGGAAACTTCCAATTACAGTACACACATACACGTAACCAACCGTCGGTAAGGTAGTGCCAATTAGCACGTTTGACAGATACAGTATAACTCACCGTATTTAAGTGAGTAACCAAATGTCTCTTCACAGACTGTCAACAGATCAATGTCACAAGTCACCTGTCAATTTTGATTTGCCAATAATACAATTGTCTATAATTTTTCAGCCATATAACAGTCGCAATAGCCAAGAATACGACGCATACCAATTTCAAGAAGAAGGCGAAAAAGGATCATCCACTGCACCACTACTTCAACACCTAGCGCAGCGGTTGCTCAATTTCAAAGTTCAGACTAAGCCACGCACAGCATGTCATTCTAGCACTCAACCGCGGTCACATTTGAAGATAACGATCACCTTCTCTGAAGTTTTAGATTTCAAGTCACAGAAAGAATAACAGTTGCACTAGCACAACTGACACGAAAAATTGTTTAACACGTTTTAGACAATCACTCACGTCAGCTCAACAATAATATTTTTAGAAAGCACCCGGTTTTTAGCAATAATTTAGTAGACAACACAGAGAAGAGACAATACAGACTTCGCCATCTTAGATTCTTCCCCCTAGAACGAGATAGCTCTGCCGCTCAATATATCGTTCTTTCTCACGTGTCGGCTTCACCCTTACCACTACGACGCTCAGTCTAGTGTGTAAGTCTATGGTGACTACGTTGCCTAGGCATGGGCAGGAGGACCAACAGACTGCGATCACCACGTGAAGTTTAGGACCAGCCAAACGCTCCAACCACGAATGAATGCAGCCCCGGTGCAAGGTAAAGAGGCCCGTGTGATAGCAGTGGAACCTTCTCCCTCCAACTCCACGGATATGCCCGGGATAAGCTTTGACAGGCCATGGAGCCGCCATGTTGCCCGCCGCGCAGATGACAAACTAGCGCGCCAGTAAAGACAGTCCCATGCCACCCAGCAGCGACGCTCTGAGAGGCTTGCCATCATCGTGCGAAGAAAAGGCACAAGATCCCTGCCATGCGCGAACTGCGGACCAATGCCAAAGCACGTAACACTCTCAGCCTGCTAGTCCAGCCAATCCCCGAGGCCCTGGAGGCCCGTAAAAGGAAACAGCGAGGATCGGATGCGTAAATACACCACCTCGGGTCAAGCAATTAGAGAGTCTGTTAGCGACTTTCGAGTGTGAATAAAAAGTGAAAGTGATTATTGAATATTATGAATTGCACACATTGCGTGAGTACAGCGTGGTGTGATTGAGCTTTCCTTTCCTCCTAATATCTCTTTCTTTTTACTCCCTTTATATCGAATTGTTTCCTTCTGGATTTAATGAGCTGTCCAACATGGACCGGTATTTTCAGTAGTCTTTTTGGATTTCAGACCGACTTTCTGCCCATACGCGAGGTCGAGTGGTATTTGAGCCCTTTTCATTTACCCTCCGTACCCTTCTCTCCCCCGTTTGCTTTTTGAGTATTGTACATCCGAGATAGTTATTAAATAGCTATTCCGTTCGAGAACCTTCCTCTCTGAGATACCCTCCTGCCCTTCCCTTGGCTAGTCGTACCCATGATACAAAGAGACGAGATATAGCCACTAGCGGTTCTGCGCATTTCGACATTGACGTCACTGGACCATTCTACTCTGATTGGCTGACCACTCGCTGCGATAGTCTTACGTTTTAACCGTTATAAGATTGTTTCCGAGCTAGATTTGGCGCCAAACGTTCGTCGCAGTTTGTCGCGACGGTGGCAGACAACTTGCATCGTGTGCAATCGTGTGCAATAAAAGGCTTTAGAATTATTTTATAACATTCATTATTTTATTTTATTATATAATATTTCATTTTATTGCATAAAATTTATCGCATTAAAGAAGAAATTAACTGAATTAACTTTGGTGAACCGACCCTGACTCGTTTGAGCCTTTATGAAATATTTACTCTTTTCTATTTTTTCTTTTCAATTTTCCATCTTTCCATTAGTTCATATGAAAAGAGTCCTAAAATTATTTTGCTACGATTACATTTAATTGGTCGAACATTATCTATATATTTTAATCAAGCAAAATTCATAAAAACTTATATAACATATATGAAATTACTTTGATGGAGCATGGAAGTATTTTTCTCGTAAATAGAAGAATATTAATAAAGAATATTTTTGTATCGTCTTCCTTGAACTTTCACTAGATTTTACAGACTTATAATGTAAGAAAAAATTCTTTTATGTGTGCCTCCATTTTAATTAAGAGATGTATATACTTTATGATTTGCTTGTGAAATATCGTGTCAAGGTATTATATAAATTAAATGAAGTACTTTCAATATAAAAAAAAGTAAGTCCATTACAGGGGATTGAACTAGCGGTTCTTTCATTATTAAACTGATTCGCTGTCATTGTGTTACTATAGTATAAACTAGTGGTAAATGAATTATAACTACATTTAAACTTAATTACAGGGGGCAGCATCTCTTTACACTTCGAAATGCGTACCATTTAAACTGAGAGTTCTGTCGCAGTAGCTTTGTTGCATGTAGTGGCATCATGGTGGCATCCATGAATGCCATCATGTAGCTTCGAACGTGACGTCAGTGGACCAGCACGAAACGGACTAAAATACGTTCGTTAGTGGCTATATCTCGTCTATTTGTATCATGGTCGTGCCATCGTATCGAGTCAAGTAAACATACGAGGGCCTCCTGAGGTCACTCAATGGTGCTACCGCCCGTCATCGTAGGTGGCGCCCAAGTTATTGTTTTCGAGAATTATTTAGTGCCAGTAAGCCCTCCCTTCCCCCGGCCCCTTTTCCCCAAGTACGGCTTTCCGCCCCCCCCCCCCCCCCCTAGCGATCCATTTAAAGTCCCGTTGTGACACCGCGTGCGCTAGTGTGAGCCCCGCGTGTTATTGTTTTCGTATCTAGCCTACTTCCGCATTGCGTGTCCCTGGAATTTATTGCGTATTATATTTTGAGTTATTATATTTCGAGTATTTTATGTTCAGTCTATTATCTTTTGGTTTATTTTCTTTTCTGTTTTCTTTTTCTTTTTCTTGATCATTCTACCCCGTGTCCTTTTCTTTTAGCTTACCCTTCCTTTTTGCGATAGATGTTCTTGCATTGACTCTGAGTTGATATAACCCAGATTACGTCACAATCGATACATTCCCACCAAACACAGAATGTAACAGTTACATCACTTTTGGGTTGTACAAAAACGTAACGTTGGAATGTAACATTGACGTAGGTAGGATGTTTTGTTTCAGTAATTATAGTATCCACATGTGATACAAAATTGTGTTTAAACGAAATGTAAACGTTACATAACATTTCTGTAATGAAATATGAGTAACACTTGTTACCGAGATTTTATTAAAATGTGACATAAAATATTTATTTATATGTTAAATATTTTGTTATGATTATGTTATGAATTATTTATATCATAAATAAAATTATATTTTTCGAAATCCGGAAGTGTAAAAAGCATGAGTCGAGATCGTGTTTGACCGGATAGGCCATGTACATTCGTAGCACATCCGCAGTCGTCGTTGCGTGATTGCGAATATAATTCATTTTTATTAATATACTTATTATATGTGCTAAATTATGATTCGATTGTGTGTAATATTCATCTTATTTTGTATTGGAAATTGTTCCACAGGTGATCAAGTATTTCAGAATTGAATGTTCTTTGGTGTAAGCTTGAACGGCGACGAATGTTTGGCGTGGTTTGGCGCCAAATCTAGCTCGGAGACAAGCGATGTAATGGTTAAAATATAAGAATATCGCAGCAGCGAATGGTCAGCCAATCAGAGTAGACTGGTCCAGTGACGTCAGCGTCGAAATGCGCAGAACCGCTAGTGGCTATACCTCATCTATTTGTATCATGAACGCGAGCATATATGGACGTGAGCAGCTAGTCGCCGGGTGGACCAAGAATTAAGCTGGTATAAGTAAGTTCTATTTAATTGAAAATCTAAGTCAGAGTTAGGCAGAGTTAGGTACTAACTCTGCCTTTAGCTTTATTGAGAGGTGCGGCAGCATCGACACTGAGTGTTTGTCTATGTTTGCACGCCGCTTCTTTTATTTTTAGGTTAGCATCACGCTGCTATTATTTTTTTCTTCTTTTTATACAATCTTAGCATCGGTAATATGCCGAAAAACGTTGATTTATTATCGCGAAGAAGGCGAGATCAATTAATCAATGAGCAAATCGCCCTTCATGCTTCATCACCACCGCAGTCGGATAATTTTACTCGGCACGAGGAATTTCAGTCAGATGAGTCGGAGAGCATTATTCGACATGAGGAAGCACAAGCACGTGACAATCTTGCCGAAGAACAACAAAAGCAAACTGTTAATCCAAAAATTCCCATTGCTGCGTCCTCTGATATGGGAGTTAGTCAATGCGAGAGTATTGAGTCAGACTCTTCTAATGAATCGGTACATGAAAAGTCAGATTCGTTTTCAACACTATCAGCTTCGGATTCAAATGCATCAAGTGATGAGAATAAAGAGAATGTCCAAACCTTAAGTGAAGATGTTGCGGAATGTGTAAAAGACAATCTACGAGATAGCTTAAGAGCGTGGATATCTAAATACTCGGTTCGTCGCAGGCCGGTTAATTGTTTATTGAAATTATTAAAAATTCATGGACTCGATGAACTGCCAAGTGACGTCAGAACCTTAACACAGACACCAAGAAATACAGGTGCTGAAATTGTATCACAAGATACTGGTTGTTACAAGCACTTCGACCTGTCTGTGGTTTTCACAAAGGAAATACGTAAATATTTCAGGAACATTCCAGATGAAATCTTAATAAATATAAATGTTGATGGTTTACCACTCTCGAAAAGTTCTAAAAGTCAGTTCTGGCCTATTTTAATTTTAATAAAGGCAACATTTCCAACGACACCTTTTGTAGGTGGAATTTATCATGGTGATTCGAAGCCGAAAGATGCCAACAAATTTTTAGAACCTTTTGTTAAAGATATGAGTCAGATTTTGAAACGAGGGATAATTATCGATTGCAAAAACGTACAAGTACAAATTAATGCTATTTGTTGTGATGCTCCAGCACGAGCTTTTATATCGTACATAAAAGGTCACAGTGGATATTACTCGTGTACTACATGCACACAGAAAGGCCATCAAATTTGTCACAGAGTCACGTTCCCCAGAGTCGATTGTGAGTTAAGAACGGATAAATCATACCAATTAAAACAACAGCGAGAGCACCACCTGGGTATTTCTATATTAGAACTACTTGAAATTGGTATGGTTTCGCAAATAGCGTTAGATTACATGCATTTGGTTTGCCTCGGTGTGATGAAACGCTTGATTCAATTTTGGATTCGAGGTGCTAAAAACGTAAAATTTTCTGACGATTTCGCCAATAAATTGTCCGATATACTACTGTCTATGAAAGAATATATTCCACAAGAATTTGCTAGAAAACCTCGTTCTCTTCACGACTGTGATCGTTGGAAAGCAACTGAATTTCGTCAATTTTTATTATATACAGGAGCTGTCATTTTGATCATTAAAGGAATTCCAGAGAACACACTTGTACATTTCCTTTCTCTCAGTCTTGCGATACGAATACTATCTGACCCTCAAATGTGCAATAACGCAAAAGCTAGAGACTATGCCGACTCCTTGCTAAAATGGTTTGTGGATAATGATGGAAGCCTGTACGGCGAACAGTATCTATCATATAA
Organism: Trachelus troglodyta; assembly: GCA_030142635.1. Lineage (NCBI taxonomy): Eukaryota > Metazoa > Arthropoda > Insecta > Hymenoptera > Cephidae > Trachelus > Trachelus troglodyta. Next base: position 27,619 of record JARQTJ010000143.1, read on the forward strand.
TGTTCACAATCTCATTCACTTGACCAATGAAGTTAAAAAATTTGGTAGTTTAGATGAGTTCAGTTGCTTTTCATTTGAGAATTATTTACAACTGATGAAAAATAAAATCTCGAACTCTGGAAAGCCACTTGAGGAAATAATTAATCGCACACACGAAGCTGAACTCACGACAACCAATCTTGTTATCAAAGAATATCCCGTGATTCATTACACATCACGTGACAAAATTACCTATCTGGAATTCGAACGTTTCATCATTTCTACAAAGGAACCGGACAATTGTTGCATATTAAGCGATAACTCCGCAATCACTATTCACGAAATTGTAAGCGAAAATAATAGAGTCTATGTACGAGGGAAATATTTCAGAAATATCGGATCTTTATACACAAAACCATGTGACTCACAAATTCTCGGTATTTTCGTAGCATCTACCATATCACTTGAGAAAGATACGGAACTTGTGAGATTTCCCGCATTGCAAATTAAACGAAAGTGTTTGAAGCTACTGTAGAGAATTGTTTCGCGGAATAAATAAGATTGGGATTTTAATAAATGTAAAGTTGTTTATTTGGGAGTACACGTCCGTCCGAGATGACCTTCGAGATTCTTTTCTTACTCTCGAGTCTATAACAACGCTCTCCGATATTTCCATTACATCTACGATCACGCTCGCTATCCCTCTCGCTCACCACTCATCTCACATACGATCTCTGACAATTTCGGCTATACTACATTATCGTCGTCTCCGACGATTTGCAACTCATAAATACATAAATTTATTCGTGTCGAACCATAATCACAATTTTTTTAACAAAGAATACATAATTTTAACAGTAACGCTCTGTTTTAATCTTTTTCAACATCCGTTAGAACTTTTTTAAGACGATCCACTGCAATTATTCCCTTGTAGACTCTATTACTTTGCTGTTCACCTTCAACGTCTTGTATTAAATAACGATCATGTCCTAATTCCTTCACTACTTCATATGGGCCGCGATATTTTGGAGCTAATTTGCGACTTTGACCAGTAGCTGGCAATTCTGATCGGATCATAACTAAATCTCCTGTTTGATATTCAGTGGGGGCCTTTCTTTTCTTATCGAACTGTTTTTTTAGAGCGTCGCGATTGTTTTCTAATAATTGAGCGACATTTTCGCCCTCTTCCTCGGTACCGAATTCTCGATTTATCTCGTCGATTTCTCGTATTAAAGGACTATCATCACAACTGATTACTTTGTAATTGAATACTAATTCGTTTGGTGTGCGTTTAGTCACCTTATGCACGCTCGAATTGATTGCCCACTGAACTTTATATAAATGATCGTCCCAATCTTCGTTATTGAGTTTTTCCGATGTTGTCGCTAAACAATTGAGAATGACGCTATTTAATCTTTCCACCTGTCCATTTGCTCTCGGTGCGCCTGCCGAGATTTTTACATGTTGAATCTCGTGTTCTGAACAAAAATCCGCGAAGATTTTTGACGTGAACGCCGTCCCTCGATCGCTGATAATTCGCACCGGCTTTCCGTAGTTTGTGATGAATTCATTCAGAAATCGAACTGTGGACTCGGCTCCTACATCTCGCACAGCTTTTAATACCGAATATTTACTATATCCGCAAACAATCACTGCTACATATTTTCGTTCAGTCTCGGTAGTTAATAATGGACCTAGATGGTCAATATGAATACTGTGAAAGGGTCTATCCCCTTTAGACAGTGGGTGCAAAAATCCCGGTTTCTTACCACTGCTCGACTTGTGATACAAACAATTTACACATCGATTCACGTACTGTTTCACAAACTCTTTCATCTTTGGGAAATAAAAATGTTCTTTAACTTTATCTAACGTCTTTTCTGCGCCAAGATGTGCTAGACCGCGATGAGCATCTGCCACGATATCAAATCGTAGACCCTCTGGTACATATAATCGCCATTTTCCGTTATTCACGCGATATACTCTAGCATTACTCATTGTAAATTTCTCATGCGTTTCTTTGTCACCAGCCTCGAGTTTGTTTCGAATAGCCAGAATCTCTGGGCTACCTCGTTGCATAGCCGCAATCCAATCAGTCGATATTTTAATTCCTAACACCGGTAGACCGACTAATTCTGTTTCTTCAGCGAATCCCACGGGATTTCGACTCAATGAATCAGCTACAGTATTTACTTCGCCTTTTTGATGCTCGATGGTATAATTGAACTCTGATAAACGTACGAACCATCTACCAATCCTCGGGTTCATTTCCTTCTTATCTGCGAGATGCTTTAAGCTGTTGCAATCTGTCCGAATAATCACTGGTACCCCGAGTACATATACGCGAAACTTCTCTAAAGCGCACACGATTGCGAGAGCTTCGAGTTCATATGAATGATATTTTTCCTCCTCGGGAGTCGTTCTACGGCTAAAGTAACTGACCGGATGCAATTTGTTATCACCCTGCTCCTGTAATAGCACAGCACCCAGACCTATGCTGCTTGCATCTGTGTGAATTTCAGTTCGAGCTTTCGGGTTATAGGCTACTAATATTGGCTTCGACATTAACCTCGTTTTAATTTCGTGAAACGCTCCTTCTTGAGCTTGACCCCAAACAAACTCTATATCTTTTCCCGTTAGCGATGTTAACGGTTGCGCAATCGTCGCGAAACCTTTCACAAATCGTCGGAAATAACTAGCTAATCCAAGAAAGCTTCGAACATCTCGAACGTTATTTGGGGTAGGAAAGGCCTCAACGCAATGTAATTTACTTTTCCCAGGCTCGATACCGCGTCGCGAAACTTCAAAACCCAAATACTCAATTTTTTTCTTTAAAAAATGACATTTTTCTAATTTGAGCGTTAGACCCGCATCTCGTAATAATGCAAATATCGTCTCAAGTCTCTCGATTCCCTCTTCTACTGAAACAGACGGAATTATAATATCATCTAGATATGCCATGCGATGGTATATCGAAACTTCCCTAACACCGAGTTTATTAATCGTTGGAACACAGCAGGTGCATTACAAAGTCCGAAAGGCATTCTTTTAAATTGAAAGTGACCATCAGGTGTCACAAAAGCTGTTTTCTTTTTCGACTTTTCTTCGACTGGGACTTGGCAATAACCGCTAAATAAATCTAAGCTCGTAAAATAATTTTGTCCGTGTAATCGGTCGAGTTGATCATCTACCAACTGTATCGGGTAACTATCGCGTACCGTGACCTTGTTTATACGACGATAATCTATACACATACGTACTTCGCCGCTTTTTTTTCTTATTAATAATATTCGACTAGCATACGGAGAGTTGCTATCTTCAACGATGTTCGATGTCTTCAAATCTTCTACAAGATCGGCTACTTGAGTTCTCTCGTGATGTGATAGACGATACGGCCGATAATAAATCGGCTTATCCGTTGACAATTCGATGCTGATCTCTGCCTTGTCGGTTCGACCGACCTGATGAATATTTCGAGCAACGAGATCCTTGAACGTGTTGAGTGTATGAAGTAGTTTTCCAGCATCTTCGTCTCGTAGATCCGTATCGACTTCTTCCAGTTTTATCTCTTCCGTGTTGATTACTCGTTGCATCTCCTTCTCCAGACATGCTTCGCCTCGAGTTAATATGTCTCCTGATGCAATTGTAACGTCCCCACCCGTGATGTTGAACACCGGTACCTCCGCTTGGCCTAAATTATCTGTTGACACTATACAACGGGAGTATTATAAGTTGGAGAGTTCTGGACCAGGAGACCTGTAACCGACCTATACCGACACTCTAGAACCTTCGAAGGTGGGTGT
>JARQTJ010000145.1:0-36215 GCA_030142635.1 Trachelus troglodyta
GGAAGGGACGGAGGTTGTAGCGTCAAATATCGTCCTTCGGGATGTCCTGGCGGTGCTCGCAAGAGCATCGTTGGGTGCTACGCCCGCGGTCTTTCGTTGCGGTGGATCTTGACTAGGGGTAGACGTTTCGCGTTTAGCTTATCCCTTTTGCGTTTAACTTACTTTAACTTTTTCGCATTTAACTTAACTTACCCCTTTTTGCGTTTTTCTTGTCCCTCGACCCGACTTCCTTTCCTTCCTGAGGTTTTCCCCCTCTAGTCCTGTGCGCGAAAGCCGCAGGACTCGGGGGTTTTCAAAATTTATATTTTGAATAAACTTTGAAAGTAAATCAAGATCCAACAATATTTAGTAGTAAGTATTTGGAAAGCTTTATTCAATTTTTCGAATTTTAAATATTTCTAGGCAACTAATTTTTTCCTTCTTCTCTTCCTTCTTCTTCTTATTCCTTTTTGGCTTAGAACGAGACCCGGAACTATAGCTAGAACTTCTCAAGAACTATTGAAAAAGTCTATTGATGAAACGTTTCTCAATCACTGAGATGCTACACGGGTGTCAAATTGGCACCGCACTTTCTTAAAAATGTTTCAACAATAGGCTTTTTCAATAGTTCTTGAGAAGATCTATACTTCCCGGTCTCGTTCCAAGGGTTGTTTTGGGCACCAGCGGTGAGTAGCGAGGAACCTCTGCTGCCCGCCAAGCTACACGTTCGTGTTCACGTTTAGTTCGGCTACGACGGGATTCGCTTCGCCGACGGAGGCGATGATCACAAAATCCTTCTTCCAGACTAGTCGCTACGATTTAGCGCCATGATTTTGGTATCGCTTAAGACCGTAACGTTAAACATTTCCCTATTCATCTCTGTCTCTGGTCATTGCAGACATTTCCCAGAAATAGAAGTACTACTTACCCTCTGACGTAGTTAGACGGAAGTACCGAAAAATGCTCTTCGTAAAAATGTGCTTTTTTCAAAGTAACTTGTATTCCGTGCCCCCTAACTGCCACGAACCCCGAGTGTCTGAAGCGTAAATATATATTTGCAAGGAGTGGAGTGTAAAACGTCTGGATTATAAATAATAACTGAGTCATCTTTAAATTATATTAAGTATTACCTTTATTTAAGTAATGTACAATAATAACTTCCATCTGTACGCTACTTACATAAGAATACCTAATATGCTCTAGAAACTTTGAGAATAATAATTATAATAAATCTCTATTATATAATAATTAATAATATTAATAATAACCTCATACATAATAAATACATCACATTTAGAGACAAGCAGATCCCCTCTTACGTATATTACGTAGGGCTCGCTCGATTTTCGTTTCTTCTATCATACAAGTAAGTCCTCGTATATTACAAACTAAGGAGTCAGGAACGCTCATTCACACTAAACATTGTTACCAGTAGTTATATTATTTAATTTCTAGACCACGATTATGCGTGAAATTGGCGCCCGATCGGTTTAACATTTAAAACGGGAAGCGAAAAAGTTACTAAAAATGATTGGCATATAATTACAGGGAGCAACGAGAAACTAAGTTTTTTGTCGATGCTAAAAAAATGTCTACGTGTTTTCGTTTTTACTTTGTAAATCCGTATAAAACGAATACAAATGTACCTGCGATTTTTCGTATTTCCCGCCGAGCGCCAAATACAGCGTCGATCGTGTCCGAGCAATGACGATGATGGCCGACGCATTTGAAAATGGAAGATCTCCGCTTTCTCACGGTAATCTAAACGGCACGAATACAAGTATTTAATAATATACGCAGCCGAAATAATTCAAAGTTTTTCAAAATAAAACACAGGAGACACATAGAAGACGGAATAATCAATTCGGAATCTAGACTAACGACGAGTGAATTTAATTCTTTGTTGGAGCATCTTTCTGCCTCCTTTTATATTAATTTATTAATCTATTTGTTTATTCGTGACCGTGCTCATTCGTATCTCCGTTGCGTCCTGGGATTCTAAACTTGTTTTTATTTACATACACAACTTCGTCAAATGCGACGAGCATCAATAAGTCTTGTCGCGCCATCTTGGATAAGCAGACATTTTCGAGGCGTTTCGTTAGAACTCTATCTCTCTTTTATGCAGAATTTTCTTTTTATCCTTGTATTCCTTTCTACCGTAAATACAGGTTCGTCGGGTTTAAATTTCCTTTGGTAAGTTACAGCTACGGTTACCATCGACGAAACAATATCTTAATAAACATGTGCACGCTCGATCCTTTTGTGCTCCTAATAATTGGACAGCTGATACAATAGGTCTTTTCATTATACGTTTGGTATCGTCCCTTATAGTTTTCATACTTTTACTTCAATATTCTTTCATCAAGCACACTACTAACGTTTGCTTCGCTGTTGGACACTGTTCATTATAAACTCTGAAGAAACGCAACGTGACACTTTTTTTTTGGGCAATGCTACGCACACGCGTTACCAGAACTCGAGTACGTATTGCGAGGGAATTAATGATCCTTGCTTCGTGTCGAATAATCAGGGTGGACTTTAGTTTACTGAATATTTTCGAAGATCTGCGAATTACGTGGCGTATTGAATTTTTCGTTTAACACCGTTCGCGAAAAGCCTATTGCAGGGAAATACACGGTTATACAGTAGTTTAAACATTTAAGGGACAACAATTACAATATACTTAACGAGAATTCGATTCTTCTTTTTCTTTTGTTTCCTTAATAGTTTTTCTCTTCTTTATCTGCGTAACGATTTTTTTTTCTTTTCTTTTCACTCTTCCGTCGCTCTTATCGCGAGGAAAGACAGCGCGTCGCTTTTCGCCATTGAAATTGAGCTTCGCTTGTGCACACGTCGCTTCGTTTAATGGATTTTTTTTTATCTCGTTATTACTAAAATATGTTATCTGTATGCTGCAGGATTAGATACATGTGGTCTCGTTTTGTACTTTTGTAAATCGTAGATAATCGATCATTGGTGTTAACGCTTAAAGGGGCCCGAGGTATTCGGAATCAGACTCGTTTACATATTTTACTCGTATTGCGAGAATGCCGGACTCTGAGGCAACGTTGGTCAAGAGCAGTTTTGCATATTTCCAATCCCACCGTTTCACGATATTAAATAATCGAGAATCGTCGAACAATTGTGAGTGGACTTTTGTTAGGCCGAAAAACGATTAATCGTGTCAATAATCTCAATTTCATATACGTCAGTATGCGACAAGTATTGGACTTTCGAGGTTTGGCGAGCAAAAAATAATAGTTATAATAAACTGACGATAGAAGCCTTGAAAAATGGCGTTTGAGAAAGAAAAAGATAATGGAATAATATTTATTTATGATAGCAGATCTGTCATTTGCCAAGTTAAGCCGTGTGCTGTCATGTTGCTCATTCGTCACGCAGCTGATAAGGTTTTGGAATAATGCAAAAATGCTGATTTATATAGACTATTAAAAAAATAAAAAGCTGATGAGTGATTTCTTTCGAGTGGGCTCGTTAGTGTGAGATGGACGGTACTGAATTAATCTGGCTGAACATTGTAGCAGCAGTAACACAGAGCCAAAATATTCAGGTTCGCTTTGATTTAAGTATTATACTTGATTACTGGACTGTCCGATGAATACTGATCACTCTTGAAATGTTAAATGTTTTAACAATAAGTTAACTCATCTTGTTTCTTGTTGAATCTTCTGACTATTCTCTTTCATATCTGGTTATCTTGCTGATTACCAGAGTCTTTAGTCAGTTGCTAGAGTGGTACAACTCCATTACTGCTGTTTTCTATTTCCACCGGATCGTTTGTCGCGCCAGATGCACTTTTCCCCTTGTCGTCCACACTGTAACCCAAGAGAGTAAAGAAAACATTAATAATAATGTTAATTTTGTTATTAATCAATGTATAGAGTTATGCTCACTCTCTAGGATTGTGAGACGTAGTTTCATCAACATTGTCACCTTCCTCGGATAGAGTCTCAGTACCATCAACACCTTGTGTCGATGAATTTGTGTTCAAATCACAGTTTTTCTGATTGCTCTCGACTCGTTTAAGAGCCTCCGTTTGTATTTCGTTAATATTTGTAATCTCACATTCTTCTACTGGTAAACATGTCTCTACCATAGCCTCTAGACAGTTGACAAACAGTTCTGCACTCTCTGCAGTGCGATTACACTGGAAAATATATATAATTATATAGTACAGATAATAAAAAATTATTGATACAAAAAAGTCATAGACTTATTACCTTTGTATAAGGTCCTGCAAATCTCCATAGGCCACCGAACCCACAACTCTGTAAATAGTGTAGTTGTTGCTGACTAGTATCCTCGCAAGCAATCATGTTCTGAATAATAGCCTGTACAGCACTGAGAATAGCTTGATCGTGACAGGTAGACAGTACACTATTTATTTTTGCATCGAGTAAGTTGTGACTGTAAGTAAATATGATAGATGTAAGTTAAATTAACTAATCAGGAAAAAACAAAATCATTGTGATATAATGACAAAAAAGAATAACACATACATCACAGGAAACACTTTTGGAAATACTACAGATGCTTCGGCCAGGTACTGATAAAGGATTCGTGTTTCATTTTCATCGGTAGAGTACTTGACCAGCGTGGCTAAGACTGTTAGTACAAGAGTTTGCGTAGAGAAGTCTGTCAGCACTTCAGGATCCAATAGAACATTGTTCTCGTTACTGACACTCACTCTGGCACTACGATTCTGTTTGAAATAAATTACAATCAAATTAAAATATCATTCAATAATACCAGGAAGAGGAAGTCGTGCTTATCCCAATAGCAGCTGGTGCTATTCATAAGGTTAAAAATGAATCGATGGACAAATACAATATATTAAATTTCTTGTATTATATTTACCTTTGGTTCTGTATCGTCATTCGGCTTGGCTTCTTTCGTAGTCGGCACGGAGAAGGATCGCTGTGTTTTAAATAAAATCCGGCCGGTCTTGTTAATGTCGTATGTCACATTTGATGATTGGATGGTATGATGTTAGTGACACGTATGGAATGGTAAGACCCAGGCAGGCACAGGCAGTCACACCGAGATCACACAGAGAAACAGAGAGAGAGAGGGAACACGAAAATTCATTATCCACAATACACAATTTGCTACTGATAATTATAACCATAAATACTACTAAAGATCAGCTGCATCTTCAAATCACCACAGCATCCATCAGCCGTATTATAAATCAAATGCTTAAGTTTAACATGTAAAACTGACCCATAAGAGTCATTGGATTGATTGTGAAATTATTGGGTTTGATTAGAGTAAAAGCCAACTCAACAATTAATGTGAACTTATTAGAATAACAAGTAACAGAAATCCATCAAAAATCCATTGACAGAAACAAAAATGTATAGCAACTACTAGACCGTTACAAAACTGGAGTGTAATTATCAATTAAACTTCAATAGAAATTGCCTTACAGTTTGAAGTATAGAAAACATGCACAATTTATTAATGTGGCTATGCGGTCAATCGTGTATATTGATCTTATAATAAAATCAAAAAGTCCCCATAAAATTCCCATAGCACAATGAAATTTCTCATTGTTACATCCAAAGTATTCTCAAAATAAATACATTACATAAAACACCTGTAGACTTTGAAGATTCTGATGCAGTATTCAAAACATTCATCAGTCTCTGATGAAGGAGAAATTACAAAAAAAGAAGGTAAAATAGTCAAGATGCTAGTACTCAAGTACAGTTTTTCTGACATAACACAATATGAGCTCACAAGCACAGAGAAGAATAGCAAAAAATCCTTTATGACAGAAATACCTGGTGCGGTGTATGTTGTTTCTGTTGCCTGGCTTGGGTGATCGCTGACTGGTCCAGAAGATCCCAAGACTTTTGTCTTCTATTTGCTGGATTAGTCATGTTGCCTGAAATGTCCTGCAGGTCGTTTGCGAATATTAATATACTTCTATATTCAATTCTTCATACTAACCCAAAGAGTAGTATTGCACTTTGTATAACTAACAAAAAGTAACACTTACTGCATTGTGCGATACTAAAGTATCTAGGAAGTCAGTGCTTCCAGATTCTGTGACGTTTCTGCTTAACGAGTGTCTTATGTGACACCTACTTCTCACTTCCTCAGACACTGAGACTAATGCTATAAAGAATAATTCCTAAATCATATACCTTCCTCAAAAATATGAGAAAATAATTCTTACCAGCGAGATAGGCAACACTTTCTGGTGTCACCTCAAACTTGTCCCGCCTCAATGGTTTAGCAACAATGGCTAAAAGCATTGTAAGGACTCTGGCTGTCCTGGTGACAGTTGTCGGTGTAGGATGGCGATATCCCTTTAAAAGATGACCAACTAAAGCAAAATGGAAATTCGACTTGAATGATAATCCCACAGCGTGATCCAGTTGTTTAAAGTGCCATTCCAGAGGCTCTCGTGTGGACATCATGACTTGTTCCAAAGTCTGAATAAAAAGTAAAAATGTTTTAAATGTAAATTGACAAGAAGATACTTTTTCCTTGTAAATATACACGTACCTTGTCGTCGAAAGTGCCTTGTGAGTCTAAAGTATGTAAATTCTGTTCTAATAGTGCTAGACCAGAAGCATACAGTGAAGCCTCATCCAATTGCAGAACAGAAGTTGCAACCCAGAAGAGATACCGGTGTATTGGAGATTCCTACAAGAAAGACAATAATATTTGTACCCTTTGTTATTATTAATTAATAAAATTTCAATACGCACCGGTCTGAGAAGTGGCTGTAATCTCGTGAGACACATGACTATGGCTTCGAGGAGTGTAATGTCATTGAAGCTCTCCAAAGCTTTCACCAATATCCTTAAAAGCTGTTTAACATCCTGATCCGTAATGCTTTTACTGATGCATCCAAAGACAATAAGAGCTCTAGGTTGTAATGCCGGATTGAAACAGAAGGCAAAACTCTTAGCTAAGGATGTCCACGTCCTGAGCCAATCGCACCTTGGTATATCCCTCATACAAGCTTCCATAATTTCCAACAGCGCGTCAGTGATGACTTCCAAGCTCGTCAAAGCCAGCCTCTCTCTATCCTGACTTCCAGAGATGCTTCTCTCGTTGCCAAACCATTTCTCATTGGAGTGCCTATAACTGGACCTGAATGCTGTGACAGCAGCAGACTTAACTTTACTGATACCAAAGAGCAAATAAAATTTAGGCAGAGAGAACTCGTCGAGGCTCATCCTGAGAACTCTTTTGGTATCTTCTGAGAAGGAGGGTGAGCTGCAGGTACACAGAGAGTGAATAATATTGATGACTAAGCCGTGAGTCGATGCTCTCATACTGAGACTTCCGGAACAGACCAGGAACGTGACCATGTGGAAGAGATAGGGCAAATGTTTCCCCACGTCAAGACAATTATTGAAAGACAGCATCAGCAAGTACCTAGCTAGGATTGCGATGTCGTCCCACATCATATGCTGCTCGAGTAGTGGCGTTGGTGACGTGCAAGTCTTATCCACCACACGACAAAGTCTTCCAATAACTTTTTTCGCAACTAGCTGCACGTTTCCTGAGGCCAGAGCAACTGCTGTATCCGCCATTATTTCCACCATAGGAGAACCTAGACCGTACCTTACACTTCTGTGTATAAAATTGTCCAAGACTGTATCAATAAGATCCGGAAGTCTTCCTATAGTACTCCAGATTTTTGCCTGAATACTAGGATACATCTCTACCTCCTCGATAGTCAATGTAATCAGTTTCTCTAGAATCTGGGACACTTGCTTCTGCCTCTTACCACCCTCGTCGTTGGGTTTGTAGAAACGAACTAGGTTATTGAGCCAGGGTGTCATATACTCCAGACACAAGTGCTTCAGTTCAATAGTGGATAATCTAAAGCCCTGGATACACTCTTCGAGAAACTCTAGAGTCAAATGGGGATCGTTAGCAGCCAGAGTCTCGCTTAGGTGCTTTATGAATATGGTGTTATTCGAGGGGATGCAAAGACCGGAAGTCTCCAAGAGTTGATCCTCTATCTTGAGATCAAAGGTAGCGGTTAATGCGCACAGCTGATTATAGGCTGCTGTCCGCAGATTCGGATCTGAACTACCTAGATTCAGTAGAGCCATGTTTAATAATGTTCCAGGTACATCTTTAGGCCTTATCTTTGGATGGACCGACATCGAGTCCGGTTGCGAGAGCTCCCAACGGTTTCTAATGTGTATGATAGCTTGTACGATGCTATCGCAGTCGTTGTGTATGAAAGACAAGGGTCCAGCTTCGTTAGAAATAGTAAGCGTAAATTGATTATCGTCCACCAAGCACACTTCTTCGATTTCAGACGCGTAGTACACGTCGTTGAGGAGCACAGAATGCGAGAGCACTTTGCACTTCTCTGCTGAAGTTATTTGAATCGCGGTAGGCCCCACTTTAACTGACACTTTGGTATCCTTGTGAGAGAGTTTGAGGGCGCTTGTAAAGACCTTAAGATCCTCGTCAAGAGACAGCGTAGCCCCAGGAAGCTTCTGTTGCTCCATGTCGATCAAATCGTTAAGTCTACCCGGACCTTCTATGAAGATAACCTTTCTGTTTCCTTTCAATGGTGCTAAAATTCTGTCGTGGAACTTCGTGTACTCGCGCACCCAACTATTACAGTTGTAGATGTAAGCAGCGTGAATATTATCGTAAGCTACTTCCGGTAGAACGTAAAACCACTTCTGCAAGAACTCTGTTCTGAAGCGATTGTCTGAACAGGTATGAGTAAAATCAACTACCAGTTCAAAAGGTGAATGACAGAAAGGTTTTAGAGTGAGAATTACGTGATATATCAGTAGGTCGCCATTTGTTTCTCCAATTCTAAAATCAGAAACAGTTTTAAAACAATGTTAGTATCTTTGATTTTTGTCTACGCAATAGGGAAATAACAATAAAATACATCTGTTAACTTACTTGTATCGTCTGGCAATATAATAAAAAACAGGAAATCCTTGCTTACTGGTTCCCGCCTGATAAAAAATATTTAGGCTCTTGATACTTTTAAATTCCTCCTTCTCGTGCATATTGTGCTTCACCATAATCTCTTCAAAGTTTGTCGAGGACATGTCTATGCTTGACCATCGAGCATATGAAGATGAGAAGAGTAAACTGAAATACGTATAAAATATACAAAATCGAGATCTCGTATAAATTAATGTAAAAGATTTTTTGCACTATTCTTTACTCACTGAGAATCGACTGGTTTGTGTTCGGGAGGACCAAGATAGGCCAATAAAGTAGCCATTTTGTCAAAAGGCCTTCTTCCAACAGCCTTATGATCTCGACTACTACTCAAATAGTCCCCAATTCTTTCCTGATGATTCCAAAGTAATCTGTGAAGTGCCAGGACATTGGCATCCGACACAAAGGACAGAGGATGATTGGCCTGATCCACTGTCTCACAGTCAGATGCGATTTGGATGAAGAATCTTCTGCCGACCTCAAAGTGGGCTCTTAGAAAATCATTGAACGGCAGCATATGCTGTTCCTTGCTGAACTCTACATGATTTGCTATATTCTGCAGGATCTTAGACATGAGCATGAGCCCCCTTTTCACCTGGAGTGGAACCTGCTTACTGACTATACCCATCTCTTGCGGTGAGACAATAGCTGGATTGATGAATCTAAGAAATATCACAGTTCCCACAGCCCCGATATTGTTCTGTGGACACTGTGGGAATCTCTTACTCAGAACTTGATAAAGACAATGGCACATGGATCGCAATTGCGGAGGGAACCTGAAACCAAATCGAAGGTCAAGGTTGAGAGATCAGGAAAACTTCATAAAAGATAAAGAATTCAGTCAGTTTTTACCTATCAGCGGATGAGACGATAGAGTCAAAGACTTTTTGAGTAAGAGCAATGAGATTACGTCCATTTTGCTCTATATCCTCGTTGGCATCAATCCTGGCGCTGTCCACCTCAAAGCTAGTAACTGGATCATCGAGAAGGGGTTTTATAAGAGGATCCAGGAGACTCTGGAGATAGCTGGCACCGTATATCTTAAAACAAAAGGCCATAATCTTGCTACCAAGACTGTTGCCTCTGAAGAGTGTCTGCATACAATCCGAGACTTCAACTTCTCGGTAGAACATGTTCCAGAGAAGTGGGGAGAGAAGATGCTTTGCGTCGAATAATGTCACAAAGACTCGGGCCAGTTCGTCCATTTGATTTGTAGTGACCACATTAGCCAAGGCCATTGCGATGGGCAATTCACCCTTATCGCTTATCATTGTCACCAGCTGGACCAACTGTTCGAATCGATCAGCCAGTACAGTTTCAGCTAGAGTATCGAATTCAGTTCCTTGCTGAAGAATTTTGGTTAGAACTTCCATAAAGGCAGCTCTTGTCTGAAGATCACGGTTGTATCCAAGATCTGCATACCAAGAGACAACGATTATATATACAAAAGAGATGGAGAACAATTGATAATAAAGAATTTAAAATTCACCAATCGAATGCATCAAGCCGCTGTCTATATTTGCACTGAGAAGATTACTCATAGCCTGAATTGTGGCATTACGCAGAGTCGAAAGTTTTCCAGTGGTGACCCTCTGCCTGGAAACGACTTCTTTCTCTTCGGCAGCATCATTACAGTCATTCAGAAGATTCATAAACAATGTAAAATACTTTAGGAACAATTGAGACTTGGCTTCCATAAGATCACCACGATCAGATTCTTCAGGTTGTAGAGGTAATCCTCGTAGAAGAGCTCCTACGGCTTCCATACAGGCCTGATCAAGATCTCTGGAATACAAACTGCAACCGCAACATTAACAGATGATACGTAGAAAGATTTTAAAATATTTTAAACAAAGCAAATTACCTGGTGATGATCGTCACGTCGCCACCACTAGGTGGAGCAATCTGATGCGTAGTTCCCATAACCCAGTCTGTCAGATACTCAACCAGCTTATTCCTAAATTTCATTTCTTGTCTAAAAGCCAGGTCATCCCTTCTCTTCATCATCGCTTCCACCAGCTGACATAACTTTGTCTTAATATGTATAGCATGTACAGTCATATCCAGATGTCTTACGTATCTCACAATAGCCAACATCATCCCTTCGATACTTGTCATACCCAAATACTCAGAGGGTTGATCGGTTTTTGAATCGAGGACATTTTTCATAATAAAAATTGTATGTTCAATAAACTGCGTATTAAGATCCAGGACAATCACCTGACCTTGCTGATCAAAGAATTTCTCAACGATGCTCTTTATCTGATCGAATAATATAGGATAAAGAGCGGGGCTCATCTCATGGCCAACAAGCTCCTTCACGTGCTTTTGAATTTGAGCACCAAATTTTTCATTGTTGCAAATAAGAAGACGTAATAAATTAAAAACAAACTGAGTCACCGGACAGTACTGAACTTCCTGACTTGGATTAGCTAAGCAAGCTGGGGAGTCTTGCTTCGCAGAGCCCTTCTTCATTTCAGGATTAGATAGCATTCCTGAGACCGGTCTACTGGGTGATCTTCTATGAAGACAAACGCCTCCTAGTGCACATAGGAAACCAGTCATATTCGCCCATTCATTTATCTGTTCTTCCAGTTCGTGTTCAGAATTCTGATGGGATGCTCTTCGCTTTCCAGTGCTACGATGAAACGATTCTATTTGACCATCTTCGGTTTTTGTCTTTGGATAATTAGACAGCTGTCGCGACGTCGTATCCCAATTTCTAAACGTCTCTTCCCAAGCCTAATGAACCGGGTAGACATTTAATTAAATAAAAACAATCTCACTAATGATTAGCTACTTCATTCAATTAAATACAAACCGGTTGAACCCCGTTTACGCAATGCTCAATTTTTCTAAGTAGTCCCATAATTCTCTTCTGCAGAGCCGCTCGTCCTATGAGAATCGTAGTGAAATTAAATCTCTGTAATTAACTAATTAAAAATAAAAATATGTAACTTTAAAAGCGACAATGACTTCTCTATAAATAATCATAGACTCTAAATTGATCTTTTCGAAAGCCTTGCTAGTTTCGTAGAGTAGGACTCACCGTGATTATGTTCATGATAATATATCCTACTCTCTCCGCTGGCTGTTATAGAAAAATTCTTTTTACTATTTTGTTAACCAAGGATAATATTATTACTCTATCAACTCTATTATCGTACCCGATAGTAACAACTAAGATTGATTGCAATTATTGACAATCGGATTAATTATCAGATAGGTGACAAAGCTTCAAATTACTCACCAGTGGTAAGGACGGTAGAGGCCTGGGCCAGTTCCACGTACAAATGATAATTAGGAAGCAAACAGGTAACACCGACTTCATCGCTTCCACATCGGATCTCTGCTTCTTCGCATAACAATGCGAAACACGACATCGCTACGAGAACGGCCTCCATATCTATACTCCATAAGTACATGAAGAAAACAACCTGGAACAAAAATGAGTTGAAGGTACATTTTTATTTTAGCAAATAACATTTTCATTCGAGGATCAGAATATACGAACTAACCTCGAGCTTGATATGCGCCTGCTTGCAAATAGCAATTTCGCTACCAACATTGGCATAATCTTTATTTTGCGAGAGGAAGGCGTTCCTGCAGATGAGTATCTCCCGGAGCCACTTAAGGATGTCTGTGTAGTTGACAATCTGATGTTGAATGAGTTTCTGCGATATGGAGAATAATACCTGGGAGCTTACATCCCAGAAGGTATTGATAGGAGCTTCTGGATTCCACACTTTGATTTTGTCAGGATGATGAAGAACGAGAAGAGCCTCCATAGCCTCGTGTGCGATATCTGGCATGGTTGGTTGATGAACTAGAGATACTAGACCGTTTATCAGCTCCAGGGTGGAACTTTGGATCTCATGTCCAGCATTGCTTTGATTCTGAAATAGAATAATTTTTTAAAATCTCCTATGTGACAATGTTTCTTATGGAACTTACATTCAGCATGAGCATTGGGTCAGCGTGAATCAACCGGACCATCCAGAGCAGAAGATTTCTATAGCTAGAAATTTCTTCGCCACGATCTCTATATTTACTCTGCTCTTTACCCTTGAGCGTAAGACTCTGAATCATACGCAAGGTCGTGTGTGATATGTAAGTCTGGGTGACCTTATTTAACGTGTCGGTAAACATGTTCCTGAGCTCAGCACTGCGCGAGTAAACGAGATCTATCTGTGGCCACCATGGTAATCTTGGCTGAGTGATGATTCTGAAAGAAATTAGAGTGACTGATTAACAATTGGCTTAAGATTGATAGTTTAATAATATCGGAATTCCTTTGGAATTTTGACTTACTTGTACAATGAACTGACCAAGACGAACTGATAGGTTGCCGGAAAGTTTAAGTTTAGACAGACCTTAAGTACTTCGTTGTTATGTGGTTTGATACGAAAGCAACTGACAAAACAATCGATCATTAGGTCAATATCTTGAACTATGTAGTTCTGACCTCGGGAGAATGGTTTGCAAGGATTAAATAAAAGGGCTGTGAGGTCGTTTATCACGTGCTGAACCAGAGTGAACGCCACGTTGTTTGAATCGAGGTTGTTTATGTAGGTAGAAGCTTTGCAAAACTTTACACAGCTTATAGCAGCAGCTTCAGCAAGCTGCTTGTTGGATCCACTGTGTCCTAGGCCACGTTTTACACTGTCGATAAACATCTTCTTCTTAGAGTGCTTAGGCGAACACGGTGCACCCGAGTCAGCGTTCACAATTTCTTCTAGAACTTTAGGAGAGAGAACCAGCAGCATGATCTGTATTGGCCAGACCAGTGTGGCCCTGCCCTTTTTATTATTATTGTCTGTGAATGTATCCAAGATGTCGAAGAGCTCTCCGCAGACCTTAGCCAACTCTTCGTTCACGGTGGTTTGTAGATCGGCGAATTCATGGGGATAAGTATCCATCCAATTCCAAATAGCCTTCTCCAAGGAGTTCATTAAAAGCACATGAGCAGGCTTTTTCAAATGCTTGAACTTTTGGATGGACTCTGTGGCAACTTATATAAATAATGATACGATAAAAGTAAATGATAAGAACATATAAAGAGATGAGAGGGGAACAAGCTTTACAAATGAAATTAATTGATTTGAGTATTAAAAGTAAAAACATACCGATTAAGAGTTTGGTGAGTCTGTGAACATCGACATTGATATGCTGAATGAGTTCGATATCAATGCAGTCAGGATTTTCATCGTTGCACACAGAGAGCTCTTGAAGTCTAGCAGAGATCTTATTGAAGACAGCGTTGAAGAAGTTGAGACTGAGAGCAAACAAGACCTTACTGCCAAGATTCTTCACATGGGCACTTTGTGGGCTCTCGCTGGAGTAATCTGAAAACATGCCGATAGTTCATCATTAAACACCATTTAAAAGACCCCAGTCACTGCCTGTTGGATAAGTCTCACCGATAAATTGGCATATTTCCCTAAGAAGCAACTTAACGTTCATAGCCTCATCAAACTTCGTGGTGTCTTTGGGTTGATTGCTGAGACACCGTTCCAGGGTATCCAAAACTATAACAAAGGACTCATAGCACTGACGATCCTGTTCAGTAGCATTCAAAGTACGGGGCTGTCCAGTAGTATTAGGTCCTAGGATCTCGTTCACCCGCTGCAGCATCTTCGTAAGGCCGGATATCACCAGTGAGAATCGATACCTCGATATCTGTATCAAGCACTTCTTGTTTTTCTCATCGTTGATCCGAGGATGCGTAGTTTGAGAACCGCCACGACATGGTAGCTAAAAAAGAGCAAACACCTTGATAAAATAATGTTAATCAAAGCTCATGAACTGTCAAAAAACAAAAACTCCAATTTCTAAATACACAATATGCAACAGAATCATTCATAAATGATTTCTCATACTCATGAGGTTCTCCACTGATACCAGAAGCGCTAAACCAACCGCAGTTTTTCTGACTGCCACTCGTCCTACAAGAGTTCCTCAGTCATTCATTCAAGAGAAATACAATTTTAATTCATGCGTTTGCGACAGCAAGATAGAGGGCCATAAATGGGTGGGGAGTTCAAGACCCGGTGACCCGATCGAGTAAAGCAGCAAGAGGGTCGCGACTCGTGAGGTGAATAGAGGCATGTCCGTTATAATTGAACTGGGAAAAATGAAGGTCACCATAAAGAAGTCTGAATGGGTACTAGCTCTTTAGCTACTAGAATAAAGTACATAATAATAAAAGAATGAATGAATCGTTCGGATTATCCTCACGAAGAGGACACCACCGATGAAGATTCTTATGAATGAAATGAAACCCATTGCCACCAGTTTCCGGCCGGAAGTAGTAGCAGCCGGTTCCTATTACCGATCGGTTTCTCTCTCGGTGGCGCCTCGCTTCCTCCTCTTTCTCACTATCTATCTCACCCTGGCCCTCTATCCCTCCTTCCTGTCAAGGCAACCGCGTGCATATCGATTGGTGCACGCGGGCAGGGCCGAGCAAGGAGGAAGAGAGAGAGAGAAAGAAGCAAGAGAAAGATAGAGTATGCGTGAAGGCATAGGAAGGAAGGTATATAGATACGTAGAGAGAGAGAGAGAAGGAAGTGAAAAAACGATGAAAAGGACAAGACGGGTCGGAAGAAATAAAATAAAAGAATAAGAGTTAAAGCAAAAAGAAGAGAAGCAAATATACGGTCAACGCTCAACGCAAGGCGATCGTAGCAGCTAGTGACACTCTTACAATACCACCAGGTAGCAGAAGACTGTCACGATTATTATAATAGAGACACTACGCAGATGTTACGGAGGATCCTCTAGTGAGAAACGGCAGGCTGGACAATGAATGCCATAGCCTCGAGAGCGGGTGGGGTTCTGTTATTTGATAAGCTGCGAGAGGAAATACCCTCTCTCGGAACCCAATGTGGCCGCAATAGGAGTCTTCGTTGAGAGTTATTACAATCCGGTGTACCTGATCCTCGAAGCGCGCAATTAGCGAGTTGGCCCATTCGCCCGGCTTTTGCGTGCCCATCGCCGCCCGTTTACGCGCGTGCCTCAATGACAGCCCGTCATATCACGATCGAGGATTCGCGAGCAGCTCGCGGCGAGCAGTGACATCAGCCCGACGCCATTTACCAACATCAACTGGCTAGCGCGCTGCTCCGTTAGATGGGTGGGGAGCCTCACCCTGTGGTGGGGATGATTGGCCCCTTAGTTGACCAATGGGAACGCTCCTTGATCTGGGCGCATGGCCGCCCCACTACGCAACCGCGCCATTCATAAGCACGATCCTTGTGTTCCGTTTATTAATGACTGATATGAACGTGCCGACATATCATTGACCGGGCATTTTTTTTGCTCTTTGATTCAACCCGAAGATCCACTATCATGTGTATTGATTAAAAAGTGCCTTTTAAACGACTATGCATTCCTTCACGAGAAGCAAATGGTACAGGTTATTATCGGGGTCAATAATTGATTTTTTTATCTTATCGTAACTGATCTCAGTCGATTATAAACTTCCTGTTTGCCTGTCGATGATAAGCGATTACGTAGATCAATTTGGCACGTGTAAGAATTCGTACCAAGTTCATACAGGGAGATATATACATGTGTTTATTGGGAATGGGATAGGAAGTTTACCAGGTGATGTAATGAAAAGGATGGAGATATCTAAAAAGAGGAAGGTAAAAATTTACAATGTGATTTAACTTGTTTACCTATATAATGTGGCAGTGAGAATTAGTTGTTTATATATTGCACTGAACAAGTTACATTCGCAGAAAGCAGAGTTCGCAAGGTAATATATTCATCATTGCACAAGGGCTGACAATGGCTGAGGAACAATGTAGAATCTTTCATATATATGTACAGGCTTAGTATATGTATACGATCAATTTACTTAAACCTAATTGTTACAATTTTAATAGAACATTCAATTTTGAACACTGCCAGTTTATTAGGCGAGACAGATTTGATAAGCAATTAATCAAATTGCATTTTGTCTACTGGCTGAAGGAACCATTTTTCCATAGTGTACTGACTCGTGAAGAGTTTTAACAAAATTTCTTAATTTTGTAGACTGGATGTTGTATCCTTTTCGTTTCATTCTTTTAATATTTACGACATAGAGTTTACTCTGCCTGTAACTCATGTGATTCTGGAGGAAAGAGTTGTCAGGCTGTGCTGGCTTTTAACAAGTAATTGACTCAATGATATGACGCAATGATCATCATTATTAGTCCCCGCGTCATTAAACTGCTGGCGTGAACTCGTTTGTTCTTTATGTGCTCTGGAGAAATTACATGGGAATTTATGTTGTTCCTTTGTTCGCTCACTGACTAGACTCTATATTGCTGGACTTTAGTTTTCTTTACACTTTATCCCTTTCGCACCAGTTAATGTAATTTGTGATGGCGGAGTGGCTGCTAGCATCTGTTTGTTAGTAGTAATTTATAGGAGTATGCCGAATGCTTTGTTTCATTCAGATATCTTTACAAACTATCCTCTACGATGCTTAATAATCCTTCGATGTTTCTAGTAATTTTCTTATTCAGTAAGAATGAATACTGCGCCTAGGTTTCAAAATTGGTACATATCACTTAATTAATAAATTATGGCATGTCTACGTGTACACATACAGAATGAATAATTATATACAGTTAAGAGTATAAAAGTTTCAATTGTGCATGATTCTTAATTCTGAATAGTGAAATTAGTAGATTCATTTTTCGCTATAGCAATTTTTCGATTTTCCAGTTTTTACCTATATACAAATAGTGTCTAGTAATTTGATATACGTATTTCATGATTGGCATCATTCATTTTCTTATTAAAAAATTCCACACGACATGATTATGCATAAATGAGATCATGATGTAATTAAGTATAAAGACATGCACGTGGCACGCGAATATTCTTATATTCTTTAATCGCAAAGCAATTGATTGTTTTAATTAATTGAATTAATCGGACAAAAGCGTACTCGATCATTCTTAAATATAAATTCTAAGTGATTCATGATTAAAAATAATTTCTTCGCATAGGCAAAACTGACGGATTGCAAATTAATCATAATGAGAAATTGTAGTGCGTGCCTTATGCAGTTAGAAATATTATGAATCTCTGAAAGTCATGCACCTCGTATCAAATAATGATGACTTTCACAAGAATTTTTATCAGCTTTAAATACTCGTCGACGTGTTGGCCTTCGACGTGAAAATTAGCGATTTCTTGAATGATAATGATTCCGGCTCACAACAGTCAGAAATCGCAAATAAAGTTACTATTAGAAATTATTAAATCCTATTATCTCTACATTACTTATGCTCAAAAAAGATCTCACAAATTTTCCACGTGCAAATAATTTAAGAAATTCGGAAAATTTAATTTCTCACCAAAATTGTCCTAATCTGCTTGGGAATAACATAATTTTGACAAGATATAGACACAATAACATTATTACGCGAATCATAATAAATAATTAAACACGCTCCATTGACGTTTATAAATTAATTAACCTTAAGAAATCAACAACAAACATTCCATACCCTTTACGTACAAGCAATAGATATTCAGTAATTCATAGTCGCGATTGCAGACAACAAAATCGCTCTATAAACACGATGAAAATGTTTCTAAATAATTTCTAAAATTGTATAACAATTCGCGTCATACTAATAAGGTATGGCAACGTGACATGATTCAACGATTCATCAGAGTCTCTGTGATTCAGATAGCGTTATTCCGAGCGACGAGATCAAAAAATAAAAAAAAAATAAATAAAAGTGGAATCAAAAAATTCCTTAAAATTTTTCCCTATGCCAATAAAAACTTTCAGTCTCAGTCGTTAATCACTACACTTCGAAATGTACTGCTTGTGACCCTCCAAGGATCCCTGATTTCTGAGAGCAAGTTCCTCTTCAAGGACTTGGATGACTGCATTAAGGATATCAACGTCACGCAGACGATGCTTCTCGATACAACGAACACTCTTAGGATCCAAATCAGAGACACCCACGTTTGCCAAAAAATGTAAACCTTCAGAGATCTTGATCACGTGATCAGAAGGAACCTTAGATGACGTATTTCTGAAAAAAAATAAGACAAGCTCATCGTTAATCGCTTGAAAAGGAGCAATTAATTAAACAATAATAAATCAATACATACGGATCGAACTCTCGAAAGGCCATGAGGATTGAACAATCTCTTGCAGTAGAAAACAATAAGTAATTCTGTAAAACCCGCAGCTGCTCGATGCTCAATGGATTGTTGGACGTCTTGACGTCAATTTTGCGTTTTTGCCTTATTACATTGTTCCGCATATTAATGAGTGATACCGAATTCGTGGCTGGGTCTAATTTCTTTTCCTCCTTTATATTCGAATCATTATTAAAAAGCCAATGACAGCAGTGGGTCTCGTTGCGTCTATTCCCATTAGTATCCTGAAGTTTGATCTTGCAAAGTGACAGATTCCTTGTGTATAATTCATTGGTATCTTCCACAGATCTTTTAACATCGTCACTTTGTGTCAAGTACAAATGAGCCTGCTGTATTCAGAATGATCAGACTGTTACTAAAAATAATTAACCTTACTGACTAACAATGAGATCATCTCATTAACGTTACCTTTCGCTTGTGACTGGCTACGTGTTCTCCAGACTCCATTTCATTTCTGTGCATCTCAATAATATTAGAATATATAACCTCGTCGTTCAGCACTGCACGATATTTCGAATAAATTCGATAAACAATGTCTGCACTGCAGTAAGGTAGTTGTTGCATGCACAATATTCGTCCCAGTACCGAATCAGGTGGTAGATGGCCGGCAGTAAAATTGCACTCCTGTACGAGACAAAGAAGTGTCACAGTTTTAGTTATTTAATGTATAAGAGTAAAGTAGGTAGATTCGATAACTTGATTAATTTATAATTATAAATGAATTGAATCTTTACTCACTTCACCGGCAAAGTATAAAATCTTCTTGACCTTGGCAACAATTTCCAAATTCATTCTAGATGGTGGATCAAGGTCATCGCAAGGTTCAACACGTGGATGTGATTCAATGACTGACTGTGAGTTCTGAGGAAAAGAGCGTAGAAGCGTGGCGATGACCAGACTTGAAAACTTATTAAAGTACTGCTCTCGGGTACAAGGTGTACTGCTTGGAAACCAGTCAGCGAAGATGTGCTCTATGTCATCGGGGCATGAGTCTTGACTATAGACAATAATCCCATCCTTGAAGATCTTTAAATTATTTTGTGGAGATTCTAGTAGACCACGCAGAGCATTCTGCATCCTGTCATTATCCCCAGAGAACAGGTCCAAGGGACAGTACCTGCTACGCTGGGACACTGTTCCATTTTTCAACTGAAATAAAAAGTATTTTAATATTTAAATAATCATCTATTCTAATTCTCAGGATATTTATAGTCTTATTCATAGTCATTAGAAATACTGACTTTATAATACTGTGTGAGGCAGTAAGGACACTTTTTAAATTGACGTTCTTGATCATGGAGAAATCCTTGCTTTGGCTTTATTTCCACGCAGAAGGTGTACTTGGCTGGTTCCTGATCAGAGTGGGCTTCGGTTGTATCAAAAGATGGTGGTAAAAACGTGTAGTCTGGAAACTTGGTAGCATACTCCTCAACGATTTCCTTATTACGCCTGTATTCTGGAACGGATAAGAGTAATTAGTTATAATATCTCTCAGTTCATCTCTGAGTCATGACTGTGTCTTCAGTTACCCAGTCAGGCTATCTGACTAATTATCATCTTAACTATTAACATGGTTGCTTTCGGTATAGCTCTCACTTTTAAACAGACTCTTAATATTCTTAAACATTATCCTCGTATTCAGCTAAATGTAATAAAATGTATGAGATATTTAACGACTCAAAAAGTTAAATCCTTTCGCATGTAGATTTTGTATGTTAATTTTTGAAAATATGAGGTACTATTTTACGTCTGAAAATTGTAGTTGGTTTAGAAGTAACGTGATGTAATTATGATGTATTCTAGAATACATGTCGTGCAATGATGTATTCGCTCGTAGCGCTGCAGCGCCGTAGGTATTTTAAATTGCGCGTGAAAGCACGTGCGTTGCTCTAGTTAAAGAATGAAAAAGACTATTTATGATAGAAATTAATTTTATTTCAATATAATATATCATCTTAGAATTGAAATTTTTTGTTCTGACTATTTACCTTCAACATTGGGAAACATATAATGTCATGCCACTGACATAATTATCCGATCAAACGTGTCAGGATCATTGGTCTGATCATCGTTAGAATACGAATGCCTGTACGAGGTCAACCATATAACCGATACGTATTGCCCTGATACTCGGTTGAAATATTGTAGTAATAACTCATCCATTAAAATTATCTGTTATGGTCTAGTGACAAGTGTTTATTTAAGATAGAAATTCAAAAATGTATTCAGGTGATGTAAATGCGCATCGATGATAAGAAGATACAGAAATCCACATGGCCATTGATACACGCGAAGTAAATGGCTAGTCGAATAATTTATATCTACTCGATGAATTTCTCACAGATCGTATCTTTTTTTTTCTTTTAAATTTTTTGTCTTGCGCGCCAAGGTTGAGTCAGAAAAACGTGCGCATGGTGACTTTTTTGCGATTGGCGTGACATCAATGTTTCCCGGGAATTCATGCGTGGAATAAAAAGGAACTCCTCGTGTCCTACATCTGGCAATTACATCCGCGTTAATTTGTTTCCACAATCTTTCGCTTTCATCTATTCGCTTCGATGACTCCTGATGCATACAGCACTGAGATCGCCATTTTGTACTCTATACACAATTCCCGGCGAGACTTTAATTTTCCGCCATGCAACCCGTGGAAAATAATAATCTTTTAATACGAGTAAAAGCTACCGGATGGCGCCACTGTGTTATTCCATTTTTTATTCCTACCAAATGTTTCTTATTTCATCAGCAGAAAAAGTTGTGCCGAAGAATGAAATGAAATGAAATAAAATGAATCTTGAAATGTGAACTAATTTCAAAATGGATGATGGAAGCATCTCGTTGTTTTTCCATCTACAAGTCCCAGTGGAAATTCCGAGTATTCTAACAGCATCTAACTTTGTCCTATAAGGACCCAACGTTTTTTGCCTCTCTATGCTACTTGCTGCGGCTCTAAAATGCTATCGCTTTAAAATACATTTACTACCATCATGTTATAAACCAGTACCTGCTGGTATAGACGTGATCACTTCGTGTAGATAGTCGCATTAGATGTGAAGTCTCGTTGAGCCTTCGATATGACAAATAAGTCGAACGACTCGTGCGGAATAGTAACTAAGATATTATTGGACTTTCGACACTCCTTATATTGTAAATATATTTAACAAGTTCGTAATTAGAATTGCACCTAGTCAAGTTTTACGAGTAAACGGTTCCCAAACACAGGTTACCTCATAGCTCGTACTTGTTTTTTTCTCTGAAAATTGCCAAAGGAACATTTTTTTGTAATTATGAAATAGATAAAATACTTTTACGTTCAATAGTTGGTAACGCTGTGGGTGCGAGAAAGAAGACAAGATATTATCTTGCTCTTGATCCGTTTCGTGAGTTTGAATAAAATGTCACGTGAATGACGGTAGTGCGAGACACTCTTTTTTCTTTTGTTTGTTGTACAAACACTTTCCCCCAGTATGTAAGTAAATAAAACCCAAGCAAATTCGCAGGTATACTTCGCAGCAACAAGATTTCATATTGATATGTTTCTTTGACGCAAATAAATTCACAGCTACGTATACGACGGTTTACAAGTAATGTACCGTCACCGCTCCATGCGGATTTTATGGTAACTTACTTTTTTCCTCGATGCCTACGGGGAATCCCCGATTTTTGTCTACGAGGATAAAACCTCGTGTCCATCTTTTTCATTGTTTTACAGGAAACTTATTGTCTCCAGAAAATCGTCAACAATGCGGCTCGAACTTTTTTGACAGTTTAACGAATGTAAAAAATTAATTTTAATAACATAACGTTGAATTGCCAGAAATTTAAAGTGACAATTGACAGAATGCACAGGTCGATTATCGCCGATAGGTCGTAATGACGTAATGATTAAGGATTGTGACAGCGTGGAAGTGAGGTAGAAAAAATAACGAGGTCAGTCTGGTATCGCGTAAACGGGACTTAATGCGATGACTTCACGTATAGTCATTTAATTCCTAGGATTTATCGAATGTTCGTCTATCATCGGTGCTAACTATATTGATAATTGCTGATAAGTCGAGTCTACGTGAATAGATCTTAATCGGATGACGTCAAAGTCACGAATTTTCTTCTAGCCATCGGCAATAATCTATACCAATCCGATCGATCGATCCATAAAGAATCGATTGCAAATTAAGAATCACACCCTCGTGAGAAGCAATCTCATTAAAAAATCATGGCAACTGCAGTAATCGATTTTAAATCGTATCTTTCAATTACCCATTTTTTCATATTAAATTCATCGATCTCAATATTCTTAAACGTCAAAATACTAAATAGCCATATTTTTTATCCTTATCACACTATTATGACGATCGATTCTCATGATAGAGACTCTTTAACAGATCGCACTTTACGTGTATATAAAATTATACATCGTCTTCGCAATCGCGTTAGGTCACGATACTCAATCTTACGATAACCTCCAAAAATAATGGCTTAAACGAAATTGATGAGTCAAATCTCCAAAATCTAAAAAAAAAATTCATTTCGAATTGCTTATCTGTCGCGAGAAGCTACGACTATATATTATCGTCAAGAAAGCATCTTAATGACTCTAAGAAAGAGATAACTAACCTAACTCAACGTAATCCCTACCAAGCACGTTCTGTCAGTTCCTGCTATAGCCTACAGTCTGCGAAGCTTAGCTTACCTACTTCGATATGTGACTTACAATTAAAGCTTTTATTTCCCCCATCTAATTTACATAACAACAAAGTAACCTGCGATACATCGACTAATTGTACAACATTAGCTCCACGATTCCGTCACGGTTCGTTTCATAAAAAAAAAGGAAAAAAAATTCCTCTCTGTAATCGTCAACGAAAATCTAAGTGCAAAAACCGGTCTCGAGTCCCGTCGATACTAACAGCAGATTAATCGACATGGCTTTGTGAACTTCATTGTTATTATCAATGACTTGTACGATTCAGTTGCCAGATAAGGATATTTAAAAAACCTGCCAGAGGCTAACAAAAAATTATCAAACAATTCATTTAGATGTTATCCTTGAATCTTGATGAATTTCTACATACGACCAGTCGCATGTTTACTTACACCGACGGGCTTGGTGTTCGTAATGATAAGGAAACGCGAAAGCTAAATAGACATAACGAATGCCTTTGGCATTGCCTTTAATTAAAGGTTTGTCAATTTCAACGTTGTCTGCGAATTCACCCGAGTACAATTCTGCATGCCGTTTCTTTTCGCTCCCGGGTGAAAGTGTAATTCCCTACGTAACGGCCAATGCGAGCCGAGTTTGCATTGAAAACGTCAACGTGTCTCAATAAAGACAAGACAGCCGAAGTGACTGTAGATTGGCGAATAAAGGAGTTTCCCAAGTTGCCAAAGAACAAGCTGTTCGAAAATATTAACGTAAAATTAATTGAATTTCTAGCAAATAATATTTTCATTGGCGATGCTGAAAGTACACGTCGATTTAGTTCGCCTCGAGCCCGCCAGATGGCGCCGCGTGCTATTTCTCATTCGCAGCAACATGGCGCACGGATGCTCAAATGTATTTCGTGAACTATGCAATTTTTCTGCACACGCTAAGCGCTCTATTCACTTGAAATCTTTAAGTTCCTTATTGCTGAAGGTCAATACCCACTGTGCTCGTTACGAAATTTCGAAATCAAAGACCTCCGTGTGCTTAAGATTTTCTCCCGGTGTCTCTCGACAGATACTATTGACGAAAGATTTCCGAGGGCAACGCTGTCTATATCTACAGTCTCTCACTCACTCGGCACGCAATTTCGTACGTGAGATTGAAAACAAAATTGTTATGTCGTTACCCAGAAGGTCACTAAGCACTGCTGAGTAACATTAATATTCATATAAATAGAAGGAAGACGGCAAGATATGTTTCTGTCTTTACCTTTTGAATTTTAGTATAATAAAGCGGGATATATGGCGCCACGCTTCAAAAATCTTTAACACTAACAAAAGAGCAGGCGGCTCTAGGCTTCTAATGCGTCAGTTTGTAAACTTTCAAGGTAATAATATATATAATTAAACTTTCAAAAAATGGATACTATGGATGGATATACGGATAGTCACTATTTTTAATTTTTAACCGTCGTGATCATCGCGCGTCCTAACATCTTATTTCAGAGTCGAAAAGATAGCTTTTCGAGAAAAAAAAATGTTAGTTGCCTGACCGACGAGAAATTTTTAACGGTCTGTTTGGAATTCAACGAATTTCCATACGACTGTGTCGATACGATAGGATGACAAGAAAAAAAAATACCAGTGATTTTACGTAATTTCTAGAAGTAAAAAGAGTAAAAAAAATTACGTTAGATGGAGCGAATAATATTAAACTCGACGACAAGAAATTCCTGAGAAAAAAACAGCCGTTCTACGTTGAATCATAAATTTGGCTGACGATCATTTCTCAACAAGTCATATTAAATAAGCATTATAAAACGACAGCAAATCGAACTTTCTCTAATTTTCATTTATTTGTTTCTCTGATTCACCCAAAGTCATATTAAATTTTTAATATTTACCTCCCAACGATCAAGTCCAAAATACAGTAGATCTAAGTGACAAAATTGATCAAATTGGTAAACCAATTTTTTTTATACACTCACCCGGTCGAAAGGCATATATAGCTTCGGAAAGTGCAGCCATGTCGTCCTGGTTTCCGCGTAAGATATATGGTGTCTGGACGTAGCATCCAAGGAAGCCGGAAATTACGCTCCTGAGGAAGTCGACCTCTCGTTCGACTCGCGCTCTTCCGGCATCGGTCGAAACCTCGCCCGGGCTCGATTTCCGGAATCGAACTACTTTGCGTTCCTGAAAATTAATTCATTGCGTTAATTTCGTCCGCTACCACGTCTAACGCTTCCTCCTTGTATTATTGATCAGATTGACTATTTACGGCCGTACGTTACATATACCCATATTTTGAAAAAATTAAATTATCCCCATAGTTGATAATTTCCAAAATTAAATCCCACAATGATAAGAATAAATTTTGTAAAAAATTTACCACCTCATGATACTCGGTAGGTAAGGTAACGATACTGACTACGTTACCGACAGCGACATCGATCGATAATAATCAAACTGTATCGATAACTGCGTGAATCGCTAATCTTCTCCCTATTAAAATTACGACGTAAATATGAATATACGTGTCAAAGCGTAAATACAGAGGACAGTACGCAAGTCCATAAATAACCTGGGATGCATTGGATTATTTTATCCGACGGTATAATAATAAAGCATCTAATGATACCTGTAACGTGTAAATACATTATTTATTACTATTCCCGTTGCGTTCTATGACGTATATCAATTGGCCGCCATCTTTTCTCTTCGCGTTACGCATAATAAGGCAAACGCAACTGCTTCCTCTTCCTGGTCGAATATACTTACCATACATGTACATTGCCATGACCTTTAATACCGATAAAAATCACGATAACTTTTTATAACCCCTTACCGATAAATAACAATCCATCCATGACCAACCCGAACGAATGGTGCAATTCAAAATTCATAGAAATGTAAATTTCATCGATAAAAAAAACGCCCCCCAATGTTCTTAGCGTTTGAATTAAAAAAATTGTCACGTTAATTATTGACAATAATTCTTTTTAATTACATATTTTCATTTCTTATTTATAAACTGTTCCAGTTTCTACGTCAAACGAGACTCTAACCTATAACCAACTGACATATGACATTTATATATATCCTAAGCACGCCCGAGGGTGAAGACCTATAAAAAAAACATATATCCCCCCACGAATTTACAGAAAGAATTCAAAATCCAAAATGTTCAATTTCCAAATTCACAATAGAATTGTAAATTTCCGAAATCTAAAGCCTTTTAATAAACGTCAAGTG
The DNA here is from genome assembly GCA_030142635.1 of Trachelus troglodyta. Taxonomy (NCBI): domain Eukaryota; kingdom Metazoa; phylum Arthropoda; class Insecta; order Hymenoptera; family Cephidae; genus Trachelus; species Trachelus troglodyta. The sequence continues at coordinate 27,031 of JARQTJ010000145.1, forward strand.
GTACCTCTGAACTACGTAGTTACGGAAATGAGGTAATTTCCTAGTCGCTCGTCTGACTAACAACGAAATCGATAAGCTAAGTTCGTTCCCTCACTGACGTAGCTACTGGTCCTTTACGTCACAAAAGTTCCTGGACTTTTGCGTACTAAACTATATACCAAAGTGGTACAACGTACTATACCTACATCACCATGTACAGTAAATATACACACGAACCTACTACTGTATAAAAATTCACGTAGGAGAAGATACGACCTTTCGCGCAAAGTGCTTATTAAGTGGACGCACCAGGTACACACGGGTGACTCAGAGTTCCCTTGACTAGTAGTCTTTTTAATTTAGCTAAGCAGAAATTCCAACGATAAACACTGTCAGCGACGTCAGACTCGCGAAGACATAGCCATAATATTATTAAAAGCAACAAATTTAATTATTATGAATTATCAGTATCGGTTACTATGTATTACAAGCGACAGGCGCATAAATAAACAAGCGTACGAAAGAGTTCGCAAATAGTTAATAAGTAAAAAGAATAATACTACAATAATTGGCATAACGATACCCTAACCTCTTTTCGTTACTTAAAACAGCATAACGTCGAGCGATACCGAAATTGACTCGTGTACACAAAGCCTGCGTTCCTAAAGCGATACAGTCGCTTGCGTAAGAGATCTCTAACAATAAGTATACGAGGTCTTTGCCCTGAACGATATATTTCAATGAAATTGTCCTCGAGTGACCTGAAATGTGGGATAATAATATTACTAGACAGTATACCCTCTCAAGCATATACAATGATCCAGACATCCCACGGTCATATGATTTTTATGTACGTTCCAACCGTATACCTATGTCCAAATAATCAAGAGCTCCGTTCGCCAAGACAGCTCGGACGATTCTAAAATGGAAGTACGTATGTCACATCGATCAGAGCTCGTATCCCCACTCCTCTGACAAATTCCCCCCACCATGTAACTATAAACAGATTGGTCATCCCCACTCCAGAAGAATCAGGGGGTCAACGGCCAATGGGTAATATCTTTCAATACACAGCCACCTATATTTCGGCCAATGACGTTGCTCGTATGCAAGAGTCCTGTAGAGTATTAAATGCTTAACTGATTAGAAAAAGACACGTACACACGATGCAACGCCGCAGGCTTGTAAACTGGATCAATGCTTACGGAGGTTAGGACGCGAGAGAATAAAAAAAAGAGGCAAAATAAAGCAGGGATAATAAAAACGAGAATCCTTACTGGTAATGGAAGCTTACAGCGTGGTATAGTCGATAGCCGGTAACTGTGTCAGTACTGGAACTGTGTTTGGGTTTTCCGTGTGTCTTTGTTTTTTACTTTCTTCCCTCGCTTCTTAATCCTCCGTCGCAACTAGACGTTGAATATCGTCATGCGTCACGTACCTATTCACTGATACGTAAACCACTGTTTTTATGCGGATGCGTAGTCGATGATGCAGTTTCGTTACTATGTAGATTGACTTATCAGTGTTATGACTGTTTCGAAGGCCGCTGTATACGCGCCACTATATTTTACGCGACTTTTGACTCACCCAATGGATTTCGATGGCTTGCGAAGCGTACGGAGGTTATGTACGATTAGCATAAAGATGGGTAATAATTTTTTGAGGGATTTTATGTGAGCTTCTTTACCAACGAAAAGCCATATGATAAATACGTTAAGCTGCTTCGTGACTCTGCAAAGAGTGTAGATGCATCCAGAGGCGTTGTAACGAATGCTTTTTATCTTTTTATGGTATATCGGAAAATATTGACTAACGATACCACCTGGCTTTGCCGGCTCTTCGCCTTTAATCAGGAGGTAAATATCGAACGTGCAACATGCGTAATTCCTCGGCTAGTAACATAACCTAACTTTATCTAACCTCTATTTTTGACACGTACCAACGTACGATACCGTCTCGACGGTCTCTCGTTATCGTAATATACATGCGTGTTCGTATGAAATTAAAAAGCACAACGTTTATTGAGGTTAGGTTGGGTTGGGTTACACAAATTATACATTAATAAACGGATACTCGCTAAAGACGTCGCGAAATGCTCACGCTGGCTAAATAAACGGGCGCTAAGGTATGACGACACTCGTGACCGGTCGATTTATTGAAACTTCGAGACAATACTAATAATTGTGTAAACATATTTTTACGAAAAAAAAAATAATAAACGGTTTTAAGTGAGAAATAGAATAAATACTCCGATTACTCGCATTGACTAGGTTCTATGAAATTTATATAAAACGTGATATTTACGTAGACAAATATTTGACTGATATGTCAAAATGGCGATAACGATTTAATTGGCTAATTAAAACCGGGATCAATTGAATGACTATCGACGACACACATAGAGTTTGTAATACGAACCAAGAGGAAGAAAACCCGTCGACGAGGATCAAATTAAACGAGGAAAAAAAACACTTTTTTTCATATATATTCTGTAGATTCTGGAATATGTAGTACGTAGTCACGCAGTTTGAACTGCGCAAAAGATTGTAACTGGCGAGTGGGATAGCATTAAAATTCGCATTACGGAATTAGCTGGGTCAGCGAACCGCTCCGGTAAGGCTTGAAGGTTACGTCTACTTGGCCAATTTAAATAGTCGACGCTATGAAGCAGCAACGTTCACACTGTTCGGTAGTAGGGATAATGGCAAAAGCAATAGAGGTAGGGTACACAGTATGGCATTTTTTTTTCTTCCTCTAACTCACGCCCTATCGCCCCCTTATCTGTTCGCGAATAACCAACGGCACTGCTGGGTCAGTATTTCTTCTGCGTAACGACTTTATAGCGATTTTCAAGCGTTATGACGTACATGCGAAATCAAACGAACGACCATACCGACGGAAAGTGATTTTCATCGAAGTTCTACTTTATCGACATGAAAAATTTGAGAACGCCAAACATTCGATTTCGTCAAACGAATTAACGCGGATGAGAGAAGGGAAGATATGAAAAATAAAAATAAAAAATTCCAATAACATTTCTCAATGTTTGTCCAGGTGGCGCTAAAGATGGCTGACCTCCATTTGTGGAGTGTTAGGGTTCGTTCACACGAGATAACCTAACCTCACAGCACTACTCCTACTACTGCAACTGTATACTAAACTTCCCAGAATGCATTTCTAAGCCGACAAACAAGAGGGACTCCCAACGCGTTATCTACATGAAAAATGTAACGAAGACACTCGGACCGGAAATCGAAGCGAATAACCTCTTCCTTCTTATCTCCTTCCGTGTTAATTAACCAAGTATTTTTATTTATAAATTAGTTATGCATACCGAAAGCAAAAAAGTATGATGCCAGCTAAGCACGTAACGTACGTTAACTTTTTAATGCAAATATTATCAACCTGTTTCATGGATTATATTATCATTGGAGGATTGTTTAAAGATAAGCATAGCCAATGGGTGCGTTACGATATTCTTATTGCGACGTAGCGACTGAGGAATTTTTTTTACATGCCGCTACGCAGTGACGAAAACGTTAAATCGATATGAATTGTTATTGTCATTAAATGAAAATGTTTTTACTGGTGAAACAGTACTAATGCACGCGAAGGTTATCCTGATAAATTGTTATTCACAGAGTTTATTATTGTTTGCAATACAGTTTACTAGCGAGATGGATATTAGTGTCGATAAAATATCTTGTTGCGATTGGACAAATATTTTCCCATAGGTGCATAACAGACCACGTGGCTCGCTCGACGTACTTCGTATATTCATTTTACTAAGAAATTTACAGCACAAACGTCAATAGCGAGCGTAGTAAGCATAAATTGTCTATATGGATAAATAAAAGAGAATAAAACGAAATTTTGTTTATAAATACTTCAAGACGATATTCTTGATTGTGTAAGACATTCTTTTCGTTTAACTTTAACGAAACTGTAGGAAGCTGGCGGAAAACTACTAAAACGAATTGCCCGGGAAATTTGAATATGTAGACGGACCGAGTTAGTCAAATTCGAAGAAAATTAATGGTACAGTGGTTGTACCGGTATCGTTAACGTTGTATAACGGGGCAAGAGCGTCAGAAGAAGGGACGAGAAGTGGGAATTGATAGAAAAAAATATTTAAATTAAAGTAATTACATGCAAGTGGTACGTTAAGAGAGTGTTTTTTTAATTCGCGCGAGTGAAAAGTTCATTAGGGCGACTATTCATGAGACGAGAGGAGAAAAAAAGAAGAGAAATATGAGAGGGTGAGATGACTGAGAAAAAATAAATTATGTATCACGTTTAATTATTAAAAGACTGTCAATTGTCATAATTTAGTGTTTGAGAAAAATTAGGTGAAAAATTTTTCACTTCTGTATCGCCTGCTTGATATTAACATTAATGGCGTGGAGAAAATGAATTCTTTGTTTAATGAAAATTTATATTACTCACACGTGGCAGGGCGATGACGACGTTGGCATTTCCTTCGCCGCGATAAAGGCATCCTTCGAAGGATGCTCGTGTGAGTGGCAGGATACCGGATGTTGGCCAGGAGTTTACCGGAGGACTTCCGGCAATTGATGTCGACAGTTCAGATTTCATACTGGAGATGCAAGTCGCCGTGCTTGTAATTCCCTCGTCGAGGATCATGACTCCTGTGTTATTTGAGCTGAAAAAAATTAAATTGAACCAAATTTTTTATTGGTGTCACTGAGCGTTCTCTTTTTCGCTCGAAACGTCAACGTATTCACAAAAAACTTCACTAACCGGCAATGCTTCCACTGCGATACGAAAAGCACAAATATCGAGTTTCTGAAATACATGAAACAACCAAAGTCCCCCTACACATTGATAAACAATTAGTTTATCACCGATGAACTTTGATCCTACCTAAATTATCAATAAATACGCAAAGATTGGAGATAACCAAGAGAAAGGAAGTTAACTTTTTGAAAAGATTATTCGTAATCATAGCAAAGTTCGTATATTGTTGATAATATCCAACCCGATATATAAATTCGTTAAAGATAAAAAACTTTAGTCGATTCTGAATTAAACCCCGTTAAAAAAAGTTACATTAAATCGCGTAATCGAATCGTCCGTAACGTTCAACACTGAAGAATACCTCTGAATTTAGCCACGGTGGCGCCAGTGTCGCTGTCGCTGCAACTTCATTCGCCTGCAACGAGAACTATAATAGTTATCGCGTTCTAATTGCAGAGCTTGAAACTATCATATTAATAAAACACTCCCTCCCTCTCGTTCGTAAAAATGGCTAATCGAGTGACGTTTTCGGATTTAAATTGTTTACACCAAGCGTCACCTGATTTTCAGAACCTGTCAGAATTTGTTCGTGATAAGCGTCAGAGACAAGTCCTAACCTCTCGACCGAACTCCGTCACCGTGAAGTTACGGCACAACAGTTGTCAGAGTTAAAATTAAACGAGGGAAAGCTATAAGTATCAACGTTTATCGTTAACTCAGGGCCGAGAGAAATTGTGCATTAGTTTCCAGTGATAACTCGTACGTCGGACATCGCATTTATTGACGCGACAAGGGCGCGTGCAGTCCTACAAAAATAGTCTGATAAAACCGTGATTATTCTGCAGAAGCCTTCAATAAAATTTATCATCCAGACTTCCCAAGGTCTTCTAAGATAAGTCTACTCTGTACCAGACACGCAGCATTCAAAATTTTCCCCATGCCCAAACGTGCCTCATCCGACGGCGTAGTAGCTACCAAAGAGAATGGAGGTTATGTACAGAATTCTGAACGACGACCAGTTAAATTAGTATCGGTATTAACATAACGAGATACCATCGAGCTTGTTTATAGAAGAAAAATAAATCTTGCGCATTTAAACACAGTTAAATCCACAGCCACGTAGTTATTGACAAACTATAAAACAGCAATGACAAAAAAACAGTGCATAAATAATCCTAAAAAATTGCCAAACAGAATCGACAAGTCTTCTTTTTTCGTGAGTGATAATCATCGAATTAAATCTACCACTGTAATTATATAAAACAGAAAGAATAAGACGTTTCTCTGAATACGCACAAAGCCCGCGAGAAATCATTCTACCAAGAAAAAAACAATAGAAAGACGCACGAGAAAAACAGGAGGATTCACTGAACCGACTGGCAGTGCCGACGGTAAGAACCAAAAGTAGTAAAGTCGGTATAAAGGAAAACTGCAATGACGAAGAATGGCAGTTAGAACGAAGGAAAAATGTGTATAGTAAAATAAAAAATGTATAAAAGAGGAAGAAGCAGCAGTGAGAAAAGAATGAAGAAAATAAGAGGACACTGCCAGTCAAGCAATCAAGAGACAGCAGGGAACGGCAAGTTACGGCTATGGCTGCCAGCGAAGGCCTGCAGGCCAATAACCGAGGTTGACCTCTGAGACAAGGGGGGGTCTGTTTGTCTGTCTCTGTGTAAGAATAATAACAAGAGCCAACAATGATAATAATAATTGCTCCTCATCTCGTACAAGCTCTCGCATTTCGTATTGTATCGCAGCTGCCAGGTCAAACCTGTCCCATATTACGGTCGGGTCAACGGGTTACGTTTTCTTTAACCATTTTTACCGTTTACAACCTCCGTTACATTAGACCCACGTAGATATATCTTCTCCTCGATGCTGTCTACTGCTGCAACTGTTCCGCTTGGAAATACGATAAATAATTTTACCAATTAATTCCACAAGCATAATGTCACTAGGTTACGGTGCAAGAGTGATTAAAAAATTTGTAGCAAAAAAATCTTCAAAATCTTACTGTAATATAATAATATAACTGTAATACATAATAACTTACATACACACATAATTCACGTTATACACGCGTGATTAATTTTGTCCTATTTACTTGATAGACTCCGACATATGTTAATGCGTGAATTTTATCATTTAATCGTATATTGAAATTAAGGTCAATGATAATGAAATAACATATCTCACGAATACGAGTACGCTTCTTCCACGCGATCGGCTTGTCGGATATCATTCAGTTTTTATAAGATCGTTAATTAAGTCGATGTTTCCTTTAATATTCCGTGCAAATACGACCAGTAGTCGACTGTGTAAATTCCAGATGATATTTTTAGGCAGTTTTCATGGTTCGCGATCATAAAGTCCCATTCACAGTAAAGACCTGGTGCACCGGTAAAACAGTCCTTGAACGAATCCATTTTAAATCGTACGCGTCAGATTCACGATACAAAATGGCAGTACGCAATATTTACTCACGGACGTTGCAATTTCCCCATACACAACAAAAACCACGTGGACGCGCGCGTAAATTCGCTCGATGTAAACCCACCGGAACCAAACGAGTCGCTAGAAGAAAACACAGTCCCTTGCGTGTTTCCAAGTACGACCACGACGTCGCCACCGGAGTCGAGTAAGAAACGAAAAGCCAAAAGCGGGAGGTTCGAACAACGTGAAATAAAAGACACACGGTATTATATTATATTTATGAAATTTCATAAGCACGAGGCCTTTGTTTTTATTATCTCTGTACAAAAACAGTCGAAAAAATTATAGTTTCTTCTCTCGTTAAAGATTTAATTTTTTCGAGCTCACGGCGTATGTACAAGCGGGAAATTATATAGATATATCGTATATCCTAACAACTAAATTATAATCGTACATTGATATAATAGATACATAATAATTATATTATAGTAAATAGTAAACCTACGAGTCTAGGAATTCGTGTGTGTCTCCCTCTCTCTCGGTGTCTCTTTGCTTCGTGTCTTCCGCTCGTGTTTCTCACAAATATTATCGTTATCATTATCATTCTCTCTCTCTCTCTCACTCTCGCACTCTCAAAACATATCTTTCTTGTATCGTGTCTCAAAAACCAATGTGCATATCATACGTGTCATTTTATGTAACCAGTGTATACAATAATAGTGTATACAAGAATTCATCGAGTTGCAGGATCTTTCTTATTGAATTCACCTGTAAATGAGTGGGTTGGTTGTGCAGTACTTTTAATGTATATTCATTTTTTTTCTTTCTTTCCTTCCTCACACTCTGGATAAATAGACATTTCGAAATTCGAATAAAATTCAGAATCACGGCTTTCCACGAATTTTCTTACTCATCACGTTAAACAAGTACCAATGGAGTTGGCTAATAATTAGCACAGTCGTCATCACAAATATACCACAATTACAATTGGGGGAAACAAAAAATCCGTGATTAATTATTTATTCTGAATTTATATGTTCTGTCCAGACTCACGTTCTCTCTTACTGACACACTCTTTATCTCTCGCTCTTATTTTTTTATCTATCCTTCTTTTAGTCTACTCCGTTACTATCGGCTCTCTCTCTCTCTCTCTCTCTCTCTGTGCTATTCCTCATACGTTTTGTTCTTCTATCTCTCTCGTTCACTCTTCATTGCAAACCGAGTCTCTCTCTGTCATACACGACTATTACGTTTCTACTGTCCTATTACAATTTTTTTCCTTTCTCTTCCCACTCAGATTTTTCGCATAGCCCACGGCAATTGAAATGTCATTAATAAATTAATTAACTTTCTATTTGAGGCGAATGAACGGATTCGATTGTTAATTAAAAATTTCCGTACAAGCAAAGTTCCATTACCAATTGATTTGTCTTTAGATTTTTCTACACGGTTCGCGACGCCCGTGCGCCGAGCACGAGAACGAGGAGCGTTCAATAAAATTAAAGAAAGTGCCTCTGTTACAAGAAAAAAGAAAAGGCCGACCGAGAGATCCGTCGTAGAAATATATAATTTCTTGAAAATTTTCATTACTTTACAATTTTTCTTACTATTTTTCCTATCTTCGTCATCAATCCACTCTTATTGCCTTCTTCGGTTTTTACCTTGCGTTTTCCTACAATTTCTCATCATTCTCCCATCTTATCACGGACGTTTGACTCTAGACGTTCGAATTACCGGTTTGAGATCTTATACTGATCGTCAAATATTCACTTTGATTTCCTTCTGTACAGGTTTTACAATTTTTTTTTGTTACTTTTATTTTTCAAATTATCTTCTCTCTCTCTCGCGCGCGCGCGCTCACACATACAGGCCCTTTCAATCTGTCTCACTCGTACACACACTTTCTCAAAATTTCACAACACGCCTTTCTCTTGCACTCATGCTCTCTCTCTCTCTCTCTCTCTCTCTCTCTCTCTCTCTCTCTCTCTCTCTCTCTCTCTCTCTCTCTCTCTCTC
>JARQTJ010000145.1:36315-52521 GCA_030142635.1 Trachelus troglodyta
TCTCTCTCTCTCTCTCTCTCTCTCTCTCTCTCTCTCTCTCTCTCTCTCTCTCTCTCTCTCTCTCTCTCTCTCTCATGAATCGTGTTTTTTATCGTTATCTTGATTTTGTCTCGTTTTATTTAAAAAAATACTGAATTAACCAAGCTAAAATCACAGACTTGCTGGCGCCTCCCAGCGGGTTTGTACAAATTCTTCCTGAAGGACTCTATAGTTACAAGGTATATATATATATAAGTATTTATATATATATATAATATGTATATATATATATAGTAATTACAATTCATTCATGAAGTAATAATGCTCGCACATCTACGTCGTGTAATCCGCATTGCGTGTATATAATGTACTTCTGTCGTCTCTGGTGTATATGAGCGTACCTCAATTACATATATTTATTTTCTTTTAATTATTCTCTTTTTATTCTTTTCTCCCTTTTATTTTTTATCTCTTCTAATTCGTTCGCTGAAACTGTCGTGTTCGTGCGTCGGTTTAAATTCGTTTCCATGCACCCACCCCCCTTTTTTCCTGCCTCTCGCGTCGTCACGGTCCATTTCCAAAATTCCATAAAGAGAAAAAAAAATACAAAAAAAATAATGATCCCCAAAAACATTGTCCCCCGAATAGACCTTGTACTCGCGGCACGAAATAAAATTGAGTGACTCCTAGTCAAGTGCTCGTGGACTTTTTGCTCTTTAATTTTCTCTTATTTGTCTTCCTTGAAATATCTGTCCTTACAAACGTAAGGAAACTGTGTCCCCGAGTTATTTCCTTATCGGGAGTTATCAGTTGTTACCTCTATCACGCGCATATAGCAATTTCGTGCAAAATTCAAAAAACGCCATAGCGAGATTTGGGCTGAGATCAAAAATGCATATATATATATATGTAAATATAAATATATATTTATCACTGTAGTAACTTCCTTTTTCCCCATTTCCTCTTCTTTTTTTCACATATTTTATACCTTTTATTCCAGTTTCTTATCTTGGCTGTCGCGAGATCGAAGAGTCAAAAAATAATATCCTACCTTCGATATTTGGTACTGACAGTTTTGCAACCATTCCCCCCCTGCCTCCTATTCGTTTATCTTCAAAATCGAATTCTCCGTCTCTCGGCCGTTTCTCCCGAAAAATCTAAAAGATTTGAGCCGGAAGTACGTGACGGATACGGAAGAAAAAAAAAAATTTGTCCAAAATTGCTACGTGCCCATGTACATAGATATACAGATATATACCTCTACATGCATATACATATGTATATACGTACGCATCACATACACCGTGCGTGCACCTAATCCAGTTTACATGTAAAAATTGAACCATCGCAAGGGGCCTCCTCCAATACCGATTTCACCATAAAATAGTCCCCTCGCTTCGACACTGATATCCCCAACTATATGTACAGTGAGAAAAGAATTTTTTTTCTAGTTCGAACAAAATAATATATATATATTAATGGTTTTTAAATGATTCTTTTTAGCTACTCGAAAATCCAAATTTTTCAACAGAATTCGAACGACCGGTACACGTGCACGACACGTTGTTATAAATTAAGCTGGACGTATATACATGCATATATATATATATATATTTTGGAGATTGCCTATATTGTCACTCTATCCTTATTATAATCACAGACGTGTTTCTTTTTGTCTAGTTGCTACATACGCAGAGTCTTCGTTCTGATATTCTTAGAGTGACGTCATATGATCAACGCGATAAGAGCTGCTGGTCTTTAATTCTTCTTATTTATACCTGTCTCTCTCTAACACGCATTCTATTACCTATATGCCATTTTTCCTACGCTCTCTTTCACTCTCATTCAAGATCTTAATCCATTTTCTCTCTCACTCTTTTATACTTTACGACTCATTCTCTCTCTCTCTCTCTTTCTCATGCGCGTTGTCGACTCTCGGCTTCGATGCACAGAACACACGAGAAATATAACTATATAGTGAAATTACGTGACGACATAGGTCATTAAAGCGATTGCAGGTTCCTTTTTCCCGTGCTTTTTCTCGAAGAAAAAAAAACCGTATATAGACGCAACGATGATGTACAGGTCAATTTTTTAAAATCTCTATATATATATACACATATATATATCACGCGTTAATCACTATCAGTGAGTATGCAACTCTTGAAGTGTTTGAAAAAAAAAAGAAGAATTCGACAGGGTGAAAAGAAACTTAAAAAAAAAAGGAATAAATGGGATTTAGATATCAGTAAATCGATTTTTCGGTTCATTCGGGTCTCTCAAATCATTCATTCTCTCTGTCAGCGTATCTCGCATTCTGTCTCTTTCTCGCAAAAAATTCTCTCTCACACACACACACACTTTACCCCAGTATACGCTCCCTCCCTTTCCGGTTTACCGTTTTCGCCAAGAGATCACAGTGCCCTTTTTTTTGTTCTTTCCTTTAGCCGTTATCGTGTCACGGGACACTTCTGCCAGGTCCTGGTGTCAAATTTTCATTCTCGGCTTCCTGCGGTTGGTACGTTGACGGGGATACAGAGAGAATCGTAGCTACTGTACATTGGATGAACATCCATTGCGGAAGATGTTTCTGAGGTTGTTCCAGGACCGCTCCACTTGGTGGCTCCTTGGGTTCTACGTCGGGGAGAATTGTGGCGAGATAAAAGTGGAGCGTGTGTTTTCAGTATTTATGTTCGTGTTGTGTAACTGTAGAGTGTGTATACAATCCTCTTCAGTACGCAAGGGACGACTTGTGGCAGGCAGGCAAGCGAGTTTCTCATCGACGTCAAAATGGCGGAGCGTCGGTACGACGTGGGGGGAGATAGCGTGGCCGAAGAAGGAAACTTTCACCGGTGTTTATAGCTCTGAACGTCATCGTAAATACACGGTCCAGACTAAAGGGTGGAACGTGGGTATATTTTTTTTTCCATGGAGAGAGAAATCGGAAACCATTGACGATAACGATTTCGCTATTGGCGCGGATACGCCTGTCCTCCTCTGATTCACGTTGCAGGGAAGTTGCACGAGCATGGGACGCCAACGAGCAAGAGAGAACGTCACCGATGCTTGAGATCAATCGATAACACGTCCAGGTGAAACGTAAATGCTTGCGAATTAATGACTGATGGACTCTTTCTTGTGTTAGATTCATCATTGGACGTGTTAAATATTATAACGGCTCTTCCCTGTGCGACGGGTATGGTGATGCTGCATATATGCGATGTGATGCTATAAAAATCGGTGGATGCGCCAAACCGTGGGCGGGGATGAGCGCGACCCGCCAATCAGAGACTAGAGTTTTCATCCGTTACGATGGATTCAGCCAATCGCGTTGTCGTTAAGGTTTCTGAATTCAAACTTAAAAAGAACGCTCTCTCTAGCCTGTACCGAGATGCTGGTGGGAGAAATATGTATATGTATATATACTTTGTCTAGTCTCTATTGTAATTGTTCATTTTTCACTCGTTCATTCGCATCCTCTGAGTTATACTGAGCCATCGGATAAAGTGTTTCTTGTACCGTTCGAGGATCCATCTTGTAGAAATGACGCAGGCAATGTTTCTTTTTTTCTTTTGTTCAACGAAGAAGACACGTCGAGCTGGACGTAAACAGGATCACGATGAAGACTATGCTGATCGTACGATGCCATTGACCGTTGAAGCTTCTGTATTCGTGACAGCGAGAGGTGGTCCACGATGAAGAAGTAGATTTATTCTTGTAGATGATATATGCTTATAAGTCGTGTAGTCGAAGTTTAATGGATGCCCGACAATGCGGGTAAGTCTTCCGATGGTTGACATTGGGCTATGTTCGTCGAGGAGGGATGTCCCGTGCGAGAGCGTGGTAAAACAAAAAAAAAAGATTCGAAGGAGAAAGGTACCGAAATAGGAGTAAAGGGAACACGGCGATTAACGAAGCAATGTCGCGTCTTATTAAAGGCGTCTCAGACGCTTCAACTAGAGACAAACGCCGCGATCTGTTCGCTGAACTGAGTGTGCTCCAAGAGTAAGGAATCCTTGCAGCTCTCGAACTGCTGCGACTCCTCGGGTTCCGGTTCCGTGCGCTCGTAGAGAACGCAGATCGAGCCGTTCTCGCCGATTCTGTACGAGACTTCGGACGGGTCGATCCACATGGTGAGCTCGCTTGGAAAGAGGCTATGAAGTACGGTTGGTAGAAGGCCGACGTTTGCACCTGCCTGAGCTATAACTGGATCCATTTTTCCATTGATGCGAATGCAACGGTACCCGGAGCCACGGTTTGGTCGGTCCGGGAACCAGTGATCCCTGTATCTGTGCCGTAATACCTCTGTCAAAGAGGATTTGAACATCTCTAGCTGACGTTCCGATAATTGTCCAGCCTGAAGTCGAAGTAAATGTACGAGAAAGTCTGCAGCGGAAACGATTTCTAGCCTCATGGTGACAGGTTGACGGTAGATCCCTCGATGAAGATTGAAGTAATGGTGAAAATTTTCACGGCGACAATGACGAGGACGATGATGATGCACACTCAGCCCTTTTTATTTCACTTGGTTCGCGCACGCACCCTATACATGTAACAGGTCACGGCACACAACGAGCCACTACTTTTGATACGGATAAGGTCTCAAAATGGCGTCGCCACGTCCCGCAGCGATTCGAACAGCGTTTACACTCCAGCGCGAACGGGATACGCGTCAGGATTACTGTGGATACCGGTATGACGCTCGTGACGCTTGACACGGTTTGCTTTTATTCGCAGAAGCACCAAGTCTTCGGAGATTTCGACACGGCTGCTAGACCCAACGCGTAGTCACACACGGAATAGCTCCGAATTTCGTACACAGAGAATCTTTCACTCCGTGGTGGCTTTTCCTACTGCTTATCGATCTGTATTACCACTGGCGTCCCGACGTATCGGTAATCAATGGCGTTCTTATATACTCTCAAGCAGGTATACCGTGTGTCAGGGTATATAGCAAGTTTCTCGTTTCGATAAACGTTCCACTCTACTCGCGAACCGCACCCTTTGACTACCGACGACTTTCTAATGGTTGCGGACGTCGGTGCTGCCGAGGTTGGCTCGTCTCTTTGTTCCCCCGGGGTACGGAGTGGGGATAAAACTTATCGACCAATCATACTCCCGCTTACCCCACCATTCAACGTGTCACGTGACATCCAGCTGCGCGACAGTGGATGCGCACAATTCACAACCGGACCGTATTCGAAATGACGAACACATACTACCTATTCAACACGAGCCTAACCCTGGAAAAGGATCTTCCTTTAAAGAAATAATGAATACACTACTATTCACGATTATATCCTCAGGCAGGTAGACCCAAAGTACCTTACGGAACGTCATAAACGAGTAGATGGTACCTGAATTCTTTTATCCAGCATATACACCAAATTTTAGGTATAACTACGTACGTACGTCAAAATTAATCCCATAGCGTTACCTCATTAAACTTACTAATTAAATATTACAATCCTATACCCTCTAAATTTCTCGCACAAGAGACTGCTCTCTCCAACCAATCAACTTCACAGTCTCCAAAACTGCTAACTCAAAGGCGTCGGCAAGGTAAGAGCGTCAGCGATGGAAAGAACAGGAAACGCAGCGTCGGCAAGTCGACTAGAAAGCGTATACACACTCGAGCACATTCGTTCGCTTGGAAACTTTATGACGACGCGACTCAAAGACCTCACGGCAATCCGACGCCATATTGCTCGGAGTCTCTAGCCGTGTTTCGCTGCCTAAACGAAAAAGGTTGTCTCTGCGTCTATAGCTGCTAACACATTTATTTTTTACTCATGAAAACCTGCTACTACCTGGTCGTTCCAGTAGAAGGATATAACGCTACCCATAACCGGTATCACTTCTCCTCTAGGTATCTACACTACTAGACTATACCTGTATACATATACTATCTGCCAGCCTGCCCTACCTGGATACATTGGCTCCACGTTTCTACATAGCCTACAGACGTTCGCACACCCTGGTAACTATCATACGTTATATGCGAGCCAGAGAGCGCAGTAGCTAGTCTAGTTTTGTGGGACTGCCGAGACAAAAAACATAGTGCAACCTATGCCGGCCATAACGGAACATTTCACCCATTATAATGCCACGCGTAACCCCGCGCTTAGCAACTGTCGTCGAAAGTTTCTATCGCAGTTCTACGATACGATATTCGGGCACTATTTTCTATATTTTTTTTTCAAATATATTTTTATCGCAATACAACTCCGTCCTAGCGGTTCTCTCACCGTGAAGCTAATCGTTTCAACGTACCTTTTGCTCCAAGGATTTTATATTACGAATCCGTTAAGCAATTACATCAAAAACCTTGTAGGCAGCTCGACAGTCTTTTTTTTTAACGCTGACGAATTTACCTATGAAAATTTTCTATTTACCAATTGGACAATTTGCTGAGGAATATGCGAAATTTTTTTTTACAACGGAATACCAGTCAACCATTCTATCTATATCGGTACTTGTGCTACTGGATATCTACAAGGTTAAAACGGAAGTTAACCATCTAAACCAAGAGTTCCACTCGAGCAATTTTCTCACTGATTATATTTACAAGATTTTATTACGTGTATATGTATGTCCATAAACCGGAGCACCGTCGGCCGTAATTCACAGCATAACCCGTTTACCTACTGCCTTCCTAAGTATATTTCCCACTGCACTGCTTATTAGCCACAGACCTTATATCTGCTCAAAGCCAAGACTACGAGATCGGCTATTTAATTGCCAGTACATATAATCATCTACGGTAATATTTTTTTTTTTTCATACAAATCTTTTTTTTCACAAAAATTTATCTTCCCACGTTTTACCTTGCCACGTTACAGTGGCTTCTTTTGATTTCTGTCCTGACGTCAATTACTTATGACACGTCCTCCTGTAGTGCGTGCGCATGTGAAAATCAATGTGTATATATATATACACATGCTCAAGGTACGCCAATGGATATTAAACAACTAATACAGAGAATTCTATCGTCCAATGTTTAGAATGCCATCAAGGCGAGTTTACAAGGACTCGCAGATGACGCGTGGGCGTATGGCAGCCACTTAAACTAATGATCCTGAAAACCCATAGATTTTTAAAAAGTCCTACTCCACATTTTCCCACAGCCTACGGACCTAAAGTAGCTCTTTTAATTCGCAACGTACGTAGGATGCGTGACGCGTAATGATCGATGAAATTTCTCAGCCACATCGATATTAATGAATTATATTTAACCTGCTAATTTCACTCGTATACGCAAACAAGGCTTTACGACGCCATTTTCTCGCACTCGTTCGCGATGCGTGTCAAAGCGTTTGCGCCGTAATTACAATGAAATTCTGGTAGCCAACTTGGCAACAGTATGTAGGATCGATAGGTAAATTTTGTCCAGTGATGCTCGATGGGTATTCTGGGTTTTATTTTTTTTTCTTCTGTAACGTCTTTTTTTCATTACAGAGTTCAACTCCGCGTTTCTACATGACAAGGGGTTTCTTTTTTCTCATACGGCCGTCAGGAGTGTCCTGTAGACTCTTGGAGAGAAATTTATGGAATTTTTCTTTTCTTCCTCCAACAGTGTAAATAATTGACGAAGTCTTTCGTTGCGTCATTCGGAACAGGTAACGAAGAATACACGACACGTGAATGCGTATATGAAATATTCTGACTCTTGTTAATGCACTCGACATTTTTTTTTTAAACTTTTTTCCACTGTGAATGCAAATTTGCATTTGTGAAAAATTACCAGTGGGTCGAGGCTTGACAAATTTTATATGGAATTAATTTGCGCTTAATAGAAACTCCCTTTGACGGACTAACCGGCCATTACGCGTATTAGAGACCAAAAGAGGTTAGGTGTATTAATTAATGGTAATTCGTATAGCAAGTATAATTTATATATTAAAAATTTCTAAATGCCGTTTACAGACACTGTCACGAGGTATTGATCGATGATCGATAAGGATAAATTTTTTTCCTCGCTCGTCGTATAACATGTCAATTTGAAAATGATCAAATGAAAATATTTTTTAGCAAAGTTCCATTACGTTCTATTTTATATTAATTAATACACAGCGTCGCGAATTATATCGATTGCAAAACTTTCAATTTGCATCAGTGACGAAGTGAATTATCGACACGTGCATTTTATTCACCTTTCTTTTAATTTCACTTTCGCACACTCGAAATTTACTTTTTTAATGATTTATTTTTAAAATATTCAAAATATAGTCATCGCTCGATACGCGAATTGCGATTAATATATTGAAAATTCGCGCGTTTCAAATTCGCCACAGGTGACTTATTCGTGTCTGCTGACACACACCGTGGCTACCAGTTCGTCCATGAATTACGCAAATCCAAAAACTACCGGTGCAAGAGCGTCGAAATAGGATACTCGAAGAGTATTAAATTTTACGATAAACAAAATTTAAAGATTCCCTGCCCCCCTTCCCAAAATATTACATTCACAACAACTTTCCACATTCGCAATAATTTCAACTATGTACGAACGTTTCGTGAGAGTGTACATGCATTTTATTCACTTTTTTTTAATATCACTTTCGCACACTCGAAATTTACTTTTTTAATGATTTATTTTAAAAATACTCGAAATATCGTCATCGCTCGATACGCGAATCGCGATTAATATATTGAAAATTCGCGCGTTTGAAATTCGCCACAGGTGGCTTATTCGTGTCTGCTGCCACACATCGCGGCTACAAGTTCGCCCATGAAATTACGCAAATCCAAAAGCTACTGGCGCAAGAGCGTCGAAAGACGATACACGAAGAGTATTAAATTTTACGATAAACAAAATTAAAAAATTCCCTCTCCCTTCCCCAAAATATTACATTCACAACAATTTTCCACATACGCAATAATTTCAACTATGTACGTACGTTTCGTGAGAGTTCACGTGAATTTTTAATTTTTCAATTTTTTTACACTCAATTCTAACAATTTTCGTATATCCCCTGGCACTGCGCAACTACGTATAATTTCACGTGAAAATTTTAATTAGACGTTAATTAATATTTCCATATAATCGTACGGGACATCAGAATAATTAAGTCTCACAACGTTAATCGTAAAATATTCCTCAGGGATCCTTTCAAATACATCACTTTACGATCCTAATACCGTAACAAGTGCCTACGGAGCCACGAACCATTTACTCTATGAGAGCGGCGAACAACTGAAACCGATGATAATCGGTCGCTATAGGGTGGCGATTAAAGACAATGCAAACTCATGTATTTTTTTTTACTACAGCAAACAAGGGTACTTATGTTATTGACAGGCAAAAAAACCTATCCCGTTCGAAATTTTCGGCATTTCCATGAACAGCAGGTACAGAACCAGCTTACCAACGAAAAATAATCTTTTGGCTAATACTCTCTAACAATGACCCTAATTGAGTATAATATGGATCAATAAGAATCGTTATATTATATACCGTACAAATGGTATAGCCCGAATTGAAAATTTCTACAATCACCCGGTAGGTTAATCGGCTGTCTGTATTCTGTGTCCATAGGTTATGAACGACCTATATATATATTTTTATATGCTGTATATAGATTTCTATACTGGTATGTTAATAATACTTGTTTCTTTACTATGTATCTATGCATAGTCTATGGTTCTGTACTGTATTATGTATCACTGTATATATACACGGTATGCTATATAAACTGCGTCGCAGTTTTTTTTGCCACAGAAACTTTTGCCACAGGCTAATTTACGTTGATGGCTGCTAATGATGATGATGATGATGTCTTTGATACTTTTGAAATCAATTCGTATGGACGAAAAACAAAAAAAAATACGAAAAAAAACACGTCCTGCTTAGACGGGGTGGAAAGGGAGGGTAATGAGATTTTAAAAAAAATCGATTCTGCAAAATGACTCGCTGATGAGCATCGAGCATAAATTTTGTTCGATCGCGATTCATGAATCATCATGGAAATTTTGAACTCGAATCGATATTAATAAGTCGTAGGAAAAAGATTGAATTAAAATTGAGTGTGAAGTTGGGCGCTGATCCGAGGCGAGTACTGATTCTCGAGCGAAACGACCTGTACAGTTGTTACGAAAAGTATGTGTAACGGGTGAGTCTGGGATTTATAATATATCCAGTTCTTCGAATAGACTTACGTGTACGAATACTTTAAAATACATTTCTTAGTGTTCTCGGGTCGTGGAAGGATGAATAATACATGTGTATATGTAATGCATGCTGGTACAGTCATTATCAGTATAGAATTGTAAAGGTTTTTCGTAATAACGCACGTACGCGAAATATGATAAAATGTTATTGAGATTACAAAAGTTTTTGTATCGTATCTCTGTTTGTACAGCTTCAATATTGTACCACGTGTACGGCCGCGCAATACTTTGTAAATGCGTTACATGTTTTGACGATTGGCTCGAGTGTGGCTATAATTAAAAAAAAGCTTTGATAAAATATTCAGATTACGTGAATACCGAAATCAAGTAATATTGACCACGGGTACACGAAGGGAATTAGAGGGTTTGGCTGTTAAAGCTGAGAAATTTGAAAAAAAAATTTAAGTCTCATCGGTTATGCTAGAGTATATAGGTATAGTGCTTGAAGGTTTAGTTTATGGAATAGGCCGCCGAGTGGCGCTAGTGTAGCCAGGGGACAGTATTCAAATTATTATAAGATGCGCCAGGACTATCATGAAAGGACCAAAGTGTAAAAGGGACTAGGGATATATATATATATATATAGAAGAAGGAAACGGATGCCTAGGGGTAGTGCTACTAGGCAGCCTCGAAAATCGATATGGCCGGGCTGGGATTCCGGCTGCTACCTCCTTACTCGATATTCGAAGCACGCTTGTACGGAGCAAGATACTCGAAAATTCAATGTTCACGTGGCTATCTCGTTATCCTAATAGCCTGGGCTATCCCATTGGCGCGAAGCAAGCCGATTTCTTCTGTCAGAGTTTAAAAGATCGATTTTCGTTACGCGTGGATTGAAAAATCCAAGATGGCCGTACGACGAGACTGGTCGATATAAAAAAAACACTAATTAACGTTTAGAATTCACTTATTTGACTAGAACAAAAATGATCATAAGATCGTTCCGTATATTTTCTTAAGACCAGACTTACCAACGGCAGTAGAAATGACTTGGTTTAACCGTAAAGATCCACTATTGAAAATATCTTGGTAGAACTAGTGTCAAGTGAACGACTGTGAGGCTCGCGAGTCCCAAAGACTGTGAGTCATTGTGTCGATCTAGAAAAAAATAAAGAAAAAAAGAGACAATGTGCTGTAAAGCAATGAGGGCCCGATCCACGGGGTCTTAGTATGCAGCGGAGACGTAGGAGGTCTCCGAGCGAGGAGAAAGGAAAGATACGATCCGGTACGTACGTAAGAAATGAATAAAAAAAAATGTATAGAGATACTAAGCTCTCTTGGGGCCTGAAAAGAGTTTGGCTTCGCTTCTACTCGTGACTGGGGTCCGTCGATCGAGCCTGGCCCGCCTTTTGTCTACGTTGAGGTTAAGTACGCTGGATAAAAGAAAAAGCAGACAAACGTCGTCTCCAGCTTATGATAAAAACACTGGATTCGTATTCGGGCTATCCTGAATATTTTATCCTAAATATGTATATTACTCGTTATTATATGGACCTTGTGATTGTATGCGCGAATAAACTTAAATCTGACAGATATAATTCTGAACTACAACCCGTTATACATCGGTCAACCAAGAGAGTCCCATTTAATTTCTCCATAAAATGTTACTAGCGTATTTTGATCGTGTAGACTGGACTCAACTGTTTCATATAAGGAACCTCTGGAGTTCTCGGCGTGGATGACGTCCCGGCCTGTTTCTTTTATTGCTTCAGTGGCGCTCAAGCGTCTATTCCTACGTGTGCGTCTGCACTCGAAGGCGTCAGTGACTCCATTTTGACTACGTGAGTCAAAGCACGCGTTGTCGCCAGACGTAAATAATCGTTTTAAAAGTGAGATATCGTATTAATGGATACTGCGTCGAGAAAGGAATAACGATTTTTTTTATTTCTCATGGATTTTCAATTATTTCATTGCCAGTTTATATACTGTAACGATATATCGACTGCGGACAAAATACTCACGCTACGTAAATTTGACGATGCTTACCGGGACGACAAACTAACGAGGACTTGGAAGGATAAAATTTATAAAAAAACAGTGCGACAGGGTGGTCTTATTTTTTCATAAGAGATTGTCGAACTGCGCGTGTCTGTAGTAAACGTAGTTCATGGCCGTATCAGCATATCGGCACGTTTTTAAAGTAGCCTTAACAATATTAGCCGAGGTAACAAGGCGTCGTCTAGTCAGACATGTTTCTCGAGCTTTATAATCTCCTCGTGTATATTGAACGTACATTTCCGCTACTGTCACTCCGAGGATATATTAATAACTACATCCAGATTTCATTTAGATACGTGCGCAGAAACTAGATAGTCACGTTAAAATAGTCAATTACGAATTAGAAGTGTACGCGAAAGGTACGCCATAGATTTCCTCCTGGTGGCGAAACGAGGAACTAAAATTTTCAAACGGTTCAAATAAACCAAGTCGCTACGGAGCGAACGCTTATTCGTGTATAAATTTATAATTCTTGTCCCGTACAAGGTACGAATATTTTTCTTTGCCCGTTGAAACATGCGGATCACTCACGACCGCTCAAATCGTGTGCTTAATTTCTTAGTCACGTCAAAAACAAATAACACTAGTCGCTCGCAGAGGTAATGGCTCTTGACATTTTCGAGAATTCTCGAGGAACGTCGGCCTTGAATTTTTCTAGCAGAGAATCCAGCGCAGATAAATTTTATTGCTTACACAGACGCCCCGCGATGATAATAGTGATCAATGACCTAAGTGAATGGAGAACGAAGTGAAAAAAAAAGAGCGTGGGAGAGTGTGTAGTAGATAGTGTGTAAAAAAACAAGATGGAGCCACCGTGTAAACAAGAATATATGCGTGGAATTTACATAAGATCTACCTTATACACTAAAATCTGACTTTAAGACTAATAAACAGTATCTTTCTCTTTCCCATTGATCCAGCCGGTATAACAAGTACTGATCTAACCACTGGCTCAACTCTACATTATTTATATCCACTTAATTCAGTCGCAAGCGCACCGTGCCGACGCCAATATACTGAGCAGAGAATTATACCTTTTTCGTTATCTCCAAGTCCCGATCATCCTGACGCAACAATCATACTAGAAAGGGACGAGAGTTTCATCGCATCCTAAGAGAAGGAAACTACGTAACCCATAGTCCTCAAACGGGTAGGGAGTGCCAACTGGAATTGGTCTTTATAAGGAATTATCAGATTACCAATTGTACAGGCATTAAATTACGTAAGTTATACACTTTTGTATATATATACTGTACAAGTCTACATTGTAAAACCATGCAAAAGAAACAGTCAGACGGATAATAAGGCCTCGTGTACGGGGCATACAATTATTATTACACTAAGGTAGAAGGGGTCTTGTCCGATCATTCACGAGCCTTGCCGAACTTTCACGAGTCTAGTTTACGACGGTCAAGGGCCTGAGAAATATCTCTCCGGCTTTACTTCTAGTTTCTACGACGGGTTTCCCTGATTGTATCTTTGAGGTTAGATCGGCGATGCATCGCTTACGCGATCCGAAGTTTGCCGAGTACTCGCGAGCATTCACGAAGTCTTACCTCGCGTGGTTCTCGCTACCCACGTAGCGTGGTTACGATATACGATAGGAGAATCGTAACGATTGAGTTATTCTTGTTAACAAAAAGAAAAGAGGACGAGGATAATCACTATAAATTCAAGTTATACCGTTAACAATTTATATTCTTTCAAAAGCGTACGAACGAACCACGTGTATTTCGAACCATTCCGATTCCGCGTACCGTCTGTCAGCCAAATATGTCTGGCCGAAATGGCTCTGGCAGTTCGTGCACATAGAAATCAGTACACGGTTTATATATCGCGCAGATGAAACGCGCCGTTAAGATCGAAAAATCTTATAGTAATTTACGTACGAATATTTGTACAGGTTATGGAGAGACCGTCATTCAAACGTGTAAGTACCTGCGTAAGTTGTGAATTTGACTAAAGCAGTCGCGCCGTAACAGCCTAGTCGATTGGTAATAAACATGGCCGTCCTTTTCTTGCGTAAACATGAAGGTGTCACGAAATCCTCAGGTATTCAGCGTTACGTTACACCGAATCGCGTCCTCGTGATTTATTACGAAGAATAACTACAGACCAGAATTCGTTGGCGTTACGTGTAAGTGGCAGTAATACAATGGTAAACGTTCGATAATAACGGTCGCCGTCTCGAATGCGTTTCGCTCTTCTATACTCTGTGACTTGTCTATGGCTATAGTAAATACCAATTATTTTCAGTGACAGTTATTTTCCAGACTTCTATTTCACGTCCGTGAACGTCCGCGAGAAACTAAAGAATTTCGAGGAAAAACTATTTTTCGAGCAGTGTGGTAACCGGCTCACGTTCGTCGGGCGAGATTTTCAAAGATTTCTTTAGCCACAGGCTGCACACACATTAATGACGACAAAGTCGTGAATTACTCGTGCAACTTGGAGTATCGAAGAATTTATATCTCGCGGCGTGTTTGCCATTGGTGAAAACGCCAGGAGCCACGAGTTGACCTTAATCAACGACCGGTCTGGAACGCGAGATTCTTCAACGACCTGAAATACAATTTCAGAAGCGCAGGGTTGCCGGCGCTGCGGACAATTCGAGGAAGCGTCGTCGCTATCTCTGTCTGTCGTCCTCGTGTTTTTCAGCGAACGTCTTGGCGTTTTCAAAGCGACGGGAAAATTCAGGATGAAAGTACGCGAACGCGAATGAGAGTAATATCGGATTAATGATCGCCCAGAGACCAAAGAGATCAGTTTGGTAGACATTTTTGTTTCGTGAAAGTAATAGATCAAAGAGATTTACTCGATGGTAATATTAATGGTGATAATCAGCAGACGGGTTCGCTTTGAAATTTCTATAGAAAATATGGAGATCCGCTATCTTTTAGGACATTCAAAATAGGCTTTGAAGAGAAGAATTCAAGAGAGATTTCCCACAATTCCTTGGGCGTAAGATTCGAGTCGATGTGAACGCAGGCGCGTATCGAATGTATTTCGAAATTCAATCGTCACTTTGAGCGGCGCTGATTGGTCGTCGCAGTCGTCGTGCGATGTGCTGTTTTCAATCCTTCGCGGGATACTGATTGTGTTCGTGAATTCTTTATAGATATAAAAATCCTCCGCTAGATGGAGACAGCGTCGACTGTCATTTTCAATATACAAGAAATCAAGTACCCAACGTTAGCGATTACTTGGCAAAATGCAGTCTACACTGTCAGGATCCGTCCGGGCATTACAGCAACGAGCTTCTATTGGAGCAATCACTTTTTATTATTAATAATTCGCCATCTGCACGCTACAATCCACGGCAGATTGGCGGAGTCTGCTTTAACGTAAGTATTGTTAGACGTCAACGTACAAGTAGAACCGGTGTGAACAAGTACATAAGTAATCCAAAGGGTGACCATTAAAAAGTATCATTGGATAGATTGGCATCACGATAGAAAATTATTAATAGGGGAGAAGGATATCCGTCACTCTGTCATTTTCGAAAAGTACATACGGAATCGTCCACGTGTTTTCACACAATCCATTAACAGACTATCCAAGTCAGACTGTACCGGTGGTGACGGACAGCCTTGAACTTGGAACTGTCTGCTATTTTTAGTTTCTCAAAACTTGCCAACTACGAAAAACTTGACAGATTTACTTTTCAATTTCTACTTCGCTACCAGCGATAACTATTGGTACAGCGTCTCATGTGCTGTCATAGAATGTCATTAACCAATTCTGTTCCAATAATTCGTCCATAACTCTCACGTGTTATCCCTCTAATCTCATTTGTGACGTAAGCTAATGATGGCACTCTGATTACCATTCTAATTAATAGATTATATAATGATTCCGTAAAAAAATGAATTTTTCAAAAATCCTCGTGACAAAGCGAATGAAGTATATAATTTTTAGGTACATTAAGCCCTAAAGGACGCTTGGCCTCGCGTGGCAGGCAACCTTTTTCGATATTTCCTTAATATATACAGGGTGTCCCAGAACTACTTTTGGACCGGAAAGTGGGCGATGGCTGGAGGTGCCCTGAGTACCCTCCCG
>JARQTJ010000145.1:52621-102933 GCA_030142635.1 Trachelus troglodyta
TTTGCGGGAGGGTACTCAGGGCACCTCCAGCCATCGCCCACTTTCCGGTCCAAAAGTAGTTCTGGGACACCCTGTATGTGTAAATAAATGGAAGAATAACTGTGGAAGAAATCGATGCGCTTCGTTTCTGTTCGCAAGAGTATGACTCACTTTGGCAAAGTCTGTAGAAAGTTTCATGACTGATCGTGCGCTAACGATAGCTGACTAAGATAAGTGCTACGTAGCTGTTATGTATAGAGTGATACAGGATAGACGTTGGCATAATAAAAAAAAGATTTAAAAAATAGACAAAAAATTGGATTCGAGTGAATCGAATAAATGGTTTAAAAATTCTACTATATAAAATCTCGTTAGATAAGAGATAGAAGAACAATTAATCTTACGATTAAGAATAAATTATCGCCGATAACAGTCATTGACTGGTGTGTACGATACGGAGTGACGTCATCGGCGCGTATAACCGCAAAGACATTAAAAAAGTGCATCGACTGTTAATTGCAATTAAAGATGAAATACGGTCACGCGATTTCGTTCGAGCGTGAATAAGATACGAAGAAAGAAGAAAAGATCGAAAGAAAAAAGAAAGTACGCGATTTAAAATCGAATCGCGATGAAATCGCGTGTTGCGATGGGAACGGGACGTCACCGGGTTCCGCGGGTTTCAAACGTACAGTCCGAGTGAGAAATATCTTCAATCGGACGCCCGGCCGTCCCGACGTTTATCCTTCGCATAGAAAGTTATCAATACCGGAAGTCAAGATGATCAGTTCAAGTTTCCGAAAACCCGAGATGTCCTGTGTAAATGAAACGTGACTGCGGTCGTTTCTGTGAATTTTTTACGTAACCTCATAGATCCGTTTTGATTTCCCTTCGAAACCTCTGTTTTCTTAAATGTTCTAGAACATTTATACGGCGCTTTGCCGTATCTGTTCAGAACGCTCGTGTCGCGCGAATATCGTCCTGGTTTCGTTCAGTGTGAATAAAATAAATTGGTACGGTGTGAATGGGACTTCGATGATTGCCGTAAGTATCGCACACGAATTTCACACGAATAAACGTACTCGTCCGATGGACTATTTTCTTTCGATCTGTTTTCGTTAAATTTGATGTTTTCAATAAACGAGGTTTTAGCTCTCGTACGCGTCGCAATATCGCTGTCTTGCGAAATGGATATCAGCATTGTTCAGATATAATTTTACTTAATTGTAAACTCACCATTAGACCTTGATCCGCAAAGTGGAACCATTCGTCATCGGAGCGAAACTGAAAATAGATAAAACGAGATTAGCGTAAACGACGAGCAAATAATAGAATTAAAGAAGTGCTCGAGCTTGGTAAAGACGCAAGAAGAAAAAGAAAGCAAAGGGGGAGAACGGGAAGAAAAATAATAAGAAAGTTCATTAACGTCCGACGTACCGGTATTAAGGACTCGGTGTAAGGATCAATGAAGATTGAAAGGCTTACGGGCCGGATGTGACGTAACGACGAAATTATGAAGGTAGACATATCTCCTTGTGCCTTATTAGCCAAGGCGAGTGACGAAAAAGATGACGGAAAAAAAGATTTTCTTGCAAAGGTATGACGAATTAGAAATATACTTTTGAAAATGACTAGTTAAATTTTAGTCTTAGTAATATGTATATACATATATGTTACTTCTAGATCAATTCTATGCCTTCGATCCGCTTGGTCTTAGATGCAGGTTGGGGATTCATGAGCGAATGTAGCTGATAACACGAAATAGGTGACCAAAGATTCACGAAGATTTACGAACGCAGGTAGATCCCTTCGTTTCGAATAACGATTTGACTTATGGAGCAGCTGCGACCCGAAAATACATCCTTGGACTTCTTTCTTCAAGGCTTTGCCATGGCTACGAGATAAAAAGTTCCATGGCTGAGTATTCATAATCGCTGGGAAGTTTGCTTTGTTTATTTTTTTTAATTCTTTTTACTTTTTTGAAAACATCGGTAACTTCTATGTGAACGACTTGCCGGCTATCGTGACTATGCAATATCGTATATATCGCCTCTACACTCATTGGTAATACCGGTGACAGTTTTGGGCAATATAAAAATGACAAAAATAGAAGAAAAATAAATAGCGCATAACCTACGCAGAGTAAGTAAAATGCGATTTAAATAAACGTGAAAGCTGATAAAATAACAGAAGGGACATCCTATTGCGATACCAGTGACGATACAACGCGTGAGAAATTAAAATCGCATCTGCCATTTGTTTCCGTTAGTCACCGCAAGACGTACCACCGTGCAATTCTAAGAAGGCAACGGCAGTCGTAATTTTTCTGCTTGTTTTTCTCTCACGTACAATTTTATCCACGGCTTAACCTCAAAATTCTCGCAAGTGCTCTACCAAGGATATCTTATTATAGTAGGGTTCTCAATTGGTATTTGAAAATTTCGCGAGTACGCGTAAAGTAGCGTAAGAAGCGACAAGTGAAATCCAAAAATACATCAACCCACGTGCAACCGCTTAATATTATTTTGCGAAGAGAAAATCATTATCGGAAAATCGAAAAAAAAATTCCTACAAAAATATTACCTCGATCCCCACAAAATACTCCTCGATTCCACTCACCTAATCGATACGACATTTATTAATTATCACGAATGATTCCAACCACGCGAAATAATACGAAAACGAGCAACATAACCTCTCCCGCACGTGACATGGTTTCCATAGTGATATAACACAAGCACTTACGTAATGACTTGTACATAACCTCAAATCTAGGATAATGCCAGATAACGAGCTTCGTTGCTCGTCAGTTTACTGTCACGGTCAGATTATAAACTGAGGTATTTAATTTTTCCAAAAGGAAAATTTAACATTGAAATTCAACGCGCATGCGCCGTTCATGGGTATGATAATTGTCTATCGTACGATTACTCGTTTTTAGGAACCCGAAGACTCTACGGCTATCGTCTGTTTCTTATTGTCGTCAACAGTTTTCGTGTACAGAATGTTATTACAAGATCAGTACTGGGTTATCTCAAACGAAGTTGATACTGTGCCTACTTTATCCGCTACGTAAGCTTATAAAATGTTTTGTTTATCAATATATGTAGAACGCGTTAGAAAAGTACATATATACAGTGCTATTTCGAATAATGAAACGATATTAACTTCCTGTCAGATACTACCGAATTTTCGACCGATCGATCATACCTAAGAATGATTATATGCAAATCTAACAACCAAGTAGACCGATGGTCTTTACTTTAGGGAATAATGAAATATTTGCGAAATTATTTAAGAAATGAATTAAAAAAAAATTTTTTTAATATATACAAATTTACACAATTTTACATGATAATTTAAATGTCTTATCGATGATAACTGTTAATTGGGTGTCTAACTGTAAACCGGTTTACTCTTTGATTATCTCGTTGAAATAAAAAGCAATTAATTACAGAATCAAATTGACACGTTACTTTCGATTCAGATTTACCCTTTAATTAGCCTGCGGTCTGATTAAACTGGTGTCGCAATTAAATGAAATTTGCAATTGCGCAATGGACGATTATCCAAATTCAATGACGATTTAGATACGAATTTTGGAATTAAATCCCGATAACAGGATACGAATGCGACTTGAATTCCTTTGTCATCGTAGAGATTGGTTCTGCATTCAAATTCTAATTGAGTCCCTACGTCGTTAAATCGATTAGCAGAAAAGGTGATAATAAAGACAAATAAAAATCGGCTCTATATATTCAGAAATTGATTTGCAATCTGATGCAAAAAAATTACGTCAGCCATAAGTATTCATTATCTACGACGCTTGATCGCAAAGTTACCGATTCGACTAACCGATGCATATATACCATACATATACATATATACAAGTAACACCATTTTTTGAATTAAATTTGCATTAACATCGAATTGAGATCGGTATCGGTAATAGCGTGTAAAATACGACACGTGCATATGGGCCGATCCTCATGCATGTTAAAGGTAATGCTTATATGGTAATAGCAGAATTCGATTTACCGATCGGACGATTCTTGACAAATGTGTCACTTGAAAAACAATCATATATCAAAAGTGCCATTCTCGACCGGCAACTCGCAATGCTTATTTTCTATGCGTTATTGCATAACGATTATTCCCCAATAAAATTTTATTTTTCTTTCAGAAATATTTTATCCTTACATTAAGAGTTCACTTCGATCGATTATATACACTGACGATTGTTCTGTTTACGCTATTACTATATATTTTCAAGCTTTTTATTACTCCTCCACGAATCCGGTTTTCATAATGGAGTTTAAAATCGTATATTTTTTTTCTTCCTTCTCCGTCTTTTATGGTTTTCTCTCTCTCTCTCTTTCTGTATCTCCGCTTCTAAAAGTCATCGTTACCCACGATAAAATTTTTCCTGACTTCTCGACAAACGTCGCCGAATTAAGCACGGTACACACGGCAGTTTCGAAAAAGCTATATATTTTTGGAATAAAATTAAAAAAAAATACAGTCGACAAAAAATTGCGGAAAATTTTGGAAAATTACTAAGCTCAAATTATACATTGATTTTGATATTGCGCTAGATCTCTATGTATTCCTTATGCAACTGTGTATAAGTTATTATCTAATCAGTCGTATGAGGATTTTACGAGTTACGATAGAATATATCTGATAATTATTAATGATTCGATAACGCTATTAATCCCAAGTTAACGAAAATTGTTTTTTACCGAAATCCCAATTTCCGTCACTGTCCAAAAATAAACTTGTGCTCCAGTTACAAAAATATTCACGTGAATAATGAAGATGGTGGATTTTTTAAAATTCATCCAAAATTTCAATAATACGTGTTATCACTATTCATATTGTCGCTAATCGTATTCGATCAGCCGTATCGTCAAGAATTTTCGAATAATCAATATTGTCATCAAGTTACAATACACCTGACGCAATCAGCACTCTGGCAATGAAAAATCGACGTAGTATCAATATTAAAAGTCTGATAAAATTTTTCACTTATCAGGTCATCCGACGAATATAATTTTCGCTGAAAAATTAATCGCACAATGTATCTCATTAATATTAATATAAACGTACAATGCCTAATTAACCTCAAACAATTGTTCCACATTGTATAACTTGACTTTCGCAATACATAAAATCACGTGACATTGTCGTTCCTAGTACTAGTTCCTCCCGTGAATAAATCACGTGAACTGGCGCTGGCGTCGCCACAATAAAATTACCATGCGAACTAACAGCACTGAATAGCGGAAAAATTATGCACTAAAAATTGTCCACAGAATTTCAATAATCTTATCCAAGTCATTTACTTAAAAGCGCGCTGTTGGTAGAGATAATAAACAAAAAATGTATAAGCGTAAATATATACAGATAAAACGTAAAAATGTTATCATTGTCAAAATCGACAACGACGATAACATCGACTCGCATAAAAATTCATATCAACTTTTAATTAACGTTTCTTATTAACAATCCGTGTCAAATTCATATCCCATATACGAAATAAAATCTCAAGTGTCATCGAGTAGCTCGCGCGGTCATTCGATCAGTCAACAGTTAGACGAAATGCTGATTCTAGGTAGAATAACTGTTCCCGAAGTAGGGTTCTGGGTCGATCAGACCATGAGAAGATCCGAGAGAATCAACTGAATTTCGAACGAACAGGAAATTACATATTCGTATCGATCGTTGAGTAAATTTTGAATTTTTACGTGAATTTCCCTCGTGTCAGAAATAATAAGACACAGACACATCATCGACCGAAGATAGAAAAATTGAAATTTTGAGATTCAAAATAAAAAGGTTTACCAATTCAAAATTATTACTAGACCCCATCCTATTTGCCTCCAATAAAAAAACCTTAACTCGTATTAAAAAAAAGTCAAATTCGCTAAAGGATCTCCTCGAGCACTATTGAAAAAGCCTATTGTGGAAACATTTTTGAGAAATTTTTAAGAAAGTGCGGTGCTGGATCTGACACCCGTGTAGCATCTCAATTTTTGAAAAATTCGTCTCTTTGCGATGTTACGTAGCAGAACTATTGAAAAAGCCTATTGTCGAAACATTTTAAAGACATTTTTAAGAAAGTGCGGTGCCAGCTCAATTTTTCAAAAATACGTATTTTAACGATGTTACGTAGCAGAACTATTGCTAAAACCTATCAGAAACTATAAAATTCCTCAACAACTATTGAAAAAGCCTATTAACAAAACATTAAAAATAAACCGAGGTGCTACGGAAATTAATCACCTCGGAAGTAATAATCCCGTTTTTGACTCTAACGTTCGGAATCATTCTAAAAAGTATCAAAAACTATAGAATTCTTCCAGGCGTTAATCTCACTCACTTTGTTTTTTTCTAAACTTCAAAAAATCAGGCGCCAACTTCACACCTGTCCAAACGACGTTGCGTTGAATAAACTTTTTATTTCCTACGTGCGTCATTTTCTATTTTTCTATAATGCAAACACACAAACTCGGGTTTACACTTACAGAATGAAGTTAACGTCTAGTAAATCCGCCGATGAATTCTGGGATCGTTCGATATTTATTTTTTATTTGTCCT
This sequence comes from Trachelus troglodyta, assembly GCA_030142635.1. Lineage (NCBI taxonomy): Eukaryota > Metazoa > Arthropoda > Insecta > Hymenoptera > Cephidae > Trachelus > Trachelus troglodyta. Next base: position 59,201 of record JARQTJ010000145.1, read on the forward strand.
TCGATTATCGATAAGTCGATAAGACAGTTTCACATGGTAAATATTGATTGTGCGTCGACGTTGGTAGGATCGATTTTTATACGGCTAACAAATGATCGTGGTAAAAGGAAAAGTACAGGTTAACGTCAAAAAATATATTTACACGTGAGTATAGCTGGTTGGATATTTTCACGTCTGAACGATAGCAGACGGGTGTCAAAGGTCTTGAAAGGTGTCTGTCCCGAATCTTCATCCTTCTGAAGTCTGTTGAGACTCGATGGATGAAAAATGAAAAACAGGCACGTTCGCCCACTCGATTTTTACTTTGTGTCTGACGTCACTAAGGAACACGGATGGTCGAAGGGTCACCCCCACCCCCACCCCCCCAATCACCCCCCACCCACCACCGAGCGTGATCATTTTCGTTGCGTCTACGCATTTTCTTTACTCTGCTATATCTATATACCTAGGTGTACGTACCTGAACGCTAAGACCATATCGACGATACCAGCGCCAGTATAAATAGACACCTGTGACGTAGTCGCCAAGCCCAAGTGACAAAACATTTAAATTCATGCTGTGGGTGTATAGTGGGATGATGTATGGAATACGGAAAGTAAATTTATTTAGATTTCGACAACATCGGAAGTCTATAAAAAAAGGAAATAAACAATCAAAGAACGATGATACGTTAAGAAACGTGTTAAAGTCCCCTGAGATACATACAGTCGAATGACGATCAGGTGACTTATTTATTTATCGAACGTGTTCTGGGTCATTGTAAAATAAAAATAATTACTATCCCCAGTAGACTGTCCCCTAAACCCTATGAAGATACACGTAATTCAGGTGACTCTTATATGCCTTGACTGGTTTTCTAATGTCTTCCGCACGACTACGGAGTCTTGTTACTGCACGATATCTCGGTAGGTTTCGTACCAAGTGGCTTTCTGATCCAGAGGATCCTGGGGTCAGGCTGGATTTATAGATTTAGACACGAGCAGGAACTTTCACAATGTCAATATATACCAAGATCCATAGGATAAGACGAGCCGTTAGACAGTAGTGAATCGTTTTGAAAAAAAAATAACCTCAAAATTTAACTGCACGTCCAAAGACCTCGAACGACGCTGTACAGTTTAATTACTTCAATCAACATACATTTCTTACGGGTTAAACCCCAAGACAAACTTAAAGCAACTCAAAAGCATTAACTCCAATAAAATAGTCTGTCTGACTATCAAACGGAATTAAATTCTATTAAATCCTATTAAATGTAATACCATACCCAAGAACGACCTCTTTGCGTGTCCAGTAATAATATCAGCTCGTTGCTATACCTGTTCATTAAATTCATACCCTTTCACATTTCTTAATTTATATACCCGTGTTCCTCCACTCTACACTATACCATGTAATAAAATTGACACTATACATATTGTACTTGTTTATATAGGATTATGACTCCCTGTGCTAGACCACGTGTCCTTAACAATCTCTTCGTTCTATGGTTACTTTATATGAGCACATACTATACCACAGTGACCTAACCTCACTTTATTTCCAAATACTATATCCATGGCTGTACCACTGTACGCTATACTATACTAGTTTAAGATCCCCTTATGCTAATACAAACTAGCTTATATCTTGTTTATAATGTCCCCTGATAGCCCACGCGCATAAACCTTGGTGTATATCTATTTATGCATACTAAAATTCTCTGCTCCTGTACTGCAGGCAATAACACAGTCCCTCAATGATAACACAGCCTAGACTAAGGTTATCAGACACTTCGAATGCATATAGACGATCAGGAAATTATAATATATTGCTGTAACATCGGGCAGGTACCAGGCGTAATTACTGAAGTGGCGTGAAGTTGCTCTCAAGTGAAAATCGTCCTTGTCGATTCTCTATTAAGTCATTAAGAATCCGTTTCTTCGTGCACGCCATTTATCTTTAGTTTAGTTCGATTTAATTTAGATTAGTTCGATTTAAACGATAGAACTTCGGATGAGATCGGTAGCAATAGTAATCTTTGTTGAGACAGTAAAATTCATCGAGCAAATGCAGGCGTGACGTCACTGGCTAAAGATAAAATGGAACTATCGAATTGCTTACGTAGTCAGAGAGTGAAGTGGCTGCGTTCAAACTGCATTGAGGTTATGTACACACACGGGTATATCGCAGGTAGGGAGGAATCGAGTCTGAAGAAGAAAAGAGAGAGAAACAATAGTGAGATAACGTATAGGAATATAGGAATAGTGTAAAGAGATAATAAAAATAATCCTGGAAATAAATCCCGAGGATATAAACAATGAAATTACATAGAACAAAGGAAGAGCTTACTCGATCCAACGATTGATAGAGCAGAGCCCCCAACTTCCGTTTTACGAGGTTTGTAGTGCTATCTTGAAATCGTTGGGCGGCGCTGCCAGCAGCAATCCCACGGTCCGTCATAAAGAAGCGGGGATTGCTGCTTTAAATCTGGCAACAGGGTTAGAACCTTTTTTTAAAAAAAGGACCGTCGACCGCGTGCGGTTCTGGCTCCCTTGAAAACATCTGCCGTCGGGCTGTCGTTTGAAACACGGCTGGGGACGTGAATATAGACACTTTTACGTAGGACGGGGCTTTACGGTTTATCGCACGGCAAACAGTGGTACTAGACATTGGCTATGGGTGTTACAGTTAAAATGACTGTTTATTGAGAACATGGCTTGTTTTTTTTTTTCGAAGGTAATATATACGCGTTACTAGCCGTTTTCGTCGTATTACTTCAAAATGGCCGGTTAGTGCTCTCCACTCGTTTACTTCGTTCTTATTGTTCTTCGAGAGTCGTAGATTTTAGGTTATGAACTCGGCCGAGCCCATTTACCTTGTAACTAGCGGCTGCTCTTTGTCCACTGTCTATAAAGCCGGAGTTAACTCTCTTGTCATTACGAAATGGGCATATGCCAGGAGAACAAGGATGGGCTTGGCTTCGAAACCTGGGATTGTAAAATTGCCCGAGTAAAATGTGAATTTCTCACGGGTGTGTTTACCGGTTAATTTACTTCTTGGATAGAGTATACTGTTTTACGGATCGTCTCCTGGAATATCGATAATACGCAGCCCTGGCTCTGTCTGAATCCTGAGAAAGGATTCCTCGGGTATTATTTCGTTTTGTAGCAATTAAGCGATTCTCACGGCGGTATGATTTTGAAAAATGACCATTAAATTGGACTGAAAATGTGGGGTCTGGACATAATCATACCACGTTAAAAAAAGAAATTTCACTGAGAACTAAGGATAATTGGAAAGTTAAAAGTCTTGGCTGTTATTTTGAGAGGCCAAAAATACCTCTTTTTACGATTTGACAAAAATTTTCTTTCAAAAAGTTTAAACCACACTTATTTCCTTCCTTTGTAATCCTAAGTTAAATATTTACTGTAACGAGGTATCGATGACTGGCATACCTGTCTTACGATCAAAAATTCTAGACCCTTTCAAGCATGGTTAACCAAGTATCAAAGGGTTTCCATGATCCTGTGAAAGCATTGAAATCGATACCTAACCCTACCAGATACAAAATAAAATGAATACCATGATTTAAAAAAGCCCGAGATAAACGATCTCTAGCAAATTCCAAACATTTTCCATTACAAATAACATTTTATTCATCCCTTACACATAACCTCCACAAAGGCTGATAAAAGATCCATCGGTAAAACAGATCCGACGAAAGATCCCAATACCGACAGAGTAGCTAAGTTTGACAAGCTTCAAAAAGTAACGAGCATCATCGAATAAAATTCCGGTATTAAAACTAGAGCACGGGTGTCGTTAAACCACATCTTTTTGGCGTCGTCTCACGCGTCGCGACGACAAGCGTCGTTCTCTTCCAATATCGTCGTCGCTTTGTTATTAGCCGCTAGTCGTCGATGCCAAGAAACAGCGTCGAGTAGCTTTCACCTAAATCCTTATGCACAGTTCATAAGTCCGTGCGTGCTTTTGAAGTTTCGAAAAGCATCAACGGCAACACGGCTGGCTGCTCCTGTTTAAAAGTCTCCAATGTCGAAACGGATACTCGCCTTTCGTGTCTCTCTGTAGACACACGATACCGGGGTTTCTGCTTCCGCTTCACGAAGGCAGCACCGTGCAGCACTTGAAAGGCCCTGTACGACTCGTTACTTTCGGGAAACTGTCAAAGAGAAATCGAGTACGTGTATACATCGAGACAGATGCTTACGTAGCCTCGAAACTAGTTACTAAGGAAGATACGGAGGGAACGTGCGATTTGAAATGATCTTATTGGTAATGATCCGGACGATAAGCCGATCGGACGTTGTCAAGAAGTGGAACAAAGGGAAGGGGAAATTTTATTTTTAAAAATTATACAGCCTTTCACTAAGCCGTACTCTCGGCACGACGAGTCCACGTATCCCCTTTCTCGAGTCCCGTGGGTATTATATTATCGATTGGCCATTGTGCAAATGGCGGCTATGCAACGATGCACAGGAACCCCTATATTCAGAATTGACCCTAAGCCTTCGTTATGAGGGTTCGCCATGGCGCATATGAGAGTTAGTGAATTTCGTACGTGCACCCCAGAGGGAGGTGAACGCAACCCCTGTGGCGATCGTGGATGCGTGACTCAAAAAAAAAAAATAACTGGGGGGGTCCATGCAGGGTTAATAATTATCGTGGGGTATGACGCATAATTTTTTTGAAATCATTAAAAATAACTTTTTCGTAAACCGGCCGCGACTGAAAATTTTGATTTTGCAGTCCGTCAGGTGCGTGCGAGAATCGACGAATTTATAGGAAAATAATTCGTCCGTTTATGAATTTCGTTAAATACGTCATTATGGACAATAATCAAGCTCAATAATGTCTCCCACGATTATTCGGTGAACGACGCGTGAGTAAAATTTTGTATCCCTTGGATCTCGTTGCTCGACAAAAAATTCGTTCCGAACAACTCGACGAATCGTTCAATTTCAAATATCCTAGTAAACAGAAACAATCCGTGAAAGTAGCTACATCCATAGTACGTATGGAATATTTAAGGAAAAAAAAATACGTGTTCGTATTTCTGCCTGACAAAGCCAAACTTCCATCAACGTACGACAGATGGCGCTGACGACCCTCGTTAAATACCGTCGCCGGCATTGAAAACCGGCATTTACAGATAAACTCTTTCGTAACGGAAATGACGTTCGATGATTTTTATACCCGGTAGATGCGTGCTGATGCGTAAAAAAAAAGCGTATCAACTATAACACGTGACATAACCTCGAAGGAATCATTCAAAAACATACTTGACATTAATTCCGAACAAAATATTTAACTAATCTCCAAACGTACGATTGATCCATTACGTACGATAGGTCAAGTCCCCGAGATACATACGTAATATCGAGCAATATTAATCAGTTATAAAACATATGCGGAGGCTCAAGAGTCAAACGAGAGAGCCGTGACGTGCAGCCATCTTAATAATCGAAATATACTCCAGGCCGTTTTCTCGGAAGATTTTCGAATTCGAGTCTATGTGGAGGCCGCCACAGACTGGCTCGTTTTCGACCTCTCAACGCGGTCTCCGCTTGGTCTCCATTTTTTCACTTCTTCATGCTTTTTACGCCTTCTTGCCAAGCACCAGTAAGTAGTGCCTAGTCAGTCTCCCACGGCAACTCGTCTTTCAAGAGGGGACTTCTTCAAAACAGGTTTGATCCGGTCGACGAGTCTTCATCGTCATGGTGGCTGCTGCTCACGTTGCTCTTCCTCTTGTTGTTATACCAACTCTGCCCGCTCCCATACGAGTGGGTGTGAGGGACAAGCTAGCAGCAGCAGCAGACACAGCCCGTTTCTTAGATTAAGTTACCCCGAGTGTTTGCACCTTGTGCCAGTTCTCCGTTAATGGCCGCCATGACACACAGAGGACGCGACGATGATGTCAAGTAATAAATACATTACGTAAAAAAAAAAGAAAAAATTCAAAAATTAAACAGTAAATTACCATGACAACGTGCCGGATTAGAAAACGAAGAAAAATCAACGTGACAAGATGGCCGCTCGTATAACATCCACCGTATAACTCGATACAAGCTGAAGTTGGTTCTGCCATAGAAGTCAAAGTGTTAACTTCACGCGGTACGTCTAGTCTGAAACATTTCCTGTATACACCATAAACGGTCAACGCCACGCCGTAATAAATGTCGCCGAAGCTGAATCGCTTCCTGTTAAGAATTACTGTAAACGAAGAGAAAGCAAAAAAAATGATTCCACGTATCGAGTTTCGTAAGAATTTAAAAAAAATTTTATTACCCTAACCTCAACATTTTCATCGTCAAATATTATAGGAACGCTACGCCTAACCTAACCTAACCTCGAAATTTCATATACGAATCTCAGTATGTATTCGGTCATGATGAATGTATTATAGTAAATTTATATGAGCGGCAAATAATTTTATGTAGGTCTCCATTATATTTTTATACGTCTCGATAAAGCCGGGACGGGGTGAAGGCAGCTGCAAGTCAATGAAGAGGACTGGACAAAGGTTGCCTAGTTCAGGCAGTAAGCATAGCCAGGATACAAGCCTCGACGGCCTACTAGACAGCCAGTCAGACGAGGAATCAGGCAGGCAACCAAAGGGACCCTATACAGTCTAGACTATACTGTAAGCTGTACCCTACGCATATATATATACAGGATCGATAAGTGAGTAAGAGAAGGGGCGTGCAGGACTAGTCTAGTAGTTAGTAGACCAGGCGGCCCCCGAGAGTCAGTAGGGAGAGGGAAAAATGTAAAAGGAGGGGAAGTTGAAAGAAGCGCACCAGAGTCCACGGGGAAAAGAATACAAACAAAACAGAAGCGTGCAGAGAGACAGCTGTTCTTGCTGTTGGTATCCCTGCTCCAAACACAGAGAACCAGATATCGGCTCTTGATATACATTATAATCAGGCAGATGTAAGATACAAGAAGCTCCAAAGTAACTCTGGAGCGATCATTTTTAAAATTATTCTCAGTATCCACGCAGACGATTCTTATCTTCGTAGATAAACATTTGCAGGCTATTGTTTTTGTGGCAATACTGCATATGTGTATATGAGACTCGCCCGTTTCCCGTATCTCGCAAAAATAAAACGATACACAGGATCCTTGGGTGTTTAAGTGAAAAGAAAAAATATTTTCTTTTTCATCCACTTTTCGTAACTCGATGGGACGTCGCTTTCGACGGTCTTTTTTTTTTCTCGTATCACGCATATGCCTTGTAGCACCCCAAAGCGGAATTCATGGTGATTATTGTAACAGAGGAAATCCGCTGTTCCAGTCGAGAGAGTGGACTTGAACCGTAAAGTTTTTTATCAGAAAAATATATCTGTTGAATTCACGTGACGTAGACGTCGAAATGAGAAGGCAGAATTTAGGGGTTCTTTTGAATTTAAAATAAATACAATTTCATATTATGCCTATATATTCTATTCGTGCTTAGTGTGATACAAGAATTGTACCTGATACGTAAACAACCCTCATATAAGTTACAATTGTCAAACTAATATACCCCATAAGTAATAAGTGTCGTAAAAAAATATGAAAAAATGATTCAATATTGTAATTAAAAAAAAATTAATTACGCCAAAATTATTTTTATAATATATCAATACGTATATACAAATAAAATTAATTTTATCAGTCAGTCGAGAGTCACCCGAAAATATTTTTTTTTCTTATGCACTTCCCAGCCAGCTGCACGGTTATGGCAACAGAGCAAATCGTTAAGAATGTCATTTACTCGCGTTCTATTATTAGCATTTAGATTCTCGTAATAACGAACAGTTTTTAATTGTCAGACCACCTATAACGTTAAATATGCAGTTTCCTATTCAAAATTGAAAATGTGTATCAGTCAGTAACCCCACGAGGTTATCTATCTGTCTCATCGGACCGACTGTTCGCAGTCCCCGTTATCATTTGAATGACATGCGAGTGACTTTTGTCGCTGTTGTTTCGTGACGTATTCTGGGGACAGGCCGCAACCACAAGTAGCGACTCAATGACTTTCACGGAACGTGGAGATATTTGCGGTGGTATCGGATATAATGAAATGATAGGCGAGTCATTGAGTGACAGTTGTCATTATATGACAGTGCGAGGTTCGGTCAATGACGATACAGTGTACCGATAGACAATGAAAACGTGTCATCCGATATCACGTACGAGATAGTAATTAATTGAAATAATTAATTCCGATTTGGATCATTTGACAAAAAAAATTAATTTTAAACTCGATTCGCTCGATCAATTGGATGAGTTTCCACGTGAACGATGTATCTGGGTCGACGATTTTCACGGGTATTTATTTTCCTACCGCGTTCATCAAGCCGATTAGATCGTCCGATCCTCGAGCAAACGAGTCGTCGATGACGACTTGACCAAAAAAATAGGATCGGCCGATGGCCGTGGGTATAGATAGACCGGAGACGTACCGGATCGGATCGATCGATCATCCTAGGCAGCGGGTCACGACACTGTGAATAATAAAAGGCAAAGCGGGAAAGAAGGAAAAAAAAGTGGGTAAAAGGAACAAGAGGGTTATAAACTTTCTACGCGATTCGTTGCAGTGCGTCGATTATCGCGATCGATTTATCGATAGCGCGGAACCGGGCGATAAGAACCCGCCATAAATGTGCCTCGCGCGAGACTGAGACTTTTATTTATATATATATATAGGCAAGTACTTTCCTGTCCGATGGCTATTCGTGTCAACCCTTCGTAAAAATCCAAATCCTCTTTGTTCTTGATTAAAATGGCAATTTTCAAAATCCATGAAAAAAATTAATAAAGATTTGACCTCGAGTAAACAAATCCACGTGCGTCCATCTTGAGCAACTCCTGAGGTCGCACAGAGCGATGGGTTCGTCTGCCAAGCCAAAGCGCTAGATACACGCCGGCCGTCCTTTGTCACTAAAGTCTGCGTGCATTTTGCCGTGCGTACATCACGCGTCCACGCACGTGTATTATTAGACGTGTATTTTGGGGTAAACTTGGGTAGTCAGTGTCGCGACGGGGAAGGCTGAATTCGAGTGTAAAGCCGCGACGTGTTCAAGTATTCGTGGTGCAGGCCTTCGCTGGCACATACGAACCTAACCTAAGCGCCCTTGACGTCGTCCCAGACAAAACGTTGTTAAGACTCCCGCCAGTGCCATCTGCACGCGTCGAAATAGTTTCACTATATGAATAACGTACAAGATCCGAACGTCTGCATTCACGCCGACCGTAACTTGCAGAGCACGCGCTCCGTGTTGTCCCTGCATAAATAATTTTTTTACTTAGCTAAAAAAAAAGTGACCTTCCATAACCAAGGTGGATTGGCAGCGGAAAAAAAGTACTAGGAATAATCAATTACCTGAACAATGACGTACACAGTTGAGGTTAGTATTTGTAGAATGGAATTAAGGACGGGTGGCTGGGACGTATGTGGGTTGGTACCCCTTTGTCCTTTTGACAGCATTGATGCGTCCTACAATAATAGCGCGGTATTACCGCCGAAGCAGCGTTTCGTTTTCGAGACGTGAGACTAGCCAGTTGTAGAATATACAGGTAATGCAGCTGATAAAGAAAAAGTTTAGGGGCCATAATTCGACGATATATCCGACAAGTTTCACTGGGCGTTGACAGTTTATCGAATAACAGTAATTCGTCAGGACCGGTGTTGTTTAAAAAAATACTTTGCTCGACGTGGAAAATAATCGGAGACAAAAATATCCGTGTATTTAAAAATTTCGGAGAAACAGTCTGCGACGTTCTAATTGATCCATGGAAAAGCTAAATGTCGATTTCACAATTACGTCAAAATGTAGCCTAACCTCAAAAGCTTTAAAAGTTACTAAATCGCCTTAGGACCCATTTGACTTAACAAGGACACGCGATACCAACTGCTATAGACCCGCATGGATACAAATATAACGTACCCACCCGCTGATGTGCACATTTATTACCATGAGACATACGTGGTAATTCAATAATTGACGCAAGAACGCCATTGCCACCGAAGAATTGGTCTGATCAAAGGTCATTGGATTTCGAGAGTATTTTTATCTGTTTTAAAGAGGAACAAGAAACCAACAATTATGAAGAACCGTGGTTATCGCTGTGAATTAAATGACCCAAGATTTCTAGTTACACAACAATATGCTAAGGATTAAAGGAAGCGGCAAATTTAACTTCCTATTCGAACGCGTCATCGAGCGATACGAGTAATCCACATGGAAGCTGCGTGGGTCAAAGTTTGAATAGAAGGATAAAGTGCACATGTGCATCACCGTAAATCATACGTACGTATGGAACTGTGTGCAAGAAGCGCCCAAAGCAAGGCGACACGATAATACACAACCTCGTGCGGGAGTGTTGTGTGAATTCGGCGTGGGAAGGTTAGAAATGTTGGCGAGGTTAGCAGGGAGTGAAGTGCGGTAGGGTGAAGAGAGATAAGAAGAGACAGCGGTAGAAGGAATGAGAGAAAAATAAATGAGAAACGTAGTAACAGAGCGAGCGAGAGAGAGAGACAAGAATACAGCCAAGTGAAGGGTCCCCGGTAAGCCGTTCCGGTGGACTTGGAGTAGGGAGAAGGTAGACTGGAGGGATCAGACATAGCGGGCGCTGTTGCCAAGCGGAAAACTGACGCCGTATTTTGTTCTACGGCTGTTCTCGCTCTCCGCGTCTGAATTGAACGCGGAACGGTGCAGCTTTTCGAAATTTCAACCGGAAACAGATGCGTTGCCATCGAATCCAATCGAAATTAATGCGTACAGCCTCGTGGGTCGATGCTGTGTACTGTCGGGTAGCCACATTTTTTTCGTAAATATATAAACACGTGTTCGCTTTTCTGATAACAATATTATCATATACGTTTATATTGTATATATATACAGTGACGTCCAAGTACTCGGACGGTTTTATTACGAAGTCTTATTACGCAGGAGAAAAATAAAAACCAAACGACGCGCCAGCCACGACCCGACGCATGGCCGCTCGAAAATAGACGCCAAGATGGCGCTGCAAGTCGTAAGGTAATTTAGTGACGAGCCGTCGGACTTGTGCCAGGGTTCATTGGCATGATTATGAAAACAATGCAGAATGGACTAGGGTTGCGTGACCTGCAGAGTCGAAGACTCGAGAGGATGACGTTCGTGTAGGCTCTAGAATATTTTTTTTAAAGAATTTCAACATGACAAAAAGCGTCTCTACGTTAACGCGGACAATGAATTAGGAATGAAGAAGCGTCTCGAGGTTCTACCGAAAAACTATTTTTTTTTTTCTTCCTCTTCCTATCTTCCTTCCAGAGACACGCGTCATGCAAAATACACACCCGGCTAACTCTAGCGAAGGGACAATGGATGAGGGGAGTCTGCCATTTTCTCCTTTTTGTCTAAAAGACGCGCTTTGGCTTTCAGGGAAAAGTAAAAGCGTCCACGCTTAATTGCAATCTTTTAATTGAACTCCCAGGAACGCTTTTTCAGTTTTAAGGTTAGTGTATTACCGCGATAAAAATTTCTTCCTGTATTTTACGCCGTTTGCTTCTTTTTTTTATGCAGCGACAAATCATTTCCAACGGCTGAATTGAATTCTCGCCGGATATCGATGGACGATAAAAAGACGGATTTTCTACAGGCAGTTTCGACTTCTCATGAATATTTTATCTCGAGGACTGCAAGCGTGAACGAACAAAACAGTGTCTATGAAATTTCACGATTCATCCATTGATTCATAGGAGGATGCGGTTACGCGCGAGATCGGTAATAAAAACAAAGAAGTTATTGTCTTTCATATAAAATCAACCCTGATATATTTTTTTACAGATTCGAATGAGCCCTTGGCTATACTTGTAAACCGGCCTTAGTTAGGTTAGTTTCGAGGCCTCTGATTAATGTATGGTTCGATGGGTCCTTACGTGAACAAAGCAACGACGGAAACATCTGCCGCCATCTGTTCGACGTGTGGCAGAGAATTTTGCGAGAGGAAACGTGACCGAAGTGAAAACGAATAATAATAAACGAATTTATAATAACGATCACGTAATTTTAAAGGCAATAATCTACAAAGCTTTCCTGAACCCGACCACTGCTGTTACATTGCCGTGAAATATTCTCATGGAATAATCGTCTTTCGTACAAGATGATAGGTCGCGGCAGCAGAAGAACCTGGTTCCGGTCATGCCTGCCAACCTTCCGAGAAATCGTTTCAACGCAACAGTCCCGGTAACTGGCCTCGGCGAAACAAGAAAACATGAAAGTCTTCTACGGGTCCCGGTTACGTTTACGAAGCTCCACTTTGCACTGGACAGGAAGTTTATTCGATTAACTGATCCCCCGGACGGGGTCGCCATGATGTTTCTTTACGATCGTCCACGAGAGTTTCGTAATTTTGTGGAGATACTTTTTCTTTATGACATTTCCTTTTTTTTCAGTTATATACTCGAAACAGGAATCAGTTTATGGGATAAATTCTTAACGTATACAAGTAAAAGTACAGTCACGAGCATAAATGTCAACGTTATATTAGAAATAAAAATCGACTTTCAAAATAGAAAATAACAAGATCGATAAATTCACTGAATCAACAACTGATTTGGGAACGTGTGTTCTAATTAGAAATCGATGATCGATCGATCGTATTTGCTTCGTGATATTTGCGGATAACGCGTAAGATCGATAAAAGATAAAATCGTTTCTATCGAAAAGTGCACTTATGCGATTAGAAACAAAAATTTCGTAACGCTAACTACATCGCAAGGACTCACGTAAGAGCGTTTTCTTAAAATAAGAAACAGCTTGAGGAAAGATTCTAAAAATATGATTTTTTATGCCCACCAAAATGGTTGCGCTTCAAAATTTAAACGTCTTTGGCAATCTTGTTGCCTCGCGCACGGTTTGGCAACGTTGCCACGTCTGAACGACCACCCGGGCATCTTGTTTTCCTGCCAGCCGCGATTCCCGACCCTCTTAAACGTGCAAAGCGCGATATCGGCATATCTCTTTAAAGCCGGCGCTTCCTACACTTTCGAATCAGCTTGGGCTTTTACACAGAGCTACGGTGCTGTATACAATTTGATAAGGATTTAAGCCTCGCGACAGTATTACGATATACAAGAATAGTGCGTGTAACATTAAAAAGACACTAAAATTAGTCTAAAAAGATTTTGACCCAATATATTTATGAATATAATTCCGCGTTGAAAAAAAAGAATCTTCCAAGTCAAAAGATTTCAATGAATAGCTCCTTCCTCTATATTAACTTATTTCTACAAATTAATCAATGATTCCATGAGACGTCGATGATGCTTTGAATTCTTTCCTGATCACAACAGACTTCATGATGAAGTCTGTTGTCTTCATCTAGATCTTTGTCTCACGAGTTATCGCACAAGGGACTCTGTGCCAGGTTCTACATAGATAGTAAATTAATTAAACTTAATTAAGACAAAAACTCTACGACGTTCTACAGCCCTAGACTATTTCTATATAAAATCATGAAAGAACCAGGCTCATCGTGTTCTTGAAAAATACGAGTCCCTGGCCTTAGATTGCAGAGATCAAAGAAGACCAAGTGACGGTAACAATGTGGGTGGCACCAGGACCTCCTCATAGAAGCACCGGGTCCCGTCTCAATGTAAAGAGACATCCGTAGCTGAAAGGGCCCCAACAGAATCGTAGGCACCGAGTCCAAAAATGCGTCTAGCGCACCGGCGAACTAGAACCTCGTTGTGACGAATGGGCCCTTAGAAGCTGTTCTGTGCGTGTAGAAGATTTTAGTAAGAGGATGAAAAGCCGACGGTGGCCTAAGGATGGTTACCAATAAACATTAAGGAACCCTCGTGCTCTCCGAGCAGTTGAATTCTTACAGGCGATCAGGTGCAGGCCAGGTAGAGAGAAAACCTGCCAGAGTGCCTACCTTGCCTGCCCGTCTCCCTTTGTCAGCGAGGACAGGTGGCAGAGGAGAGACCTCCGCCTTGGAGGATTCGAGAGCTCGGAGAAAGAGGAATGAAAAAATTTAAACGTGACTCAAAGACCCGTGGTGGAGTCGGTGAAGTCTGACGGCGTCGAGGAACGTTTTCTCTGGTCTCTCGAGCAGAAGTCTGAAGGATGAGGTGGAATCAGCCGAAGGTATTACACGGTGTAGAATAGGATGGAACGAGATGGATGTAAGAGGATGTCGGATGGCGAGGTCCAACGTTGCCACTGTTGCCCTGAAGTTGGTAAACCGTGAGTCAGCGCGAGAAAGGAATATTTTTAGGATGAATTGTTTCTTAATAATAATTTTCAATACCTCTGTCTCTTACGTTTCCATCCAATTGAATATTATCCTGAATGCAACAGTATGTCTGCGGCGGACAGTTCCTTTGACAAAATGGCGGCGAGACCAAGAAAGACAAAACGGATGCTCGAGCGAAACTGCTGAAAAGGGTTTGAGACAATGGATTTGATACTGTTGTCATAAAGTCCTTTGACGTTGATCAATCCGATAAACCGGTAAATTGGCTCGCCGATATCTTAACTTTTATATTCCTTTAATTAACGAAACATCTTGCGCAATGCTGCACGCGAGAGCAGTGGCCGATTGGAGACACCTAGTACTTCTGTCTAGAACGATAAAACTGTCAGGCCATAAACTGTCAGTTGGTTAATGAAATTTTGAAAAAAATGTCCAACTACCGATCATTAGATTCTATTAATTTTTTAGTCTGGTACTGTAATACTCTGTACGTACCCGATTTCGCAAGACGAATTATATATAGAATTCAATGCGTCAGCTCTGTTGATTAGTTGCTGACTAGGTTCGATGCTCATGAATATATTTTTTTTCTTTCTTCATACAGGAGCGACGGTTTCGCAAAGGGTACATTGTAGGCAATACTGTTTGTACATATATGTATATATTGCGCCAGGTGCGTGGGCACGTTTAGTCGTGTGTTCCTACCGAAACGTGACGCAAGAAACGAACCTCCAGGTGGAAGCAGAAAGGTTCGTGAACGAACCAAGTAACGGACGTATGCCAGAAAGAGTATATCTTTCTTTTTAATTTTATCCAAAGAGAAAGCACAACCTCGCAT
Organism: Trachelus troglodyta; assembly: GCA_030142635.1. Lineage (NCBI taxonomy): Eukaryota > Metazoa > Arthropoda > Insecta > Hymenoptera > Cephidae > Trachelus > Trachelus troglodyta. Next base: position 74,274 of record JARQTJ010000145.1, read on the forward strand.
CCGGTCTTGGTAATTTATATGGATAGCTTGATGTAGCCATATTTCGATACTACATTCATTTCGTCATTTCCTTTGGTTACCGAGCATTGGAAATAATCATAAGCGCACAGACCATTGCTCGAGGGTCATGGCTGTTTCCACGAGCACCGTTGTACGTTGAATCATTATAAAGTTCATTCTGACGTGATTGCATAACGCCACTTTTACGTATACTTAGAATATACAAAACTGTAAAACGTAAAGCGCTAAAGATATCCAAGAAAACCTGAAACTTATTGTACCGTTACCGAGACTTTCAATTTCGAAACAGTGCCGCCATCTTCGGGCACGGTACACGAAACATCTGACGCCATTTAATATGGAACCACCTACACGAATCGTTAGCGAAAATACATAGGGTAATATAAATTAAACGTAAATTCTATAGATCAATCACTGTTCAAAAGTATAATATCAATTAATAGAGTACAGAAGTAAAATTTTCATCGATATAAAATATTCGTTCCATCGATCGATACTTTACTAGCCAGTGAAAATCGTCCGACATGCAGAGCTACGTGTTTCGAATGTAAGCTGCGTTAGTACGGATTAAACTGACAAGATGGCAGCACATGACGTGTCCCTGTAAGATTCACAAGGGCGCTACGAGCAACCCTACTAATCCAACGATATTTTTCAAGGAACACGCGCTGTCACCGTGAACGTAGATTAACCAAAAATTTGTAATACATCATTAAGTATTACGAAGTTATGATTCTCATGCATGATTTATTAGAAAGATTTTTTATGACTCACGGTTTGTCCTCTGGTCTCTGCTGTCTCGACACTTTCGATCCCCTTGCAAATCTCCTAACCGATGAGACACCACGGGCTGTACCGTATTTTCACCGGAGCACCATCCTCGGTGCTTCAATTACTACACGCTCACTCACTCGGCACCAGTGCTTCGCGTATTCACACATTTTACACGGTGACACCAATTAATCGCGACCTTTCCCACGTTATCGCGACGTTCAACGAGAATGTCAGCTCCGAAACAGCCGCATGGCATGGCGGCTGCGATTAACACTCGCCGCCAGACCATGAGCGGGGCTTTAAATACGTGTCCGTTTAGAAGAGACGCTATTGGCTGGACTCAATGGAATCGACCAATCGTATCGCAGCTTTGGGGAATGCGCGGGAAAGTAAAGAATGCAATCTTCTCGACGGAGCTTCTCGAATTTCCACATATGAACTGGCTACGCTTACCGAATATCGGATTCGAAAATATTTAAAGATTTTATAGTTCAGTTTAATAGACAAGAGTCAAAATAATTATGTTTTTACCATTAACAATCAATTTCGTGCTACGAGTTATTATTGGGCGTAATTCAATAATATGAAATTAGTTATATCCGGTTATGGTGAAACTGGTGGGATTTCAAATCGATATTGACATACTGATTCATTTTATATTGATTTGTTATCTAGTTTTCGTATTTTATGAAATATCTTGTCAAAGATCGATGCTTCTACGGACTTTCTACGATGTGTTATACTAGAATTCGAATATATTTTTTGTTGTTACATACTGTTTATTGCATCCTGTAATTACACTGCATTGGAACCAAATGATAAGTGGTTGGATCATAATCGATTAGATCAGCCTTTCAAGAGTAAAGATGAACTCAAATTATATGTCTGACTCGAAAAAGAGAAGTCACTAATCATGTATTTCTTATCTTTCTATATAAACTTTAGTGGAACTTTCTATCCAACTGAATGAGGCTTTAAATAAACTATTCATATAGAAGCTCTGGTCTGACAATGAAAGCGGCGTAAATGAAAGTGGGAGGGGTCGTAAGTTAGTTTTAACGCGTGCTGTCAGGAGGGCAGCACTGTCAGTACGCGTGCGTCGATCCGCGATGAATGATTTGAAAGTTCGAACGCTAAAATTTCCAGAATATCTACTGCGTAAAGGGTCCAAATGAGACGTAATCCGGAGAACGCGAAAGATTTGCTTGGCCCGTCAGCTACCTGGTTGAAAGTGACGGATGTATTATTGAGAGAACCGCTATGATGAATTACTTGAACAGTATAGCGGGTGGTGGTGTAGCTGGCGATGCTGGCTTGCAGCTGAACAATGTCGAGGTTCTTTATACGAAGGTACAGAGAGTTTATGTGAAGCCACAGCATAAGGATGAACGCCAGAGAGAACTCCGGGTCAACGTCGAAATCCACGCAGGACTCAGTCCAGTCTGTCGTAAGGTACTTGGTCGAATGACAGCATCAATTAACCTTAGATTGTTTTTGCGTATTTAATTGAGAGTTCAGCGTCCTCTAGTAGATTGATGATTAACAGTTGTTTTAAGAGAGTTTGTTTCACTTTTAGAGCCTCTGTGTACTACTGTCAGATGACGATGATCCTTGTTTTCTTTATTCGTTGTACATTACCGATGATGATTTCAAAGTTCTCAAGGCTCAGCAAGGCTTGCTCGTGGACTTTGACAACTTTGCTACGCAGTTGATATGTCTTTTGGAACAATGTTATGTACCGGCATCGAGTATAGGCAAGACTCCACCAAAGTTCTTGCTTTTACTAGCGGAAGAAGGTGTGGATTGGACCTTCAAGCTTGTGGAAACAAATAATTTTAAACATCTGTGTCATCTCAGTTTAAATATTGCACCTGCGAGTGACTCTGATATAAAGACTCATATGGCAATGAAGATCAAGCAGCTAAAGGAAAATGTCATGCACAAGGATAGAGACGTAATTAGTATGGAGACAAGACTGAATGACTTAACGAGCAAGCTTGATGCAAAGACCAGGGATTTGGAGCAATTAGAGCAGAAATATCTGTCTGAGAAAAATCAACTGCAAATTAATTCATCGCAGCAAATCAGCATCGAAAAGGATAGGTCAGTTTTTTTTAACAAAGATATATCAGTAAAAGTTATAACGATACTATATTTGTTAGGTTAGCACAAGCAAGACTAGAGTGGCAGCGACAAAGTGAGAAGGAAAAATTGGAAGTGGAACAACGTCATGCAGAAATTCTTAAACAACTTCATACAGAATTAACCGAGTTGCGAACACAAAATATTGGTCTCAGGGATAAACAGTCTCTTTTGGAAGCTACAAACAAGGAACAAGCAAAACAGCTGCAGATACTAGAAAAGGAGCTAAGCGTTGCCCAACGTGATTTGTCTATGCTAAAGAAACAAAATTCCAAGCTGGACGTAGACTATCACGATAAAGATAAGGCAGTGAACGGACTCCGAACAAAGGTCGCAGTGCTCGAGCAGGAATTGAAAGACAAATCTGTGCTTATTAGCAAGCATACGGAGATGATAAAAACAGCTAAGGAACAGAAGCAGCATCTCGAGGAGCTCCTAGCCGACAAGGAAGGTCAGTTACAACGCAAGCAAAACTCCCTGAGGAACTTGAGCGACGAGTTAGTAAAAGCTAACGAGATCTTGACCAAGTTACAAAATGAGTTGGCATCGACCAAGTCAAAGTTGAAGCTGAGAACGAGTATAGCACTGGAACAAGAAAGATTACTGGATGCGAAGCAGAAGGAGGTTGGTCAGTTAGAGAATAAAACAAGTGGCTATGCAAAAGAAGCCAGCGAAGCAAAGGCTGAAGTGGAAAGTCTGAAAGAGCAATTGAAGTCATTGCAAAATCAACTGGAGGAGAAAGAAAAGATCATTAAGAACAATGACAACGGTAAAATTAAAATTAATGATTTCTTCCTGAAACAACTAAACAATCCTATTAATTACTATCTCTCCACTTTATTTATAGTAATCAGCTGGTTAAACAGAAGACTAGCAGAAGGGCAATCTCCGCTACAAAGTGCAACAACGACGGCACCCATAACTCTACCATCGTCCGTCCAGTTGACTTTACCCAGAGGAAACAAACTCTTCCCGAGTAGATTCGAGACCAGAACACCAGCACCAAGTACAACCCAACAACCCAGTATTCCAATGACAAACTTACCCCTGCGGAACCCTATAGTACAGAATCCAAACATCAATCAAACAGCCCGTACAACAGCTCGCTCAATGGGAGTCGGAGTTACGGACAGTACAGTAGGTTTATCAACCTTTAACAAAACCGGACAGATCTCATGCACCAGCACCCCAATGGACCGGGTTAATTCCTTGAACAAATTACCTGGCAACGTAGCTGGAGCTTCGTCAATGCCAGCCATCGCCGAGAACAACAATCCCGCCCTGAGCACAAGCAGTGCAAAAGCTAAAAGTGCCAGTGGTGTTATGCAGGGTGGACTTCGGAGGGCGGTTTTTGATAAACCTTTACTACCCTCGGCGTACTTCCCCAAGTCATTACACTGATCCGAAATTCGATGATACCTGAGCCAAGCTAGACGCAAGTACATATTTGAAAACTGAAGGCTCCGGTACACCAGATAATCAGTAGCAACACACAACAGTGGCGTAACGCAACAAGGTAATTAAAGACAATGGATTATTAACATGATGAAATGAGCGTCAGACGCGTTGGTGGGTTCGTTGCAAATTACACAGTACAAATAGTTCGACGAACGTTATTAGAAGTATTTTCCACGGATCTTAATGACATAGAGAACAAAAAATTATTAGTGTCTTAAGATCTTGTAATTTTAGCTACGTGGTTTAACCAGACCCTACCTGGCTGAAGAGGCACCTTTAGTACCTACAGTAGATGTTAGTTTAATCCCATGCAAAGGGAATGAGGTCTTAGATTTGACTTTTTCTTTTTTTATAATCAAACCAGAGAAATCTTACGTACTAAATTTATACTTTATAATTAATTCTTTTGATCCTGGTCACCCTAGACTTTCAGTCCCGCATTATTCTGTATATAGACGCTACAATGTATTTATTCAGCCACAGTCAATTCCTAGCATCCTTATCAGTGATGCGGTGTTCCCTTTTTTTCCAAGGACATTACAATCACTCATGATATTCTTAAAAAATAATTTGAAGTACCTTAACACTTATTTTACTCTTCGATAACACAATCTGTTGGAGTCTGATGAGCTTATCGAAACAGTCTCATGCCATAAGAAAAGTCAAAAATCATCATCCGACTAGTTATAGAATGCAGGGGGAACAATAAATCGTAGATATCACAGTAAACGTAATGCGTTTACAGTTAGATTTTATGATAATGATTATGGTGTACTGAGATATTACATGTTTTTTTTTTTATATATTATAAAAAGTACCTTCGCGTCAAATCGTTCGCATTAATTATAAACGTAAAACGTACAGACTTTCGACTGAAAATTTGGACCATTTTTAATCTCGATTTATAAACTCACGAGACTGTCAAATAAAAGAACAAGAGAAAATGATAGATCTGTAAAATAAATATGACAATGAATTTTTATCAAAGCTCTCTAAACGCATTAAGTACTCAATAATAGCTAATATTATATATATAAATTTAAAAATATATATATACCGACCAAGTTTACGAATAACTTTCACCGTGTACTCTGTATATTCCGTGATAATATGTATTTATGTATCTTTATACGCATAATGTCGAGCACCGAGATACAATTCTTTTTTTTTCTTACGCCGGCCATTGAGCAAAACAAAATATTGCATTACACAAATAGAGCAACAGTATTAAACTTAGTAGTTAGTCAATTCGATCACAAAGTACATATACGCGATCTTATCTATTTTACTACTATTTGTATATAAAATTCTAATAAAAAAATTATATTGTACAAGCGAGAGACGTTTACTTCGCGTAACATTGCTTTATCACCGTTTCGTTTACTCATTTTGAACGAAGCTCAGGAGGATGACGTGTATATAAATATTTTTGTTTCTTACTATTCGTCCCAATGATCTTTTTATATAATAATACCTAAAACTGTTTCCTTTCTCTTCTCTGCATTAAAAATTCTTAATTAAAGACGTTCTTCTTATTCAATCTTTCTCAGCTACCTACGAAAGCTTAACTTTACAAGGCAATTCTATGTATTCAAATGAGAAGACATATCTTGAAGCTCATTCACAATAGATAATTAGTTTATTTACAAAGTATTACGACCAATAAATGGCGATATTGTTAATCGTTAGACTTTTATACAATCCACTCGTCTACAAAGGATAAGAAGTAACTGGCTATTGGTAGTTTCTCACGATTATCTATTGCAGTATTATGAAAATTCTAATTACGCAAGCGATTACAATTCCGTAGCTTGTGAAAATGGTGTTAATTGCAGGCAGAGGTTGTATCCTATTCATTCTAAATGTTATACCGCATCGCGTCTATGAATAATGAAAGTTTCCAATTAAGGAAAGACACGAGTCCTGAATAATGGTAAGAAAATAAATGTTACTCTTGATAATTCATTTGGTTAGCTCTTAATTAACTTAAGGAATAACAGCGGAGGTTCCTTCCGTTGGTATATCGGTATTTCCCATATCAAGAAGTGGTCTGTCCATACGTTTGCGCCTGCGCTCACACTTGGGACAAGGTTTACTTGCATTCAGACAATTCATATGAAATACCGCATTGCAAACTCCACACTGCAATCAATTTATTGTATCAGATAATGAAGTTCTTTATTTATTTATAGAAAACAGGCGACTCACCCTGTATGTGGATTCCATGTCAAAGGGGTAGATAACTTTAGGATTATCACAGACCTCGCAGATGAATCCTTTTTGACTGCATAGCCAGCAATTCATTACGTGGTTCCTGGCAAATTCAATCACCTTTTGCAATTGCATTGCCAAAGCACCGTTGGGAATGTCTGCCAGGTCTGATACCGAGTACTGGTGTACGTGCTCGTAGAGGTAATCCTTGGGAGAGACCTTCTTCTGGAGAGATTCTATTATCGGTTCGCGACAGGTAAACAGATAAGCGCGCAGCAGATTTAATTGAATCCTTAACGATTGTAATTGCGCCATGTTATCTACAGCCATGTATATCCTTGGATTTAAGGTTTTTAAGTCTAGAAGGGTCGTACAGTCGGTGAGGTATCTCGCTGCTTTTTGGCAAACTGTGTAACGCTTCAGATCCCAGTTGTGGATCATTCGTGATGGTATCAGGAATTCTTCGGCAGACATACAATTCGTACAGTAATAATCGCCTGAGAATGCGCACACGTGAGCTTTTGAAAAATTCATTCCAATAGGATGGCCACAGTCGAGGCAACTATAGTTCTGAACATCCAGTCCTTTTTCATGAGGTATTTTACCTAGTAATTCATCTAAACTCTCCGTCACCTGTTTTGGAATTAATAGTGAAAGTGTAATGTGGGAATTTTTTTAATTAAAGGAAAAGGTCTTTTTTTAATCAGTACCTTCACAGCTGGTTCTGCTTGTGGCTCCTCTGGAACTGGTACGATGTCTCCTTTCTTCTTGGTTGGATATTTATTGAGAAATTCTCGAAGGTCTGGCGTTGTCGCATAGCCAGCAGTATGGTAACTTTGAATCAAGGCATCGTAAGTAGGTCCTTCACCTGGAGTACGTGGACCATCTACTCCTCCAGAACTCCTGGATATAACCGATGATGTTAATGACGAATCACAATCCTCGAATGAAGTGGACCAGCCAAGTCTGCCAATGAGTGAATTTCCCACTGTAGTTGGTCCATTTTCATTACTCACAGCTTGTGGTTGATCTGGTTGAACGTTACTGCTTAAATCTTCAGTACTTGTATCAACATCGATACTTGTTTCTGCATCTCTCTTTGTTGTGTTATCACTGGTAGGTTCTGTGATCGTTTCTTCTCTTTTATGTGTATTCTCTTTAATTATTCTCTTATTCATTACCACTGGTGAAGATCTGTTCGAATTTCGAACGTCAGTTCCATTTGCCTTTCTCTTTGCTAAAATGATTTTCAATGGATCATCCTCAGTGAGATTTGTAATACTATTTAGAGCAGATTGTGAGGAGTTGAAGGATCCCATGCTCCCAATGGAACTAGCAGTTTCAACCTCTTCTATATTGTCACTATCCGTCAGCTCACTTGTTATTGTCTTAGCAATATCCACAGCACAGGATACTGGACATGATTTCATTGGCGGTGACCAAATTGCAGCCATAAGAAGAGGTGTGCTTGACCAGAAATTTAATAAACTTGTGTTACAAGCAAGTTCAAATTGCACATGATCTAGACTTTCGATAAGTCTCTGTGCTACATCAACAAGATCCGTGTCTCTGATGAATGCCGAACGATTATAATATGGTTTAAGGGCTGTATTATCTCTTCGGATAGAGCTCAAATAACTGGATAACAATCCTTCGTTTAATGCTAGTCGTATCCAAGCCCTACAGTAACCCACTTCGGTAGTGATCTGTGTCAAGCCTTGAATTTGATCTATAATCTGCCGATGGGAAAAAACCAAGAGCGGACCCCAAAAACTAGGCTGTGGCATAGCATCGAAGTCTGGTCCACTTAGAGCCTCTGTTACACGGTTTAACAATGAATCTTTTAATCCGTGCAGAAACATAGCTTCCAAAGCAGAGCACAGAGTCATTGCCTCTTCGCAATTTCCCACTGTGCCACCTTCCATCACACCCGGAGCACTTTGCATCTCCATGACACTGGTGTTTAACAGCTTCTGAAGTGATTCCCGTACCAGGACATCCCTCCTGGAGGTCACAGACTTCACCGTCTTTATAAACGAGTTCATCTTTTCTGTCTTGATGATTAACCGAGGTACTTTTAATACTACAATGAAACCCTTGTTGAATCTTCATGATTCAACAAGAAACTACCTTAAATGTTTGCTGCAATATTTAACAAATCTCCTCGTCAATACGGCGTGACCGCCGACGTACGAATGATCAATTCTCCCAGTAGCAGAGAGCATAACGAGAACACAAGGAATACCCGGAAGGGGTCACAAAGTAAATGCAATCTTAAGCAGATAAGAAAGGCGTTTGAACTTTGTGCTTAATATCAAACGATATCTCTTACGTTTGTTCTAAGAGGTTATGTTCCACCAAGATGACACATCGATTCTCCCTAGAGGTGTTGAGGAACTAAAACGAATGAGTATTTCTCAACAGGCGTCACATTTCAGACTTTTTGCATTCTCTATACAAACTTCAGCACTCTCCACAAATACTCGCAATCATTTCTCATAGTCCTCCTTGAGTAGCACTATCATAAATTAATGGCATCTTTCCTTCCTTGAAAATAGTTCGTGCTCTATCCGCTCATTGCGTTGCTACCATTTTTAACATCCTCAGGGCATTCAAAGGTAATAAAGCTGCATTCAGAATAAATCATCTACCACGGTCCTTAGACACATAAGTGTAATATAGTAGGTGGCTGGATGGTTAGCAGCAGGCCTGAGAATCTTTACCGGGAAAGTAAGAGTCAATGCATCCATATACGACAATTCAAAGGGGACAGCAAGTGCAACATTTATGTTGCAGTTTGCAGGTGACTTTATACACAGACAGAAGTCGAAGACACGCAGGCGTATCCACGTTCACACGCTCCTTCTCAGCCTACGAACGCCAGTGCACCGTTATTTTAAGCACTATTATTCCACAAAGCACACTGCAGAGTATACAAACTCTGTACGAAGCGTCTAATCTCTCCAAGGAACATTGCGTAACGTACAAGCTGAGCAAATGCTTTGGGCTTTACGAGTAAAAGACTTTTTAACCTACATTTCAGCTGAATTACATACTAAAATACATGACCCCTTTTGTCTCAAGCTGAACAATAAACCATACCTGGAGTCCGGCAGACTATTAGCATCTCCTGAATAAAAAAAAAGAGATCAAGGAGACAGTCATTGACAATAAATGACCATTGTACTCGTCGGCTGATACCTTGTTATACAAGAACGTAACTAAAGAAGTGATAATATTCTGATCCAGGTATTATTTGGGATTTTACAGAATTCAGGAATTATTTATCCGATTAATAACTATTATATTTTTATATAGCCAAGGGATATTGGAGAAAACAATTTTCGTCCGATGGAATCAACCAGTACTTTCCTGGTATTATATTTAGATGCGCACTTAGCGCATTTTGAATGTTGAGGAGGTGCATCTTGTGTGAATGACCGAAAGCATGATGGCTCGGTGCGTGTTCCTCCGGTTTGACGGCGATAGAACTGGTGAACGAGGAAAGAGAAGAACCAGGAGGAAAGAGAGGATGCAATGCAGTGAGCAAGGGAGGGCGAAAAAGACGGCACCTTGTAGAAAATGAGAGAACGAAAGGGAATAGTGGAAGCAGGATCGTAACAAGTTGCATAATATTTGGGAGAATAAGTAGGAATAAGATTATTTACGAATTCATAAATATCTTTTCCTTTTTTTTTTCACGGTAAGTACACTCACCTTGCGATACCTTAGTACCCACATCCTGTTGGATTTCTTTGGATTGCAGGAATTATCGCAAATATATTTGAATTAGAAAATACCCATATGCTTTGTTATCAATGGCGATATTCGCGCACACGTGTGCGAAATTAAATAATTTGCAATCGGGAGATAAACATGACTTTTTCTATCAGCTGCCAGTCGACTGTGCGATATAGACACAATGAAAACTCTCTACACTTGCTATTTGCAATAGATACGCAATTTATATCTGAGCAAGCAATACGCTGTGTGATACTGTGATAGAAAATATCGTTTTCAACATGCATTGACGTACTTACGCGAGGAATCTAAAGTTAATAAATTTGCACGCGAGAACGCAATATGTATATTGTGGAATGCACAGACGTTTGCACATTTGGGAATGCATAAGAATCGGTATAGGATATATTTTTTTGGTTAAAAAAAATGTATGTCTACTCATTGGATCGTGACGCGTTATTATTCGCATTGGTGAAAGAAATGTGTGTTACGTGCAAATGCCGGCTCGTTTGCGATTTAATCGCTTGTATAAATATTGATAAATTTAATTGACCTTTATGTAAATGTTTATCACAAAAGAGTCAACGAAATGCGTCACTGATACATTTATTGCCCGCATGTGTAATCGTTTATGTAGCTACGACAAAGGGAATATCCTCGTGTACTATAATATTTAATACTTGGTTAAGATAATTAAAAAATATACTATACAGAATTGCATTGCTACCTGGCGAAGATTTCATTATACTAGAGATTTCGTTAATCTAGCAGTATTGCAAAATACCAATTTTGGATATATTAAAATGTACGTATGCAAGTGTAATTATTACAATTGTATAACATATGGTGCAGTATAATAACGTAATTCAAGTCTATTAAAATGTTAGGCAACCTAAACCATCTCGTCCAGAGCATTTACGCTTTCTTCACACAATTAATGAATTGTTTGTTTCTCCAAATTAACTCAATTCCCCATAAGAATTGAAGTAGTAAAATGAGTAACGAAGCACCAGTGTCCCAGACGATGCTATCCGGTCCTGACCGTCATAGTGGAGTTTATACGTGGTGGTGGAATACTCGTGAAGAGTAGGGATGAGGTAGGAGGAGTTAGCTGGTGGTAGCAGATAGGTAGCAGCTAGCTAGTGGTGGTGTTGTTGGTGTTGGATAGGGACGTAAACTAGAGGAGGAGAAGTGGTTAGAGTGGTGGCGAAGGTGGACGTAGAGGAGGATGAGGGTGAGGATGAAGAGGGTCGCGCTCGGTCGCGGCAACCAGCCAGTACGGAAAATACTGTAGATTCGTCAAGAGCTAAGGAGCTCGTATAACGGTGGTGAGGTGAATGAGTTGCATGGACCCTCTGTGGTGGTTGCGTGGCCTGTAATATATTTTCGTACAGAGTATCGCGGAACTGAAACGGACGCGGGTGAGAATCGACCTGCCAGGTGGTAAAAGAGAATCGATTGCACGTGCCAAAGTGTCGTGGAGATGTGGACTGAAATATAGTGTATTAAAATGCAAGATTTCTATGTGACTTTTTGGCAGGAGCGAAAGGGCTCGTTAAGGGTTGTGCAAGAATCGCGCCTCCAGGGCGATTCAGGATGCTGTTTTTATGGGGAATGTAAGAGAGTTTGTTAAGCCGGTAGCTGGTTAAGAAAAAATTTTGATATTTTTTTCTAAGACACCAAATGTCCTTGGAGATGGCCCTTTTACAAAGTGTTGGGATATCCAGGATTGGAATAAGGGATGAGATTAAGAATGAAACGTTGATGTACTCTAGGAGTAAGGATTGTGACGAGCACACTTCCACTTCGTCCAGTACATCCTCGCATACTCTTAATAATGCATCTGGTGGTTTAGAAGATGATACTCGTCAGGTTGATCTACTTAGCCCTAGTAAGACACCGCATAAAAACAACTTGGGAAGTCCCTCTTCTTCCGATGCTTCACACAGTAGTTCACTTCCTTTTTCCAGTCCCTCTGGAAAATCACTAGAGGTCAAAGCAACTTTGTTGCAGATTGATTCTAGTAAGGTTGATAGTGACACTACGAAAAGAACACCACCAAAGGGCCAACATAGGATTAAACGAGCTGCTATTCCATCGGAGAACTCCTGCTCCTTGCATCCTGGAGTACAATCGGATAGACTTGTTCCTGTGAGCTCATCCTCTGTTTCCAATAATTATTCCCTATCCCAAACTACTTTGTACGCCTCTGTGCCTCTGTCTGCCTTTGGATCAGTAAGAACTGTAGACAATGTGGTGTCTGCATCATCTAGTGTTGCAACAACAAATACATCTGGAAATGGAAATCTGGGAACTCCATCATCTCAAACTACCTTGCCACCTCGAACTCCTAGCATAACTACAGCAGCTGGACCATCCACATCTTCCTGGAGTAATTCCAATGAGCAGGAATCTGATTATGTTTCTGATCCTGTTCAAGGCAACACATATTACAAAGGACAATTTCTAGGAAAGGTACTAATTTTCTGTTACAATACAACTAAAGTTTTATTATTGTTTATAACTATCAATTGGAGATACATAGCAATTAATAGGTTGTATACTTTTTAGACCAAAACAAAAAATTTCATTCTGCCTTCAAACCTTATTACTTAGGTCTTAGGAGTATATTAGAACATATGTAAATGCTAAATCCTGAGATGTTTGAGTACAGCCACTTGAGGAGTAAAATTAGTGTTTCTGAAGCTAAGGAGTTTACATTTAGCTCCAAAACTTCCTCAGGAAATTGAACTGTCAACGAGACGTCTGCACGGCTGTGTTTCTTCCTCTGAGAGACTGGTTAGAATTATGCAATTTGGGTCATGGATCTCGTACAAAAATAAGTATAACTATCTCTTCCTTCCAGACTAACATACAACTCTCTAAAAACAAGTTCTTCAAATAGTCATCTATTCAAAAAGTGAAACTCACAACAGACAAGAATTATAACTTCAAAAAATTATAAATTCCGCCCCATTACAAGCAAATCCAAGCATACAAAAGACATTACAAATGTCCCAGGAATACTAAGTATTCGTTTAAATTCAGTATCCATCCTGAGGATTCCGTTATTGCCAAGTGAAACGGCGACGGATACATGAAGATTATCCATCCGCTTGATAAGAGTCAAATCAACAAACATTTTTTAAACCAGACTCGCCTATCCAACTTCTGTCGTCATATCAACTAGGAGAAGTGATTAAACTTCAATATAGAGATTCAAAATACTCTAAGAAACTTAGAAAAAAAAAGTTCAATAACAAAACTTAAGTCTTTATGAACTTTTTGTCACCCAACTTCTGAGTACTCTGACCTGGCGAATTTGCAAGAACTAATTATCATTTATCCACCATCATCGTGAGCAATCTTTGGTGAATCAGATTGTTATTGAAGATCATACAGATTATCTCTACCCTAAGAAAGGAATTCCATAACGTCAGTGCTTTGCGGAAACGATAACCACTGGCTGGTGTCTACCTATTCTCACCACCTGCGCGCATTCTATGTATGAATCACTCTCACGACTTCCAAGGTAACCACGAGAACGTTACAGTACTGCAAATAGAGAAAAGCATGAAAATATCAAAGGGATTATATTTTTTCTACGTCACAGAGTATCACTGAATATTATACATGACTGTTGTACCCTTTAGAAACCATTTGGTTTTCTTATCATTTGGACATACCAAAGCAAACAAACTCTTGGTGCGTTTCGGACTCGAGTTCTGTGAAAGACTAAGGACGTTAATACCGATGACAACGTAAAATTTGTAACTGTACGAATTGTGAAAAGTCAGACGATACGGTTTTAGTTCTTTGTCAACCTTGAGCTGGCAATCGAGCTCACATGGCACACGTTCGCATCAATGTACATATGCATACATACGTGTCTACATGAATATATATATATATATATAGGTATATATAGGTAGACGAAAACTCGAGGCTACCTCCGCTACCTAAGGACGGACAAAAGTTGGAAACACAAAGGATCGCGCTTGGATCTTTCGTGAGAAAGATTTTCTTCTTTTCTTTGGATCCTACCTCTCGACATTTTTTAACTTTACCCGAAGAAACCCAAGGTCCTTTTACTGTGAAATCTACTAGGTTCAAAACAGACGAAGTATAGAAACTTGGCTCTTTTTGAAGATTTATTAGTACAGGAAGTTGAGATAAATTGATTTGACTTATTGCTTTAGGAAATTTTCAAATAAACTCTGAAATAATTTAAAGATATATTATTTCTAGAATTTACGTTTACACTGTACTTTCATTGGCACTTAAACTTTTGGTTCGTGCCATAGATTTGTATCTTGTAAACTGGAGAGAGCTTTCTCGAGAACTGTCTCTAATTATAGAGACTCACGGTTCCACTTAATAGTTGGTATTTTGATTTATTTTTCCGGTTCGCAACGCATAAAGCTTGTCTCTTGAGCGCCACCGATTTTAATGACATAACAATCTTGGGTAATTGAGGTTATTTCATCGGTCGTTTAAAAATCTACTTTCATACCATAACGATCTTCAAACTAGACTGTGCTAAAATTTCTTTTTGAGACTAATTATTTTATTCTGTCAGTAACCAATCGTCACTCATTTTCCTTAATAAATACAGTAGATCGGTAGCATCATTGATATAGTTTTTCTTAAATTTTTATCGATCGTCAAAACAATTCTTGATAGACTGATAGTTTATCAGTCTGTCCTTGTAGAATTTAGAATATTTAAGAAATTACTACTGTCATTAAATTCTCGCAAATGTCATCGTACTGTTAAATGCTTACAGGAAGCTTACTAATTTAAATGATTTCTCGACCTTCTTGCTTCGGGATTCTCTCTCGTGATTCCCGTTGGTACGACCACGAATAGCCGAGACCTGACATTCCTGAATAGCAGAGTGAAAACATTTATTTAGTCAGGGAAGACTCGGTGTTCTCGTTTGAGGCTTTTTAATTCTTACGCAAAGCCATGAACGTTGAAAATTACGAGTTTTTTCAACCGTGTATTATTGCCAATTAATCTTCCATAAACGTCACTGGATAGTTTTGTATCTATTAGAAATAAGTCGAATTCGGACCCCCCAACAGTGTGTAAATATTTGTCTTAGCAATCGTCCAGTAACAGTATTAATAACAGTGCTACTCAATCCAGACATATCGACAGATATTTGGATAGCACAAACGTACTTGGGAAATTTCGATGATTATCTTGGTTATCAAATATTATTAATAAAATTCTTATTTCCTAACTCACAGAAGCCATTAAATCTCCTTTGATGTCTCTGCAGGGATTTTACATACTTTGACCTCCTATAAAAATCCTTTCCCATGCTTTTGTAACTTCCTTTACTGGTTCTACAAAATGGCAGGAATTGGGAAGCCACGTAACGTCGAACCGGACGGAAGTCCACCTCATTGTCGGATTTCTGATATATCAAATGTTATAGTGAACACAATTTATAAAACGTTCATTCAGGATCAGTACGGGCATAATAAGAGCTCGATCGACAACTTTCCAGCGGGTTTCTATCGAGCGACAGACTAATCACAATGGAATCTGGTCTCGAGGTTGCTGCTACCTCTTGGGTCTTACATGTGTCAATTTTTCTTTTAAAGGAAACTCTCGCAGGACGTTGATAAAGAAATTTGATCCGTGGATAAATTATAGTAATTATGACTATTCGGGGGAATCACGTATATTTGCGTAATATTTTGGACATCCTTTATATCGAACCTGCAATTAATTCTTACGTGCGAAAATAATTAGACTATTTTTTTTAACGTCTAAATATACGTTAAGTATATTTAGTGCTGCTGAATACCCCTGCTGAAGTTTATCCGTGAAGACTGGATTTCATCGATTTTCGATTTATTTAACGATTTCTTATATATATTATCTTGACTATTTTCTTTAGGGCAATCTGTTCAATGGGTATTGATTGAAAGCAATGGCGATGTTTAAAATTTCAAATAGTAGACCAACGAATACTAACGCTTCCGACGCGACGACAGTTTTCGTAATGTCGGCAGATATTTTCGAATTTCTGGCATTGAGCCGAGGACGGCCATTCTGTCTGCGTATTTACAAACGTGATCCTTCCCACGTCGACATATCTTAACGATTAATTTTTCTTCGAAGTCTGCAATTTAATGCATACTTCAGCAAGGTTACCTAAATAGCTCTTAAAGAATAACAGACATTATCCTACGCTGAACAAAATTTCATAAAAATGTCTCATTATCTTGTAAAATAGTTTTCCACGGTTAATCAATACTGATACTATTATTTTATTCTCTTCCAGGGTGGCTTTGCCAGGGTGTACATGATGACTGATATCGCCAATGGGACTCAGTATGCCTGCAAAATCATTCCGAAAAATCGTATGCAGAAAGTCCATATGCAAAAGGTTTGCATTCATGAAAGCTCATAGATTCTAGCTGAAAGTCATTTTATGAATAGACCTGTAGCTATACAGTCATTATCATAGTATAACATATTTACGTTACCACATAAATGCTCAGTATAAAAGTTTGATATTCACTGTATATTACTTTATTCATCAATTATTTCACCCAGGTGAAAGCTTACAATATATAATCATTATCCACATAGCATTATGAAACTTTCGTAAACTGTCTGCAAGTATGCTCATTGTACACTGACAATTGCAAGGAATTCTAAAGAATTGGGTACTACTTGAATAATATATTTTCAGATAGCACGAGAGATCATGATTCACAAGGAACTGAACCACGTGAACGTTGTTCAGATGCATCACTATTTCGAGGACAATCTAAATGCCTACATGCTCCTGGAGGCTTGCCCACGAAAGGTATCAGCTACGTTTTCTCAGATGTTTTTCTTGGAAATTACATTAAATAATTTTAACGCAATCACCACTTTAAACTAACCGTATCTTCCTTTGCTAGTAACAACATAAAAATCCTATCATCACCCTCGAATCGTGCAGTCACTCGATAAGAAATTTTTTAAAACCAAGCCGATCATCGTAAAGGCCTAATCGCTGCACGTCACGAAGATAAATTTGGGACGTCGACCTCATGATAAATATAATTAGAAACATAAAAATGGAATGGAAACCTGTAACACGCTTTAGGCAGGATTGATCGTTATGATCACTGTAATTTCGATTTTACAGTCTGTTAGGAGTTTCCTGTCAGGGACTTCTTTCTTTTCTGTCTCTTTGTAGAGACACTTCCGGTTTCAATGAATAGAACTTGTATACAGAAGGGTTTGAACGTTTAGGTCATTTACATGGAAACGGTTGGTTTGCTTTTATTAATTGTAAGTTAATTCCACGCTTGAACGCCCTTAAACTTTGCCGTGCGTATGAGAAGTACCTGCAAGCTCAGTATATGTACAGACTTGCCATATATACTTATGGAATGTTTCCTGTTAGTGCATTAGTTATTTATTCATTAAATCAAACCATTGTCATTGTAATTGCCAGGAATTTAATTCTATTCAATTGTAAGTCTAATGAAATATAGTTACTCACTGTACTGTTCTCGTGCACGAGGCTGTAACCACGAATTGAGAGTCACTTGCACTCTCCACTAACTAATCTCTCAACCTGTTTGTACAGTTAGAGTCGATGGGAAACGTTTAGAGTTCGAGGAGTAATGTCTAAACGCTTGATTATACGCGCCACGGAGTTTATCCTGTCTCCGCAGTACCGACAATGTCCTCGTTTATAGTATGACAAAAATTGTACGTGCCACTTTTGTCTCGCCTCCGGAAAATCTTCTTGCTTTCTATCAAGCATTAATACTGACTTTCCACCGTTCAGGTGAATCTGATCTATCAGGATTTCTAAATAAGTATCGATCAGCAGGGTCTAAGAGTATCTGAACTGGTTTATCTATCAATTATTGTACTTATCCTTTGGTGGACTTATACTTTTTAACTTCCTACAGTCGTGGGAATGTACTTTATTGTTATTTGTATACGGGAAGGCTGCGGCGCTCTTCGAGCACGTAAACATCAACTGCAGCCATCATCCTGTCGCCCGAGTAATCTTGTAGAACTTGAACGGCTCCTTATGGTATCTGATCTTGGTAAGATCTATAGTGGCTCTGAAGCATCCATCTTGATCTTACAAACAGCAACCTAACTTTGCTACTGAGGATTGTTGGAAGCTGAGGAATTACCTTGAATTCTATTTACAATCTTCTTCGTTATCGTTCATACGTTAACGAGTTATATCCTCTTGGTATTGTGGTTATTTCTCTTACAAACATGTATCAGACCAGATATGAGGTGATTTCTGTAACTTGTATTACACCTTTGAGTGATAGACTTGAGTGGCAATAGGCAATGTATCCTTACATAGTTACAAAGTCTTAAGGAGTCATAGATGAGTAAAATTTATCAATAGAGAAATACTGCTTAGGCATAGAACGATCGATGCTTGCCAATAGCAAAAACAATATCTGTCAATTATATGGCGAGTCAAGGACTAAAATAAAATTGAAAACTTAATGGGACTTGATTACCTTAAGCAATTTCATAAAGGAATCTACTCTGTGTTTATACGTATACATCATTGCATTGTGCAACTAGCTAACTGCTGTCTTTTACCTTGAATTTTATAGAGTCTGATGCACGTACTGAAGTATCGAGGTAAAGTGACTGAGCCTGAAGCGCGTTATTACATGAAGCAAATGGTGACTGGGGTGGCTTATATACACTCTCAGAAAGTGGTTCACCGAGATCTCAAGCCGGGAAATATGTTCCTTTCTGAACATATGATAGTCAAGATAGGAGACTTCGGGCTGGCAACTCGTCCCGATGGTCAGCGTAGACGAGTGTAAGTAAAATCAAGTGCATCTTCCCATGGGATTGACCATATATTAGTATTCGAATCGTTAATTTCTGATTATTAACCAACAGGACAATATGCGGCACGCCAAATTATATTGCACCCGAGGTTCTTTACAAGCAAGCTTATAGTTACGAGGCTGACGTGTGGGCTTTGGGCTGCATTCTTTATGCCCTCCTGGTCGGGCAACCGCCTTTCGAGACAGCAACTCTCAAAGAAACCTACGCCAGGATATGCAGCAATCAATACAAAGAGGTGGACGACAGCATTGCCACACGGAGTGGCCAGGATCTTGTTCGATGGCTTTTACAGCCGACGCCAGAGCTGAGGCCGTCGCTTGAACGCGTTAAGGAACATGCCTACCTCACGAAGGAATACGTTCCTGCAAGCCTACCGCACACGTGCTGCTACCAAATGCCACCAGCACATATTATCGAGCCATCGGCGGTACCACAGACGACCCTCGTCGAGGCACAGCTCACTCAATCCGTATCGGCCATGACGATACCGAAGAGCTCTAGCCGAAAGGAAGGGAAAGTCAATTGGTTAGTGAAAAGACTTCCAAAATTGCCAAGACTCAAGCAGCGACTGAGCAGTGTTTTCTGTCCACCCGAGCACAAGAAGTCTGCTGCACTTATGCAGAGCATTCACATGCACCGTGCCCTGGATACTTGTATTATGGAAATTAAGTGCACCTGCGCAGCACAGAATCCTCCAACGGTAGACGACGTTACTCCGCTCTTTGTCACCAAGTGGATCGACTATTCGAATAAATATGGTCTTGGCTTTCAACTATCTGACAGATCAGTCGGTGTCCTCTTCAACGATAGTACCAAGATGAGTTACACTCATGATAGAAGGTCAGTGCCTGACGGTTGGAAACAATGTTTTAATATACAATCATTCTGTAATCATTGCTTCTTGTAGGCGAGTGGAATACATGACGACTGACGATGAGATAACCAGGTACGACCGGGAGAGAGACGTCCCAGTGCCATTGCAAATGAAACTCGCCTTGCTCCATTTCTTCACGCAGTACATGGACGATCACTTGACTGAAGGTAAGCATTAAAGATCCTTCTATCACCTCGCAGATGAAGCTACGAGTGTCTCTGTCCAGGAGGCAAGATCAGGGAACGTCGCGGTAGTGCCAGACAAGCCAGGGCTTGCGTACCCAGAATGCGAAGATGGCGACGAACCGACAAAGCCATCGTCATGGAACTGACCATTCCTCTTCTTCAAGTAAACTTCTTCCTAGACCATACGAAGATGGTGGTATCCCAGGAGACACCCGGAAGAGGATATCTTATAACGTATATCGATGCTGGCAGGCATACGTCTTCCTATTGGTTAAATGATCTCCGTGATTTTGGCTGCACGGCCGATCTTCACGAGCGACTCCATTACGTCTGCAAAGTGTCGCGCGAGTTTGCCGAGCTCGACCACGACATGATCGCTTGATTCTCCCCAAGAGTTTCACGTGGTATCAGCTCGGGAAATCATTTGTTGAGTCTAATTAGTTTAATTAGCTGATAAAGGATGATCATTCATTCTTCATTCGAATTTCTATCACACTCTCATCGTTTTCCGAGGCATTTTTAATGTTAACGAATTACCATGTTGTTCTATTTGCGAGACAGATATCTATTTTTGAATATAAATTGTCATCCGATGTAACCCGCTATTCGGATGGCGTCCTACAAGGAGTTAATAATGTCGCTAGTGTTTCACATAAAGTTCTCTACGTTGGACAAACGTACATCGAAGAAATATAGGTCTAGAACAGTTTCATACTTTTTGTACGGTACGTTCCGGTACAACGTACTATTTATAGTACGCGTACGTAGAGACAAATGCGTACTGCACGTTTATTGATACCTATCCACGAGTGCGCATGCACTCTCTCTTTATTTCTCTAGATTACTAACAAAGGTAGATTTGTTGAGATGTGATAAACGCTATGAGAAATTCAGAGTTCAAAACGGAGCAATACGTGAGAGTTTAGGTGTTAATGTCAATAAGTAAATAATATAGTTTCGATAGATGCGATTGTGCGAGCCGTCACTGCCATCGTCATTGCTACGGCAGACGCCATTGCTGCCGTTGCTTCCTGGCTGTTACGTTGTTTAATATGATAATTATTATATTTGTTAATATTGATTCGAGAATTATTATCATTATTATTAATATTATTATTATTATTATACCTACTGTTCTCTAAGATTTTACAAGCGCAGTACAGTAGTTACGCTCGTATAGATGTGTCAATTCTGTACGGCGTTCATTTTGCGTTTAAGAACTGAACGGCCATATTGTCGTCGCTTTATAGATTTCGTCGTATTTCACATCAATATATGTTATAAATATTTATCCGGCAATTGCAATGCACCTGGTACACGGGACGAGTTCATTACATGTTACGCGTGATTGCGCCTTAGATTCTCATTACGTTCCCGTGGTACTTAATCTCATAGCTATATAATTGTATCGCCACGCTCTACTATTTCTATTATTCTTAATCTTATCGTTATCCATGATACTTTTACGTATTATTATTTGCGATGCGTGCTACGCTTCGGTGCACGCTATTGCGCGAACCACGAGCCCAACGATTGTCATAGTGCGTTTATTTTTTATCGCCGACTTTCTTTTCTATCCAAGGATACATTTAACATTTATGTTTGAAACAATGAAGCAGCAATGAACGCTAAGGATCTCATTATTCGTCTTTTACTTATTGTCTTAATCCTTAATTCCCCACTCCTTGTGTCTTTACTCTCGTTAGTTTAAATTTCGCGGCTTTTTTTTAACCCGTCAGCAGGAGCTTTGTTTCTAGCTTCTCGCTATCACTGCTGTCATTCTATAGGTTGACTCGCGTCGAATGAGAGAAATGCTCATAGCGCGCTTTTTCGCGGGTTAAACGGTTCACGGACACGTGTTAGGTTAATGGTTGTTTTTTTTCATAAATAAATAAAGCTACTTTAAAAAAATATGGCATGATTTTGTGTAACGGGATTAAAAAACGATTGGGAGGGGCTGATATGTGTGTTGTGATGTTACGTGACTGCACGTGAGTGCGCAACTCTAGTTACAACGCATTTTAGTATGAGCACACCTGTTATTTATTCTTTCATCATGATTGTCATTTAGCTTGTCTCATGGACGCAGTACATGGTTCATTAAAACTAGCCTTACGTGTGCGATAAGAATAGCTTGAGTAAATGAAGTTTGATTCTGATTGCGAGGGTTTATCAGTGCTGTGTAAATACGAATGCAAAGAGTTACTTGGCTCTGGGACTGATGAGAAGAAGATTTTTTAAAATGATCCATCAGAAATGCAGACAGGGGTTGTATCCGTCCAGCAGTATTAATAGATTTCCAGTGCCTGATGATAAAGTTTCATGGACCGAGGAATATCCGGATTATCAACCTGTTGATTATACCTCGCCTGTCCTTGAAGGAAAACCTTGGGCGGATCCGAAAATTGATGAGCCTTCTTTCAAACCAAACTGGAATTCGATCGATGGTAAGATCGGATTTTGCATGACTTGTTTTTTATTCTTTTATGTTTCGTGATTGTAAAAGAGTTATTTATGTTTGTGAAAGGAATTTCTTAGTGACTTTCAAGGTTTTAAATGTGATGTTAATGTAGAGCTGCAACTATTTTTTTTAGTACCATTTAGTGTCATGCAGGGTAGAATGTGTTGAATGGTATTTCGTATTTTGTGTATCGTTTAATACAGTGTTTTTAAGTTTAATAAAAGAATTAATGTATGGAATATTCTTAATGTTAATGAGGCAAGTAAGAGAGACTCGTTGGAGAGCCCCTACATGACCCCAATACAGTTGACGAGTTCTCAGCCTGTTCATTTTCAACAGACAAGGTGAACCGTCAAAGTTTTATGGGTGACTACGTTGTCAATGACAATGGCTACCCTTTAAATCCTGTGGGTCGTACTGGCATCGTTGGTCGAGGTCTTCTTGGTCGCTGGGGACCAAATCATGCAGCTGATCCAATAGTAACTCGATGGAAGCGCAATGGTACAGGTGCTTTGGAGATAAATAGAGAGACAGAGAAACCAATTTTACAGTTTATTTCAATACAAAGAAAAGATTCTGGTGAATGGGCAATACCTGGTGGAATGGTAGATCCAGGGGAGACCATCACAGCAACACTTAAGAGGGAATTCATGGAAGAAGCTATGAATTCCATAGAGATGACTCAAGAAGAGAAAGAAGAATTAGAAGATTCGATCAAAAGATTTTTTGAAAAGGGCGACACCATTTATAAAGGATATGTGGATGATCCCCGTAACACTGATAATGCTTGGATGGAAACAGTTGCTCTGAATTTCCATGACGAGGATGGTAGTACTGTTGGCAGATTAAGTTTAAAAGCAGGAGATGATGCATCTAACGTCCGGTGGATGGATGCCAATAGAAATCTCAACTTGTATGCTAATCATGCAGAATTTATTAAACAAACTGCACATAAGCGTAATGCTCATTGGTAAGAAATTGTGTCGATAACAAAAATGAGCACTTCTTGCTTCTTTCATCTTGATAAACGCATATTGGAAGTGTCAGCTAGCTTTATTTTTATACTCCACTCACAAGTTTTCATGACGAAATATATTAATATCTTGCCAAAGTTAAAAATATTTTCTTATGCTATTTTTATATTGTTTGATACTACCATTGTGGTAATTACCATTGATATAAAAGAAATCCAATTTCACAGAACTGCAAGCCGTATTGCTTCATATATTTTAAATAAGAAATTCAAAGTGCTTAGGCACATAATTTTATTCAATAACTATTTTCACATGTCCATTGTTATATGTATGAAATAAAATGATTACTAACAATAATACTATGTATATATACATCGAAATTTTTATACCATCCAAATTGATCTTAGATCTGTGTTGTGTGTCAATTTCTCATACTAAAATACATTTTAAAAATACAATCTATCGATAATAGACATTTTGTATTAAAACGAGATGATACTGTACATATTTTGAAGGAAACACTTTATTACTACAAAAAAGTTGAAAGTTAGAAAGAATTTTTATGACCACTTCTAAACTTTTTATGTACAATGAATGTTTCATATCACAATATATCATAAATACCAATGCTTTTGTCATTACACAAATGTAAATTTTTTTCTGAACAATATAGATGCACTGACGAATCATTAAAGTTTTCAATTTTTGAAATAATAGTATATCTATTTAAAATAACTTAAACGACTAGAGAGAAATTTATAGGTTTATCAATTAAAAATATGTATACTGCTAAATAAGTATTTCATGCTGGAATCGTAAATCTATAGCGCATGAGGTGTTAATGGAATAACTATGCTTATCAATATAATTAATATTGCATAGTCATTATCAATACTTAATGGAAGAAACAGTTTAGGGTTTCTTAAGGTACTCTATATAGTAAAGGTACGAACTTTGTAACTGTATAATAGGTAATCATCTTTCTTTTATCCAGTATCTCATCAGAAGCCCTAGCCATAAATACAGATCTTAGATAAAATACTCTATCAGAGATTAATAAAATAATTAAAACATTAATACACTGTGTAGACAGTGCAGTGTAAGTGCATCAAAATGTGGATTTGGAAAACAAAACTTTTTCTTCCACAGAAATGATTAATCGAGTAAATATTTTTTACCTATAAAATTGGATTATTAGAATTAGGTAATCAGTATCGTGATTTTTTTTACTTTGTACGCTGTACAATTACTGAATATTGTACTTTTACAACAAAAAATTGTGTTAATGATAGATAAAATTTAGTACGACATATTTTTATTATTACAACCAACAGTAATAGGTACTGGGCTTGGTTCATGTAAACCAAGAAAACCTAAAAATATATCAGTAGGGTTCTGACCCTGCTTTATAATATGATCAGAATATGACTTGTTCGAGACAGTCTCAGCATCCAGGTTAGTAGCAATATCGTTTTCATATTCTACCATCTTTACAAACATGCTATCTTTTGTATTGTCATCATTACTTATCTTCTTTGCTTGGAAAGGATCAGCTTTCATCCTTAATACTGAATTATCCTTTCGATTATTCTTTATATTTTTCTCCAATCTTAATGCTTCCTGGGCCTTAACCTGACCCAATCCTGCTGCTTTGGTAAATAGCATTCGTGCCATATTAGTGTCTATTGGAAGTCCACCTCTTCCTTGAGCATGAAAGACACCTAAGTTGTACATAGCATCAGCGTGACCCTGTTCAGCTGCTTCGCGATAATATTTAGCAGCCTGAATCATAAGTAATGATTTAATACAAATTATAAGAAAAAATCTGCAAGGATTACTTTGCATACGGATTTGATAATTTTATTCACTCTTGGAAGGACTATATTTGCTATCTTGAATGGCGCGTACCTTTGCATTATCAACCAATGTTCCAATTCCCATTTCATAACATAATCCAAGGTTGAATGTACTTCCTGGGGACGATAACGTCGCACCAGTGGAAAAGTGCGTTAATGCATCTTTGTATCGTTTCTCTTCGATAGCTTTTATTCCAAAGCGAAACTCAAATTCTCCCATCACTAATCTATGTGTTCGAGTGAATTCGTCTCCGGCTTCTTGGAAAGCCTATGTCAATGTAAAATGTCACATTTTTTAGCAAAGGAATAATATCCTACAGAGAGCCGTAGAAAGAAAAACAGATTTTAGACTATTAGTGACGACAGTGTATATAAACACCTTCTATAATTTGTTACATTTAATAGTCATTAGGCGTATGCAACCATGACTTTGTAATATGATCGTTGAGTGATAACAAGTAAGTTGACTTGTGAGTTTTATCAAAAACAAAAGGATGTATAAACTTTGGGAAGGAGGAAAAAAAGCAAACGTACAATACATTTTTTTTACAATTTACAGTCATTAACGTTAATATATTGTTTACAGTAACAGAGATGCATACAGCATAGGGAATGCATATTTTTAAACAGCAATCTATATTAGATATACTACTTGTTTGCGCTCTAGGCATACATCAATTTTTCATATTTACAATGTAAATAAAATATGATTATCATAGAACAAAATGTTAAATAAAAAATAACTGTGTTAAAAAGTACATGAGAATGATGTTCATGTATACTGTATTGAGTATCATTAAATTGACTTCCATATTTATTATGCTATATCAATATCAAATTAAAAACTCCAAAACTACCCAAAGAGTCAAGAATTACCGCTATCTCAATATCATTAAAGAGTATAATGTCTACAGAACAACATTCTCACCTCTTCAATGGTGATTGGCCCATATGGTTTATTTGCTGTCCATTCCTGTTCTACCGCATTGCTACCACTCTTGTCACTGCCCTGACCAATGCAGTTTGTAACGGGTAAAACATAACGAGGGTGTAAGTTTGTTGCCTTCAGGAGTAAATGTGAAATGCGTGCCTCTTGGCCCAATAAAATTTTTTGGCGCCACGTGCACTTTTGATCTGCTTCAAATATCCTCCTTCGAAGACACAAAGTTTGACAAACCACCCACCCGACAGCAAGCATGCTTGTCTAAACAAAGGAAATTTTGGCATTCTGTAACGGTTTTTTATTGACGAAAAATAATGTTGAATATCCACAATGCTCATAATAAAATGTAATATCAATTACAGTTTCATTGTAGAGAAAGTTTTACAAGTCATTTTAAAACCTACCCATCCGATAGCTTCTTTCCAAGTATGCCTGGGATTCCATTTGGAATCGTGTTTCTCATCCTTAGCTCCAGCAGTTTTAGTAGAGTCGCAGATATTATTATCCTTACAGGCAGTTAACTTTGGTGCATGAAATTTCCCATTACACTCAGGTCTGTTCTTAACCTGAATCTCATTATTGTTTGGCGAAGATTGGGAGTAAACGTTTGTTCGACAATTCGTACGGCGCTCCAATGTTTCTCGAATGCCCCGAGTCATGAACTTCCACATTTTCATCCGGTATTTTGACACAATTTATCAAATTCCCGTTTTCGTTAAAAAACGCAAATTCGAACTGTTGAACCCAACGTTGCTCCTGCACAGCGGAGCTGCACAGACGAAGGTCCAACCAAAGATGAGTACGGAGATGCACAACGCTACGGTTTTAGGCGATACCAAAAGCATGGCGCTAAATCGTAGCGGCGAGTCGGGAAGTAGGATTTCGCGATCATCGCCTCTGTCGATATTACAGATTTCGCATACCCGCGCAGGTCATGTTCATCGTTCCGGCCGATATTACAGTCTGCGTGAACACGGATGGTGGTGGGGAAAAAGTTGCCGTCCCTCACAAATCGTTCTCGACAAACAGGCGGGCAGCAAGATCTTCCGTTCAATCGAACCCTGAATGTTTGTGCGGCGGAATACGCAAACAAATGTGTATATTCAAATAAATTTCAAAGTTATAAAAAATGCATAGAAATATTGGTTTTCACTCTTTACCTCTTATCATGCCGAAAATGAACATTAAAAAATGAATGGCGAAATTCGTTGGTAAATGAAACGACTGAAAAAAGTTCAAAGAGTAATTTTGAGATATCATAGATAAAAATAGATAAAAAAGATAAAGATAAAAATCTAAAATAAATTTAATCTACTATTAGACGAGCTTCCTGGTTGACTCGGTAGCCTGCCGAATTACAATGCTGCCGATTACGGGTTCGATCCTCCATGAAAAACTCCTTTTTCATCTTTTTTTCATTTTCCTACAAAAAATGTTCAAGGTTCCTCTCTTTTAACCTTTCTTGGTTGCTCAAACTTTATTTTGAGTTTATATAAAATATTTTAAAAAAAAAGTTGTCATCGGAATCGAACCCGCACTTTCTCAATTCCGAACAGACACACAAAACACCGAAACGACTCCAAATTCTTTGGGAGCCTTTCTCGATCGATTTGGCATTTTTTTCATACAATTTTTATTTATTAATATTGTCAGGAGAAAAATAAAAATTCATTCATGTATTTCGTGATTTCAACATTGTTTTTTAAACATTTTATCTATGAAAGAATCGACTAATATTTTAAACACCCGCTCGTGCCGCGCGACCGGCGAACTGAGCAGCTGCGGGTCCTCTCTCGCTGAGGGGTCTGCTGTTCCTGTTACTGCTGCCGCTGCTTCTCAGAGCAACACTTCGAACGAAGCCGCTCATCAGATATTGCCTAAATATTTATTTTTGTAATCTTAAATTTGAGTGCACAGTGTGAGCTCGATAAGATTTACTAAGACAAAAGTCAGCACCTAATGCCTGCCTGTACTGAAGCGTATGATGCCACCAGCATATTTAATAGATATTTTGCCCGTGTTGCTTAGCAGAACTATTGTTAAAACCTATCAGGAACTATAGAACACGAGAACTATTGAAAAAGCCTATTGTTGAAACATACTACAGATTATACTGTTTCGAATGGACTAATTGGAAAGGTTAGCAAACGATACTTTT
>JARQTJ010000145.1:103963-181486 GCA_030142635.1 Trachelus troglodyta
TAACTTCCCAGTGACCCTGATGGTGTTTTAGTTAATAAAAATCGACCACGACTGCCACCTCAATTTTTGGAAAATACATATCTTAATGGTGTTACGTAGCAGAACTATTTTTAAAACCTATGAGGAACTATAGGACTCCTCTAGAACTTTTGAAAAAGCTTATCGATGAAATATTATTCAAAAATTGAGGTACTACACGGGTGTCAGCTCCAGCACCGCACTTTTTTTAAAATCTCTTAAAAATAATTCAACAATAGGCTATTTCAATAGTTCTCGAAGAGTTCTATAGTTCCTGATAGGTTTTAACAATAGTTCTGCTACGTAACATCGGTAAAATACCTATTAAGGGTACTAGTCCCACCATACGCTTCGGTGCAGGTATGCATAAGAAGCTGGCTTTCAGTGTTGTTTTCAGATTGTGTTTCAAACAGGTCCGGGACAGTTCTCTCTAGTACTCAAAGTTGGGACCATAGTTCCGCTTGGAACTATTGTTAAATAATGCTGGAAGCTAGCACCGAATCGCTGCACTCCTTAACGCGGGCAGGCACGAGGTGCTGGCTTTTGTCTTAGTAAATCTTATCGAGCTTACACTGTGCACTCGAATTTAAGATTACAAAAAAAATATTTAGGCATTATCTGATAAGCGGCCCCGTTCTAAGGGTTGCTCTGGGACCCAGCGGTAAGTTGCGGAGAACCTCTGCCGGCCAGGCTACACGTTCCTGATCATGTTCAGCTCGGCTACGACGGGATATGCATTATCGACGAAGGCGTTGATCACAGAATCCTACTCCCGGACTCGCTGCTACGATTTAGCGCCATGTTTTTGGTATCGCCTAAAACGGTAGCGTTGTGCATCTCCTTATTTATCTCTGCCGCTGGGAGCTGGGCGCGAACTCCGAACCTTTCGGCCGTGAGTGACAAAAGGGTACAGCTGGATAAAGTCATAAGAAAAGGAAGGAAGGAGTAACAAAACGGGCAGAATAATATAAGTACAAGAACAAAAGAGAATTTACATGGAAAATGCATTGGTACAGTGGGGACACGTGAACCTTTGCAGCCATAAGGTACCGGGTTCGCGACCAGGTATTATTTTTTTTTAATACTTTAATCAGATGTAAGAGGAATAGATAAATACGATATTAGATATAGTTTATTGGTAATAACACGGTGATATCACATTGCAATGTCGTCATACAGAAATAATTAATAGCTTACAGTCTTTATCCTGCTTCTGACTGATAATGATTGGTAGACGATAAAGGCCAAGGTGTATTAACATTCTCCATTAAAATGTATCCTTAATAAGTAATGGTGTAGTCCATAACCATGCAAGTAGCAACAGACACTGACTGCTGTAGTGCAGTATTAACTGCAATGTCCAGCAGCAGTGATTTTAATGACATGAGACGACAGGTAAATCATGTCATAATTTTAATAGACTGTTCTGGATTAACAAGGGAATTCCTTGGCTCTACAATTGTGTATTTTGCGTTGTGTTAGCTTAAGCCAACCCAATCCCAATTACAATCCCAAACCATAACACTGCGGTCCTTACTACCAGTGACTACACGTTTACCATCTTGCGATACAGCAATAGATGTCACAGCATCTGTATGAAATGATTGAGTTAAGAGATCAATATACTCGGTTATTCTAGAAGATATAAAGAATACGTGAATATACCAACCATGATGACAATGGAACTTGGTACATAGAATGGCACCTCGGAGGTCCCAAATACTAAGGTTTCCTGATATGTCGCCTACAAGAAGGAAAGCCTCTTTCCAATAAAGAGAAATCGGCTCATCCTCAAGAATAGCACGATAAAGTTGTGTACTTGTTCGCACATCAATTATATTTAATACTTTATCATTAGCACAAGATACTATAGTTTTAGATTGACGATCAAATCTCATTGCGTTTACTTTAGCTGTATGTGCTAAAAAAATAACGACGGTAACAGTAGTATTTACGATTAGATCATGATAAGTAAATAAATTCTATTTATTGGCTAGAAATTATAGTTACTGACCTTTGACGGTGAATTGAAGATTGTACTTGTCCATGTTCCATAGAAAGATTTCTCCATCTTCTGTACCAGATACTAATAAACTGTCATCGCTATGAGAGAAATGAATATATTGAATAAAAGAGAAATGAATTATTCAACATTCATGAAACAATCAGTTTATACCTTGAGATGTCTAAACAAACAACTTTGGAGTCGTGATCTAATTGTGCAAGCAGACATTCAGCTGGTTTGATCTTTTTCGTGGACGAAGTACTACGCCAGACTTTAGCAGTGCAATCCCAAGATCCAGATACTAAGATTCCCCGAGAAGGACTCCAAGTTAGACAGGATACCGCGTCTTCATGACCCTGGACTGTGTCTATTACACGACCAAATTCGACATCATAAAATATCCTGAGAAGTGACAAATGGAGATAGTCCGTTAATGTTTAGTTGTAATAGTATTGGATTAACTATTCATTAAAATAATGATATTACAAAGTATTATCCCAGCACCCAGCTACTACAACATTTGAGGAAGCTGTAAACGCATTAGGTGTAGCCGCTGAAGATTTATGAGCTACACACGAAGACAAAGGCAATGTTGAAAGTGCTACGCTTCGTGTAAGCTTTCCACTTTTCATTGAATAAAGTTTCAACATTCCATCTTGTCCCACAGACACAATATCTTCTGTGGAATCATTTGTTATCACAACACTGTTCACTGCTTGTTTATGCGATTGAAATTTACTTAATTTTCTGAATATGCTGAAATCTTTGTCACTGACACTTTCACATTCTGAAATCATTGTACATGAGCAAACAAATGTGAGTCTTGCATAATTTTTCTAGAAAACTTGTGACTTTACCTGCACATGAACTTCCTTGAGAAGATAATGAACTTATGCTGCGCATTAAACTTGAAGTACCAGAAACCATACGTTTTGGATGTCGCAATGTAAAAACTTGTTTAGGAATTTGACCAAACTCCATTATTTGTACTTCTAATCCGTGTCTATCATTTATATCCTGAATAGTATCTAAGTCTATAGCTCCTTCGTAACACAGATGAAAGAACACTGGAATTAATATATCATTTAATAATTTATATAATTTAACTTATTGTATTAATTCATTACTTATTTCCTTACCATTGTCAGCTTTCTCAGCTTCAATTCCTTTTTGCTTGTATCCAAATATCAAGTCAATCCAATTATGAAGATTTTCAGATACGTAATCACTCTCCAGAGCATTTCTTAATTGCTGTACAAAATTCGCTGGTCCTGTTATACAATTATATTATGAATATGGATACTGTATCGAGTAATTATTTGCTTCGAAGACTGACTCACCATCTGCCCAAGGCGGTAGTTGAACGTCGCCAATCTTTCTACCATCGTGCCGGTAACCAAAGTCAATGCCATAAGTATTCACTAAAAAATCACCAGCGTTGTTCGTGTCATAAAATTCTGGTACCAGTTCTTTAAAGTCAGACATGTTCAGCAATACATTTTTCCATACGTCGGCAACGCTGTCAGGTTTTTTTATTTCAATGTTAGACACTCAAATAAGCATAACGAATCATTAATGATTTTATAGAAGCAAGAAAGCAATGAAATATTAAATCCAGAAGTAAAAATTATAATTTTGCACGTTCCTTGGATTTGGTCATGTATTAAAAAGATAAGAGATCTTAGGGTGTCAAGCTTGCAGCAAATTATTTCACTTTTCATTTTGGATTTTCTCATCGCCAATTCTTCATACCTGTTGAACATTCGGTCAGGATGATCAAATCTACCATTTTGCAGGCAAAGCATATACTGAGGATACTTTCGAACCAAATAAAAAAGCACGAAACCTGGAGCACTATAGTGCGACCCATAGAGAAATTTTGGTTCTGACATTTCCATATAACGTTCCTATAAATTATGGATAATTAAAATTAAAATTGATAAAAATTATTTCAATGAATGAATCCTTAATAGACTCACTTTTAATCTTTCTAATCTCGTAGGTTCAAGTGCGCCTATGGGTTTTGTTAAATCCCTATAGACGTTAGGATTATTCAGATCCAAAGTTGATGATGTGTAATCTTGTATGACCCAAGGCATAACAGGATACTGTGTTAAATCATGAAATGTTCGATCAGCAAGGCTGGAATTCGAAAGACAATTAATAAAAAATCAGTATTAGTCAAGATTACGGATATTTACCTGTTGACGTAAAGTAGATAATCGTAATTTGACAAAGATCCATTCTGCCACTGTATGGTCATTTGATTTTGAGCAATTTTTTCTAATGAAATTGCTGGCTGGCTTATTAATTTTTCATAAAGGTCTTCCCTCGTTTCTTGGCACTTTACTGATAGAAATAAATATTCTATTATAGATCCAGGATTTTTCGTCCATTTTATTTCAATACCCTGGTAATATTTTGAAATGAAATTATTAAATTGTAAATTATTTATGTACACAGCACCTAATACATACCACTTGACGTAACAGAAATCTTCGTTTAATTACATACTTTATATCTTTGAGGTTTATTTTTAGTACCGGATGCTAAAAAATGTAAATTATACATATGAGGATTATTGTTACCAGTTATATAATTTTAAGATTAATCGGATAACTATGTTTAAGTCATTTATTGATGCAAGTTTAAATTTGATGTTTTTACCTGATCCATATTATTGTAAGGTTGAAAATAGATCCTACATGTCGTCAATAATACTTTGCCTGGATTAATGACAAGTGGTAGAACTTTATTTGCATGGACTTCCAAAACTACTTGTTCGTAGAGATCTTCTAGCCAAGAAGTATCGAATGACACTCTTGATTGTCTTGAATGTACAATAGCCATGATCTATATAATAAATAGTAAACGAGTAATGTAATTATTCCATGACGAAGAAGATGAAAATATTTGTAAATCTTTACCATGGCATTTTGTTCAGCCGTTGGAAGTGTGGTAGCCCTTA
Source organism: Trachelus troglodyta (assembly GCA_030142635.1). Classification (NCBI taxonomy): domain Eukaryota; kingdom Metazoa; phylum Arthropoda; class Insecta; order Hymenoptera; family Cephidae; genus Trachelus; species Trachelus troglodyta. The sequence continues at coordinate 108,955 of JARQTJ010000145.1, forward strand.
ATAATTGTAACATATGTGGAAGACACTCATCCACTTTTGCATAATTAAAAGAAAATAAGAAGCACGTTGTCTTATGGATAAATTTATAAGGAGCAAGTATATTTCCTTCTAACATTTCCACATATTGCTTGCAGTGAATTGACAGAACATCGTTGCATCTGTAAAAAATATAAATGTTTTCTTATTCATATATTATCATAATTATGAATTAAACTAGTACCATACTGAAATGAATAAAAAGAAAATAATTGAAGAGATACTAACCGTTTTGATGTATCATCCGAGTTCAATTTTTCTATTGCTAAAGTCTCTTTCAATTGAACTTTAATTAATGGACGATTAATATCCTTATCTACAAATACTAAAGATTTGGAGCATAATTTTAATCTCCCCTCTATCCAATTATTATATACAGAATTTTCACAGTCTGGTGACTTCATTTGAACACTGTAGTCTTCAAAAAAGATTTCTCCTGGTTCCAGGAGAAGCATCGTAAACCTGTATCATAATTAAGAAATACATACTGAAATGTCTGTTCACTTGATAATTCCGTTAAAAATTTATTCCTATATGCACTTAATAAAACCAAAGTAAATGTAAATAATAGAGCAAGTATGAATAATACAGTAAAACTTTAAGACACCAATTAACTGCAAAATTGGTAACAAAACTGTTGGAACTGTCAGAAGAGGTTACAATACAATCTGTCAAAATATTTATGAAGAATTTACCTCTCTTTATCCATGACTTGCAGTGTCATTTGTACAATATCAGATGAATGAACTCATTAAATAGTGCATAGCACTTAATCAAGTCTGCTGCTACCGCATAAAATTGATACCTGTCAAATGTTGAAAAATCACAATAAAACGTCAACATTAGTCAGGATCAGTAAGGATATTCAGCCCATTCGAAAGTATAGTATATACTTGACACTTTTTTCATTCGACAATTCTAAGCACATCAGACAACCAATCCGAACGTAGTGTAAACTAAAATTCACCAATCAACAATGAATCATCTTAGTGTTGAAATATTATTGAGTAAACTCTTGATCACATTTTTTAAAACTTATTTAAATTATATAATACGTAAATAGAACTACAAATAAAGAAGTATTGATAGTTTTAATCAAGCAGTTTCATTTATATAATGCATAGAAAAAGAAGGACAAGAGTATGGAATGGATTCTGTTAAGAAGGAAAAAAAGAATAGTTCTTTATGAACAGTATAGAAGTGTTTACATATGCAAAGATATTATGATTTACTTAATACACATATAAATAAATAATTTACAGTTTTAATCTCTTAATATCTTCAGGTCCTAGATCCGTTCTTAGACCTGCTATACGATTCACTTCAGCTGGTGTCAAACGCCAAGCTATCGCATCGGCACCACAATAATCAGCCAATTCTTCGACTTTCTCAACACTCAATACTGTTGCTATTTGCGTCAATCTCGCAAATTTATCACGTACAGACCAGGAAGTTGCTGCCGCCAAGTAGCTGGCAAGGGATCGTATTTCTTTATCCAAGATAAGTCCACCAGCCTGTGGAAAAGATAGTAGATAAAATTAATTTTTTAAAATTTACAACTGTTGAATCGATTAGTTTGAAATATAAGTAATCATTAATATACTTACGCGATTAAAGCTTGACCTCAATACAACTTTTTCCAATCGTGCTGTTACTTCAGCTGTCAGTATACCAATCAAGGCATCGTAATTAGATGTTGTGAGACTACTTTTAAATGCTTGCAGTAATCCTTCCAGGTTCATCACCAATGTTTGAACAAAAGGCTCATCTGTTTCGTATCTCAACAATTCATCCTGGATAATTGATTCATTGATAAATAAAACAGTCAGCTTACAACTTTTCAGAGAAATAAGAATAATGTACCTCATTAATATGATGATTGACAGATTGAAAAGCATCTACCCAAGGTGTTATTCGTGGCTTTACAGCACTGACACGTAACTGCTCCAAACCGTAATCGACAACAGCCCTTAAAGTAGACGTTACTCCTTTGAGTCCTGTTAAACAACTTTCGATCTTTCCCCTATCTCTGTTCTGCATATTTGGAAAAACTGCATCTATTTCCTCAGCAAGACTTTTACTCAACGATTCAACATACTCAATGCTCACATCAGCATTATTTAAATATGCCTGCGAAGTGAAACTAATGAAATAATACATATGGAGAATATAATAATTGTATATAGGCATTAAATAATCCTTACAAGAAACATGAGTCTAGCAAGTTCTGTATCTGATGTTTGTAGTCGACCTTGCTGTATACTTGATTGCAGTGCACTGTAAGCCTGCGCTAAGTCTAAATAACCAGCAGGATAACCCTGGCGTAGTCTATTTCTTAGTCTGGTAGCAAATTCACCTTCCAGGATACCACAGGCCATGTTAACAACAGCACAAATTCCATCAATACTCCAACTTGAAATGGCTCGTCTGTTTATAAAAATGGTGGTAATTATACAGATTGATAAAATTTAAGTAGAAATTGGGATAGTAGTTTATAACAAACCTTATGCATTTTTGTACGATGAAGAAAACATCATCGAGCATACTGGAAGTTTGTTGAGCTTGATCCAACGTATCCATTCCCACTGCTTTGTTTACACTTTCCTCCAGGAAGTACCTTTCCAGGGAGAGATAGGCACTCAAGAGTTCCTGCATTCCACGTGCCAATTCTGAATTTGTTACGAATGTTTCAAAGTCACTGAGAAGAGTCTTACGCTGCGTCTCGTCAGTTGTACTAATTTCTAAATCATTCTGAAAGAAACAATGATAATTAAGTTAAAAATGGAATTTCGTGTGAGCTGTAATAAATTTATATATACGTTTATTCTTCTTCTCAGGAACCGGATGTACAATTCAGCTCTTGCGTGCATGATTGTTATCTCTCCAAGTAAAAGATCAAGATCTTTAGGATCTGCTTTTTCGGTACTCTGCTTCCTCAAATACTCATTCATCATTTGTACCTTTGCGGATATATTTCTATGTTTCATGAACTCCAAAATTATTTTCTTTATTTGTCTGGTAATAAATCAATGATATTGGATTTTCTTTCAGGAGATGGTTTTAATGATTCTTTTATTTACCTGTCACATTCTTTTTGCAATACCATTATTGTCGTGAGAAGTCTACCAGGACCGTAGTAAGTTTCAATTATAGGTTGATGCACTTCTACCAATCGAGCAATCCCTTCGAACAATAATGTCATAGTGTCTGCATAGATAACAGATGCTCTCTTGTCAGAGCTTTTTACATCAAGTGCTGTTTTTAAGTTCTTCTGTGCTGTTTCTTGAAGCTTGAGATTTTATATCGAATATGAATGTGTTGATCGGAAAAAAAAATAAATGAGGAAACTGAATAATAATATTAAATACCTTTGTACATAAATATTGACAGAATTTATTAAGGCCTTCTGTATGCATTCCCAGGAGTGGAAATATTTTAAAGAATCTTTCAACAGATGCTAAGTCTTCAGATTTAACTGCTTCATCAAATTTATGAGTGACGACAGCTCTAAGTTGTTGAGCAGCTTGTTGAAGAGTCAGAAGAGAACTGGTAACACTTGTATGATCTCCAGAAACATCTTCAGCAGTTCGTTCAAGGAGTTGTTGATCCATGGCTAAATAGCGATGAACATGAGCAGCACCTTGTTCATAATCTTCATTATGTAGCGCAGTAGCTACTCCTTGACTGCACAATTGAAGGTCCAGAATGTCATGTACTCTATTTTGGCATTCACAAACACGGCTCTATGCAATAATTAAAATTTGTATTAACATTCAGCAGGAACTTTTGAGAATCCATATATTTACAATATTAAAAAACATACCCTAGCTAAATCAAGCTGTCTAACTTTTGCACTGACATTCTCAGCTAGCTTGTTAGTGTGCGCAATCATATCTTTAAACTTCTCTCCCTCTGCACGTATAACAATGAGATTTGGTAGAACTTTACTAATATTTTGTAATTTAGCTTCAACATGACAATGCCGAGAAAGTATAAGATCCAGTTCCTTATTCGCAGCATCCTAAATAAACAATTAATAATTAATTAAACAATGGACCACTGTCATCAATCTTCCTGTACGAAATTAATTAGATTCATAGTAACTGAAATGAAAAGAAAATTATCAAGAAACATCTAACCTCATTCTCCAACAATTTATCAGAGATAAATTGAAGGTTGTCTTCGTTCACTGTTAAATCCATTTTCACCTTATCATACTTTCTTTAGACAAAATCCTAAATACCAAAGTAGTTTGTTACTTATAAAATGTAATATAAATAATCAAACTATCCTCAATACACTTGTCTTTATCTGACAGTCAACACTGTTCAGCAATCATTAATGGAACCATATGTTCCACTGACATGCCACTGCATGGCACTGATAAGCTAATCATTTTCCATTTTCTTTTAATTTCCACCTTTTTCATTAATCATATAATTATCACAATGGGGATTGCATACAACATACTTCATTATAAACAGAAATAGATCAAATGAAGTAAACACTTCAAATTTCTGTATTGACATTTTTAATCATACGTACATGACAGAACTTGTTGCCTTCGAAAAACATACATTAATACGTCAAACTCATTACTTAATGTAAACTATAAATAACACATGATATTACTTAAAACACTCTTCGTAAAGAAAACCTTCTTTTTCCCAAATGCAGCTTCACCGATGTTCTAACTATAGTATATAATACAACTATAAGTCCCAGTAACACATTCAGCTCTTTCTAAGATACAGAGATACAGTATTCCTAAAATAGTGTGAGTACGCAATCATTACTACCTGGTGGAAAGTAATATATCATATTTACGAGCGACTCAAGCAAATAAATGGGAACACATAATTCTCACCTTCTATGCTACTCGATTATAATAGTGAATGATATTTCATTGAATGCTCTTCTATATTCTTTGAGCTCTCCCTATCATATTCAGTTAAGATTTTTCAACATCTTTTAGGAAGTGTCTAAATCTGACCACACACAATAAATGCAATCATCACATTGGTTTATCAACAATTCCCTATTAAGTGGTAGATATGATTTTTACAAACAACTCGTTCGTCCTTCTCCATTTAAACTCTTCGAGTCAGATAACTCGAGATTGTACAACATTTTCTGTAGTAAATATTCCACGCACATCAAGGGTGACCAAGTTTTTTTAAACTTCTTCTACCTATCATTACATAATCGGGCATTACTTTTATTAGAGAATAGCGAACCCAATATAAGAAGTAAAACTGAACAGTCTTACCACAGAAAATCTTTCATAGGGAATATAAAAAAGAAAAGGCTCTCCGGTCTAACAATATGAGTAGCTATCATTCCAAGCCTTAAGTGATGAGTGATGCAGTATACTTAATTTAATTAATTAATACGCTCGATATACGTAATTATAATATAACAATAGATTAGATAAAAGAAGAAAAAGAAAGACCCCAATTGTATAGAAGCACTTGAATAATAAAAGATGATCATAAATAACAATATAGCTTCCAATCCTACCAAATGTATTATAACAAGAATTGGCCACCCCAATTGTTATTTTCAATAGTCGCAATTAACAGAATTATTAATGATGACAATTTTACATGCGTTAAGAATAAATACAAATGTTCCCAAGTTAATAAGAAGGACAGTGGTGCAAGATCAATTAAACACAGTGGTCTTCTTAATAGAGTTAAGTGCAATGCGAATTTATAATCTAATATGAATGTTTTCTTTTTCAGAATTAATTCAAAACGGAAGTAATTCACTGGAAGTGATATGAGTACAGTTTTTTCAAAGATCGCATGTCTACTATGCCTGCATCGTAACAAGCAGTATATCGAGGCTAGTATACGAGAACCGCAATATCGCAATGCTGCTGCGATTTTCGACGAAGTGAAGGCAACGATGAAAATCAATCAACGATAGTCTTGTAGCTCTTAATAAATATCTAATTACATAATAAGGTAAAGGAATGGGCGCGAAGAAACGTGTCCAATGAGAAATTCGATGACTCAGATTTTTTGCCTCAAAAGTCAGTGATATGCCATGACTTCTCTGTAAGTTTGAGGAAAGAAGTCTTACGGTTACGAAAATAGAGAAAAGAAAAAAAAGAGAGTAAATAAATACGTTAAAAATGAGCAAGTTGGCACATTTGATATCAGGCGAGGCGGCAGATTTTCGTTTACGCGTCAAAATTCGAAATACTTCAGTAAGACAAACATTGAAATCGGATCGTAAATTCCTACAGGTAAGGATTTTTGTATTTTGGCTTTGATAAAGTAAGTTCAAGATGTACATGTAAAACGTGCCAATGTGTACAAATTTCAATATTCTGCCAAAGCGAACGCTGCGAGCAGACTTAATTATTTGGTGATCGCTCGGAATACCCATAACACTATATAAAAAAAAAAAAAGAAATAGACACCCAACTTTCTGTTCACGCGCAACAAATTTCATACAGTAACTTGTAATTCGCAGTGACGACTTAATGTAAGTAATTAAAATAAACTTTCCTGCGCCGAGGCAGGTAAAGAGAAATCTAAAATTTCAAATGTCAGAAGACGTTTCATTGGCTGATCTGAAAATGTATAATAGGTTACGAATCAATTATTACATCAGAAAAGAAAAAAACTTATACATACAAAGTTGTATGTAAAGCAGTCTCTATCAATGTAATTAAAACAATGCTAATTAGTATGACTATTAACTAAGCATACAGTGTACAGCTTAAGCTTCGATCCTTCGCATCAGCATAACGTAATTTGGACTTGAGATTCAGTTCTTTTGCCCATTATCTTTGTAAATATATAATACGTGCACTTCCTAATTCGTATATCAATAATATCAATAATAATCGTCACTCGAAAGAAGCTGCCTATTCCATCTCTAAGTCGTAAAAGCACTATGACACATTTAGATATCTAATACTTCGTGTAACCGAACGCACGATCGAGTTGCATGTGATTGGCAGTCTTTTACTTTGGCATCGTCTTTTTTAATTAAATATTTGTCCAAGAATTCATTGGAAGAACGAGTGTAATGTATTTTGTATAATGAAAAAAAGAAACCGCAAGACTAATTTCTACGTTCTCGATTACGTCGCCTCGCCTTATATCTATTCGCGATACGATATGTAAATCTTAAATTTAACAACATATATTTACGGCTGAATGTACAGGAAGAATTTAGTTCCAGATTAAACAGAAAATGACAGCACAGCGATAAGAGTATCTCACTCGTCAATATTATTATTTACCATGTTAATACTGGTCCAGAAATTATAATAGAGAAGAGGCTAATAAAAATACTCACAATCCGACTGTACGGGCAAGATATTCTGAGCTAGAATTAAAACAATGTATGAAGATGATAAGCACAATGCAGATGAATTTGTCAGAGCGTGTTATATGTATGTATGTACACATATAGTAAACCTTAGTTGTTTAATATACAATAACGTTATTTATCGTTTTCGCGAACGTCTAAAGGAAATATATCAGTGGGTTCACAGTGTCCAGGCCGTTAGACTAAAGCTCATGTTTGGTTGTCACGTTGACAGGAGACATTTGCGTTACATAAACTCGACTGCCTGATACACTTAATTAACTAATTAATCATTTCAATTATATATTAATCATCGTAAGAGACTGACGATGTTCATGCGTTCGGCTACTAAACGATCACTCCAATTGCCGTTCATTCGTGATCACTCACGCAGGCGCTGGATCGGTCATCAATTTGTTCCTAAAGGTCAAACGTTACTATCCGGTGTACTGGTGAATCCCATTGGCTGAGCATTTTCAACAAGCGTCGATCGCATGTTCGACGTTGATGGGATTTCGGTATTCGTACCGGCAGATACTCGCATTTGATCCAGCGGTGCCCTGCGTAACCAAGAATAAGATTATGAGTACATATCGGTGAACACAGCAGATTATAACATTCCAGTCTATCGTGCAAATTAACTCGAGGCAGTAGTTAGAACAGTGTCGATGCTTTTGCTAGAATTTCGATCACCAGTACCGTACTTAAGTTAGCGTGTGGTTTGTCGACAAGTAAAAGCAGTTGTACAATTATTAAAACTGCCTAAGATTATTTAGATATGCTTAAGGCTGCTGCTTAGCTATTATACGCGTACGGAGTGTGCTAATACTTTAACAATGGAAAACAAATGATCAAAAAATGATTGTTTTTTTTCAATTTTGACGTCGCCAGTACGTATACGCACATAAAATAGCTGAACAGCGGGCTTAACGTAGTTAAAAATGACATTCTGCGTGCACGTCATACTTTAGATATTAATTATATTACTTTTTGTATTCATAACTCGTGTCAGATCGTGGTAGGACATACTGGATACGTTTCTAAATTCACTGCTATACCTATAAATATCGCCATGTTGCTGTTTGACTTTATGCAATTGATTGAGACAACTATGTTCAGGGTACTGACAGTAAATTTAGGAACGTACCCGTTACATGATTGTAAGAGACAATAATTATTATAATGTTATCAACATTGACCAATACATCTAAGTGTTATTGATTAGTATAAATAATGGATAGTCATTTTGAAATGAAGTGCATTGAAAATCACACAGTGATGCCTCAGTACGCATTCGATGATCTTGAGAAACAGAACTAATTCTAATCTAGAGATAAATTGATCTAACGGAAACGCATGGGTGAAGGATATTCTTGAGAGTGAGATAGACTTCAGCATTGGAGACACCTCCTGGGGCTTACAGTGATGAAAGATGTAAGAGCAATAACTACTATGCACTACCTAAATTTATCGTTGCAATCATTATGGAATATATGGTGATGTAATTTTAACGGTAACATTGAACTTGGTATATTATTGCCTGGTTAGTGAAGTGATGCAATGAATGTTTGATGATTTATGTTGGCCTCCAGACATCGGGATCCTCCATGAGAGTAGTATGCTGATCTGCAGGAGGTGCACTTGGCGGCGGGAAGCTTACGCCCGTGGGTGTCGTAACTGCTGGGTCTGGTCTGGACCCTCTGTCAGTCATTGTCATTGTGTGTCAGTATATTAGTATAATTATTAAGAGCCCCTAACACTCAAATCTCATTTTAGATTTTCAAGCAGAAGGATTAATTTTATTTAGTATATGCTGATATTTGTAGTCTCTTAGTCCTATTTACATACCCTTTGCTATGCATTAGTCTCACTTTAATTTTACAATAAACAGATACCTAATTCACAGCAATAAAGTTCATATTGTAATACTTCAGATTAGATAGCATTTTTCTATGTATTAATGTTATCAGTCATGGCTATCTGGTTGTAATTATAATGCTGCAGTTGCATTAGTGAAAATATAAAGAATTGATATCGGAGTATAAGGTACTGAGTGATTTAGAGCTTGGAATCCCTGGAGGTTAATTCATAATTTATATGCAATATCCTCCACCTAAAGCGACAGCTTCAAACACAAAGTAGTACGACATGTCAAAATTAAACTTCACTTTCACCCACAGGCAATGCAGATACACTCGATGTAGCATGTATAAAACATATATATGTCATACCATAAGATTATATACTATGATTAATTAATAGAATATAAAAAGCACATCTTATTGGCGCCATATCTGGTCTTTGTTGTATTGAAATTCGAATCTAAGTATAATGATTCGATACTGTCTATCTTATCACGATACAAGAACTGTACTTTCTGTTTTAGCGATCGATATAAGAAGTTCTGATATTTTTACTTACTTCTTGCCGAGAGACATGAAGCCGTAAATGACCCCTGTAGTGAATATTAAGCCACTCCCAAATATGCTACTTAAACCTGGACATAGCAAGATTGGTGGAATTGCTATTCTGAAATTGTATAAATTGAAATATATTTAATGGTAGTAAGTACACCACTTCAAATGTTATTAATGTAATAGTAACATTTTATTAAAATGGATTTGATATATCACTGTTACTTACAAGCAATAAATGGCTGCTCTATTCCAATAAGGTTTCTTTTCCACCCAATCGCTCAAGTTTTGTACAAAGTCAACGAACATACAACAACAAGGTGCCTCGATAGTCACAACTAGAAAACCAGCTACCATTTGCCACATCCCACTTATTAGGCAATTTATGGAACCCAAAAATATTCCAGTACAGTTAAATGCTCCAAGAAAGATTGCAACTGAAAAATGAGTAAAAATTAAAAAATGAAGCATCTGTTAGCTTTCACTAATTTCATTAGACTACATCGACCTCACGCCGAATATTGCAAAATTAATAATCACTTATCTTGGTTTTCCTATTAAAATAAGCAACAAAAAACCTTTATATAACATTACATAAAAAAAGCAATAATATGAATTGTATCAACAAACCGGAAATGTCATTGAACCGGATATAAAATTTCGATCAGCCTTAATATTTTTTTACTCTCTAACAGAGATATAAGTAGAATGAAAAGAAAATTCATCTCCATATTTGAATGAAAATCTGCAATTTAAATCAATCACAACGAATCTGTAACTACGTAAAATAAATTAGCCACAAACTTTTCTTGTAAAGTTAAAAATTAAATAACACCTGCACATTTAAAATAGATATATGTTAACCTATAAGAAATATCCTTTATTGTGTTTTCAATAAAATGGTGATATAGATAATGATTGATCTTCGTGTCAGACGTAATAAACGTAACAGGGATAGATGAGCATTGAAAGTTGGTGATATAATAAAACGAATAAATACAGTTAAAAATAATTAAATATTGATTAAAACTTACGTAGACTACCTACAGTACCGAGTCCTCGACCGGCATACTTCAGCCAAAAGGGAACATCGTCCTTGGCGACGGGATCCTGCCCAGGCCGCTGCATAATCGACGCCAATTTTTCTCCGAACGACTGAAAATAGACTCGCTTATCTACTGCCCGAATATCGTCGCGTTACTCATCTTCCGATGTAACTTTCTGTTGTTCCAATTCCCAAAAGCTTACCATTTTACAGCGTTATCGTGTCTTTGTTCTTCGTCAGCTGACAGCAGCGCTGAAATCTGTTGACGTGCGGAAAATCGACCCGTCCGTTTGATAACTTTGCCACCAGAGGCGCCATTTCTGCGATTTTTTTATCGAAAATATTGCCATTGACATTGTCGAATTAATTAGAGAATAAAATGTAGATAAGACTCCTTAATCTCTTTAGAAAATTAACATTTTAATCTTCAATCATTAAATTGCTTCTTTCAGTAGAAAGAGGTATTGCTGTATTCGATTTTCTTAATATAATCGTACATACAATGGAAATAGGATCTGGAGGCTTTGTATTATAGCGCACCGGAAGTACTTCCGGTGTTTGCGTCATTCGATATGAATTTCAAATGATAAATATCTTAATTAACTGATTATACCATGAAATTAATCACTGTTAGAAAGCATTTAAGATTTAACAATATATTTTCTTGTTAACATTTTGGACAGATTTCAATATATACAAAATCAATTGTTCATTTACAATTTCCTTTTACAAAAATTAAAAAAATTCGTTTACTCGTGTATCCTGCACGCGTTTATACGTGAATATATGTTTACAATTTAGTGATAAATATATATCCAAATATAAAAGCGCGCGCGCGCATTTTTTGGGAGTATTACGACTCGCAACAGTACAGACTGACAAGTATTGCTCCAATTAAAAAAATGTTCAAGACAAATCCGCAGGATCTTTGCGCGCAAGTGAGTAACAATGCGCTACCGTCACATTTTAATCGACAGTGCAAGCAGTGCTGCAGCTGCATTAAAGCAAAAACATGCAAATATGCATTACGAAGACGTATAATGAATTATTACGGCAAACGTATCTCCTTAGTGCCTGTTGGTATTCGCAAAGTCGACCATTGGCAATTTTCACTCGTGAATAAAGTGGGAATTTTTTTAAGTGAACGTAAACAGCAAATTTGCAAACTTTCACACAAAATACCAAAGCTGTGAGATACTCCTTCTTAAACTATAACAACATGTTTGTTAAAACCTTTTCCATCCTACTCTTACTTTTCCATTTTATTATGTCAATAAAGGTACCAGCTAAGCGCGTTAAATTCATTCAAATTTTTCCCGCCGTTCACGAACAACGTAACCGAAGTGTACAGGCCCATTCTGAATCCATAGCTTCACAAATATAATTATTTACACAGATGGTAATTATTTACACGTGCGCAGATGAGACGTGGCGTCGACCGACAAGGAAGTCTATGATAATAATTGTTTAAGAAAGAAAAAATTTGGGAAAAAAGATCGAGACGCGCACCTCGCTGGCAGTTTTATTTCATTGGGGAAAGGTTGTTAGTCCGAGGTAGAAAAGCGTACCCATTAGCTCCATTCAATAAAGCTTTGGAGAAGACAGTAGGAATGTACATTGAAGTACTATCATTACTTCAATATCTATGCTTCGTGTAATGTAGGCAAAGTTTGAAGACATCAGTGCGATTCCATAAAAGAATTGTTTCAATGTAGTCTTTACAGTTCTGCTAAGTATATTAATGGTGAGTGCTGTTATCAATTTTATGGAACTAAATAAATATTTTATGATCGTTTATAAAAAAGAGAGAAGTATGTAAAAAGAATGTTATGGATTGCACATTGTTAAATTAAAAACGCAATATTCTTTGATCATTCTATTAAATGATTTACTATCATTAATGAACGTTGATATTGATGCATCGAATCGTTACTGAATTCTATCATTTTTATCTCTATCTATTAAATATTAAGATTCAGATCTAAATGAATTTAGACTTGTCGATTTAAAGAATAAGCAAATGCTCGCGGTTACCACGCAATATCGACGAATTTTTGTGTACGCGAAATTTGTTTTTTTTTTTTAATGATCTATGGGGCTTTCTATTCTGTCATGCGAATATCGCCTAGTGAAAATTGATGACTGCCTTTGGACGTCACCGACCTAAATCAAGAGTGCGTGCCGCCGAGAGTAACGTATATGATTTTAATCAGCGTGCATGTTAATATCAACATTCACACGCAATTTAAAATAAATAATTGCAACTTCATGCGCGTATCATAAGAAACATATAAAGCGTCCACGCTTACGTTCCATTTCTTGTCCATTGATGGATTTTCATTGTAAAATCGATACTCGAGTAATTTCACGTACGTTTACATATAATAAAAAATCGACTATGTTGAATCTCTACCAATGAGTAGAAGATAAAGGGCAATTATCACGTTTTTTGGTCGCAGAATATATACGGTATAAAAAAAATATTTTGATTTCCTTTTCGGAACGAAGACTGTGTCATACAAGGTACATCTCCTTTCCTTAGTATCAATGTAGCTTTATGAAGACTCAAAAAGGATAAAGTAAAGAGAAAAGTATTCTTTAGTAAAAGATTCAACCAGTCTCGAAATAGAGAGTTCTGCGGTCACGGTTTCAAATAGTTAAGAGAGAGAGAGTTTCTGTGATCCGACTATAGTGCCAATTGTATACTTGAAAGTGCAAGTGGCAAACGTTAAGCAGAGCTTGAAGCTTCGACGCAAAATATCACAAAAAAATCGATACGATCGATTGGATTTACGAGAGCACAGGATAAATAAAATAGAAAATAAAGAAAAGTCTTTAAGCGGATCAGGTATGCCTAAGCGCGATGGCAAATATAAAGGCATTATTTTTTCTATGAGAAAATGCAGCCTAGAGTTGCTAATTATATGATACTCATAGAACGACGATAGCGCTTCCTCGTGGTTGTCGTAGCCACAGGAACGGATATTGGTAAGAGAGGAATTACTGGTGTAACAGGGGTGACAGGAGTCAGAAGAATTTCAGCCGACGAAGCTGAAGAGGGGGGCCTGAGCTACCAAATATAGTTTTCAGTCTGTGGGGCCCTCATCACGCCCACGCCGCCACCGAGACGTCGGTAATTCATACAACCGCATAAGCGCCATTGATTCTGTTCCGGATCGTAGACTTCTATTGTCTTTAAATAGGCAGTACCATCAAACCCACCGACAGCATAAAGCTGTCCATTGACGACTGCTAGGCCCACCTATAAAAAAAAAATTTAAATATACCATAAAGGTAGTATTACACCTTGAGCTAAGTATTCAAGTAATATATCCTAAAAGACACTAACCCCGCTTCTTCTGGATGTCATGGCTACGATAGGACTCCAAGAATTAGTATGAGGATTGTACCGTTCCGCACTAGAAAGTTCCATACAGTCATCCCGTCCTCCAACGGCGTAAATGAAATTATTAAACACAGCACAACCTAGGTGTTTACGTCTCGTAGACATTGGAGGTACTTGAGACCATTTATTTTGTCTCGGATCATATCTTTCCACGGTATTAAGAGGCGACTGCCCATCGGACCCGCCGATGGCATACAGGTAACCTCCTAAGACAGCTACCGCGACTCCAAGCCTCCTCGTGGTCATTGGCGAGACTTTAGACCATTTATTCTCCTTAGGGTCGTACCTGTTTTTTACAATTTTACGGCTCATTACTAATTTCTATGAAAGGTATATGAAATTAAAGATAGCATTGCTGTTTAATTTACCGCTCTACGTGATTTAGGCACTGGACCCCATCCTGTCCTCCGACCGCGTACAGGAAACCGTCCAGGACGGCTACACCCACGCTAGTTCTACAAGACGTCGTAGGAGCAACATCACAGGACCATTGATTTGTCTGCGGATCGTATCTCTCAATACTATTTAAATAACTTTGTCCATCATGGCCACCGACTGCGTATAACAGGTCATTCAACACAGCAACCCCGACGCCACAACGTCTTTTGCTCATTGGTGCCACCATTTTCCAGTCTGCGGTATTAGGATCGAATCTCTCAACACTGGCAATGGCGTCACCGGAGCACCATCCTCCAACGGCAAATAAAACTTCACCGCGTCTTGTAGGCTTTCTTGGTCGTGTCCTTGGTCCTTGCATCAATGGTCTCTCTTGGGGTAATAGTAAATAATTCTTTGCCTCGTCCACCAGATCTCGACAGGCGTCATCCGACCGGACCAATAAGTCAGAGCCAACGGTACCGACAAGAAACTTAGGACTTAAAAGTGGTAATCGAACATGTTGTAGAACCTGGGCTAGATGTTGTCTACGTTCCGTCACATTGTACTTCACCCAATTCATTACAGCACTAAAAACTTGTTCCTCCGTCCGTACGTTTAGCTCATCCGAGGATATTATATCCACTAGTTGTCCAACTGGTAGAAGAAGGAATTCTTCGCTTTCCATTACCTGGATAGTGAACGATTAAGGATTATTTAATGTATTACGAGAGGCGTGGGATTACTAGTTTTAAGTTTTGGAATTCTTTAGATCTTCCGATAACGCACCTCCTGGAAGTTGTGCTGGGTAAATTTGTCGGCGATGCGCAGGAGCTCGCGACAGGAATGGGTATCCGCGAACGCCCTTATACCTAGACAGTTTGAAGGATCCAATTGACGTTTTAGAAACTCGCAACAGATGTCTTGAATTTCGGCCAGTTGGAGAAGACAGGCAGCAGGCAGGAGGGTCTGGACATTTGCTTCTTCGACGATGATATGGGAGGTGTAGCAAAAGTCAATCAGAAGTTCCATGGCGACCTCGTCGATGTCGCGTATCGTTACCTCCGTCTGCCGGGACTCTGCCAATTCTCCGGTAAACATTGCTCTGCAACGTGGGGATGTTAGAAGCAAATATTCGAATCGTAGGAGTTGAACGAGGAGCGTAATCGTCTACCTAAAATAAGGGCTGCAGGCCGAGAGGATAACACGATGGGCAAATATTTTTCTAGAGCCGACATTGAGGACAACGTCGCAGAGTTCTCGATGATGACGGAGAACGTTGAGTTCGGTGAGGGTGGCACGAGGGTGCTTCTCCGAGGTGTGACTGAGGCGTGCCGGGGATGGTGCGCGCTCTACAGCCATCTCGCCCATCCTCTGGGAGTTTTGAGCCCCCGTGCCCGCACCCGCACTCCCCGAGGGGCCACGGGTCCCCCCGGCTAGCTGGAGGCGCAGCGGGGGTGACGCCCAGCCCCACACCGAGTCTATCTGCAACACCATTCACCAACCACCACTTATCGTAAACTGTGCCTCCGGGCACAATATTGGTTTTCCGTTTTTCCTGGAAAAGATATTTTCCTTGTTAACGTATACTTGTAGTTCATAATAATTGCAAGCACAATTGCTACGTGGTTGCTTTTGATAAATGTATAATACAATTCTATAAGGTCGTGATTGTATTGCGACTTAGCAAAACAACTTTGTTCAAATTTTTAAGGATATTTCTTAACGAATCATGCTCAAATGCAAACGAAGGAAAAGAAAACTGCCTTATGCTTCACAAAAGTTTTCTCAGGTTCTTCGGTTTATTATTGGTATATGAAATGTCAAAGGAAACATATGTTCAAAAGAAAGTCGAGTGTGAATTGTTAAATCAATTACATCACACTTGCTCGCATTGAAACAAAACTGCCTAGAAATATAAACAGTAAATATACAAAGGGTAAAACTATGAGTCAATCTAAGAAATATTGTTTCGCAAACATCATCGAAGACATGCTAAGCTACACTTGCAATACAAAATACAAGTTATAAAATACTTTAATAGAGCTAGAGAGTATAAGAATTATGTATTCTTAGAGTAAACGAGCTACAAGCTTTTCGAATTAGTAACAGTACCCACCTTGGATACTCGAATAAAGCCGCAGGAAGAAAATACGGAAATTCTCTGCCTTTCAGAAGATTACAGTCTGCAGTTAGTAAACGTCACAAAACATTTTGTTTCTCGTTAAACGACATATGAGACTCAATATGCAAAATGTCCACTAGGTCACTCAATGCCGCAACAAGTACTACGTTAAAAAAAATCACAAGCAAGCTTTCATTTTGATAAACAATTAATGTATAAGGAACTCGGATTTGCTCCGATCTCCATTCAGCGGTGGCACATAAGCCAGTTCTGCCAACATAGTTTCCATCAATTGAGTACATCATAGCCAGGCACAGATGGCGGCACATTTCGCTTCGCCCATGATCCTGATTACATAACAGTAGTAGTAGTATTTAGAACGAAATCCATATAAAAAAATTAATATATTAATCTACACGAGATATATAACTTAATAAAATACCTCGATAAAAAGTCGAGGAATAGTTGAAAAATATATTATTCACCCTTATTAAAAATTATTTCAAGCTTCGTCTTGTCAGTAACCCTCTACATATTATGATACCGGTACTGATAACAAGAACGTTATAAAAAAAGAACTAAAAATTTTTAGATTTATCAAATAGAATTTCAACCAGCTGCGCTACCAATGATAATAAGTACATGAGGAATTTCCCAGCGCGTTGTTATATTCCATAATAAAAAAAAAGAAGTTCTTATCTCAGAAATTGCTTAGAAACGTTCCGTAATTAGGGAGAAGAATAAATTTAGTAACTCGACGCGGCAGTTCAGGTATCATTGATATAAATCTAGGAAATGGATGGTAGCATTTAGATCTCAGAGACAATGACTCGTAATAAAGGTAAAGACTGAATGGTATAGGGTGCCAGGTCTATGCCATATAAGGGGGACTGTTAGCGCGTGTCCAGGGACCAAGAGATTCTAAGGGCGCAAGAGTGTAAGGCTATAAGGGGGTATAAGACTAGCAGCATTCCTAGACGAAGGCACCTTGCGCCAGCTGCCTACCGTCATTCTGAGTTAAAAAAAAAACTAGGAGTCATCCCCGCAGCCCTTAGCCATCCTCGTGACCATCATATATATAAGATACGTTATCCCGCAGCGTTTAACTCTATGCTCCCGTAAACATTTTTTGACCTCCTCCAAGTCTTTGCTTTTTCTAATCCAAAATCTTTTCTCTTTTTTCTCGCTCATCTCCTCCCAGCTTGACCTTATATATATCTGCTGATCAATTTCTTGTCGCTGCTGTGCAAAGCGACAGACATCATTCGGTGCACTTTTGCCGATTCTCTTTTTGCCTACGGGGATACCGAGCGGCCTGTCCAATCGCGAATCGAATCAGCAGTGGATCGTGCTTTCGATCGTCCAGGTTTCCGCACGCGGACGTGACGCGTTTACTTCCTTGGGCCGATCAGATATAAAGAGGGAGTCGGTGCAAGATGATCTCAGGCGAAGGTAGAGAAAAAAGGAGAAGAACTGCACTTGGTCGCAATATTGCGGGCAACCCCAGCGCACGAGCCTGCCTTAAACTGGGCCAAGTGTATGATAATAAATAATTCGCGCGCCTCCGCGCCCGGTTTATTGCGCACGAATGCGCTCCTGCACTCACGCTTGTACATATAAGTGCGCGTGCGCTCTCCCTTGCCTTCCTCTTGTCTCAGCTGTCTCACCATTTAAGCGTTTAAGCCTGGTCTTCGTGCACGACATTTATTTTTATGCCCGCTCATTTGCGCCCGCTTATGGCTGGACACGTGCTGCCCGGATCGATCGAAGGGACCACTGTGCGCCGCCTTTTCGCGGTGAAACGCCACAAGAAATCATTTTGCGAGCAGTTTCTGCCACTGAAAGATTACTGATAGATTAGCAAAGTGCACTCAAGGGCATTTCGGTATCTTACCTTATGTAATCCCCTGTATTTTATTCCTGTTCAAACGCTGGTGGCTTTGTCATATACCGTCGTAGGATCTAGGCCGCCATCTTGTATATCTAATTATATTTAAAATATAATTACTAGTATGTACTATGGTTTTATTACTACTACCTACAACACTGCAATTATAAAAGGTTACAACCTTTTTTGGCAAGAAACCAATATTTTTCTGATATCCTTCCGGGATGTCTAACTTAAAAAAAATATTCAAAGCAGCCGGTGATTTGAATGCGTGGCTATGAGCTTATCACAGAAAGCGGCCACGGCAGAGACAAACTATTGTACAGCTGTTATAAGGAAGCTCGATAAAATTATTGCTATCTAGCAGATACTTTTTGGGACCGTTGTGTCGTCCGTTCAGATAATTTATGCTCTCAATTAAACTCGCATACAGGGAATGATCATTGGTGATGGTAAAAAAATGCGTAACACGCAATTGCGTCCTCTTTGCGATTGTGGCGCATCTCTCGTATTAAATTCCAAGTAATGTTTCAGTGAGACTTATAACTATATCTACAAACTGAATAAGACAGGTATCATTGGAACGCTAATTTCTTCGCATTTACCACCGGTTCCACGAATACTTCCAATTGGTCTTATTCTCATCATCGAAAATTGTATGCACACTGCGTTCCACTTTCATCCAATTGGAACGGTATTTTCCGCGACGGGCTGATTTCTCGGTTCGCTTTTATTTTTTCTAACAGGCCAATACCATGTCGTGATTTTGTCGACGGTACCGTTATAACGCTCGCATCGTCCCCCGTCGAAATAAAAAGAAGTCACGAAGCGTTCACATGAATTATGCCAGCGGCTGATTCCTCTGGCACGCGAACATCGGAGGAACGAGCATTTAATCGTGAGTCGGATAAATTGCATGAAACAGAAAATGGAAAGATTTAACCACGCGTAGCGTACACATATATATACACGTATACATCATAATAATTTATAAATGTTACAAATGAGTACATTGGTACCAACAATTACGTACCTATTTACAGTATGAACGATATCGTGCCGCACATGATGCCGTGAGAAATTTAATTTTTGAAAGTTTGCCGAAAAAGTTGTGAAAACGAATGAATTTTACAGCTGCCCATCTCTGAGACGGCTCTTTAGTCGAAATCGTTGAATCGTGCTACCGCCTTGTTAATTGACCCCGCCAATTACGCGAAGGATAATTGTTCAATTATCGTCCTTTACTTGATCCGAATGTCATGCAGACAGGGGCTGCAGGTTGCCTTTCACCTTTTTCATTGCGTATCGAGATCGGATTGTGATCCTTTGATACGGTACAGATAACGATTTCATAATGGATGCTCTGGATAGTAGAGCTAGAAGGAAAGTCAAGGGACGATACCGCTCGCTATTCAGACCGCCGACGTATAAAATATCACGTGTACTATTTATCAGTGTTTGATAAATCAGTGTAGATAAACTTACTGGGTGGTGTAGATTAGCCTTGCACCTGTTTCAGGCTCATCTCTTATACAGCAGGTATACCTGGATCAGCCACCTACGCTACATTTGTACTTTTTTATCTCCTAGTTTTGCTGTCCGATTATGAGACAGCGGAAGGAATCACCAAACTCCTGGTTCTTAGGTTTCCTCTAATCGTTATCTGGTATCAGGAATATATTATGTAAATAAAATTCTAGATACCATACGAGTATTGTAGGTATAAAGTCAATTGAAATATATAGTCAAATAAAAATGACAATACCCTATGAGAATAGGAGTATCAGATTTAGCTACCCGTGTCTACCTGAATCCTTCGAGTTTCAGGTCACCGCTTTTTTTGTAGTCCAGGTTACCGCGTCTCTGCAAGAAGAAGACGGGTTAGACAAGACAAGGACAATAATTTCTTGAGCTGGTACGTATACCTATATGTAGTATACCTCCTTCCCGGAAGTCTCCAGGAGTTGTCGGAAGGAGTAGCGACGGGTCTCATTAACGATAAATCGATTATGACATACACGCATCGTGATGCTCTGATCGATGGTCGTCGATCTGCGATCTTCGTTCGTGATCTGATCGAGAGAAGAGAAGAGATGCGGGCTTCGTACTCGCGCGAACGTAGGAACGAGCACATGTCGTGCAGGTGGCCTTTTCCACAGCCACCTGTACCGCGTTCTTTGCTCATCCGTGTTTTCCCGTCTTCGAAACCGCCGCCGTCGCTGCGTCAGCATCCTGAATGACGAGAGAGTTCACCAAACTTAGTAAATCTTGTGTATCTTTATAATCTTGCTATCCTTATCTAATACACATCTTGTATTGTGACGCATACAAGTATATACACCCCTTCAGGATAATTACTCTGGCATTTACTATCTAAACAGAATTATTATTAGGCGTATCAATTTTTAAGATAATTTTCATTGACGATCATTCTACGACACGGTATTGACTTGCGAGCTATGAGATATTATTGACAGACCTAAGTTTCTCCAGACCAAAAGGAGGTCTTCACTGAATAGAAGATTTCTCAGTGGGATTGCATTATAGGAATGATAACGAGGGCCATAATGAGTGGCATTCAGACTAGCGATTGTTTGCTTTGGCATTGTCGAGTTTTCATTTGGAAATGAACCAGGCAAATAAAAGTATAACCGTATGAGAGGTTAGTAATACCTTTTTTTTTGTATAGAAAGATATATCATGTATTATCCAACTCGACGATCCTAACCCGGATCTTCCTGTGTATATAATCCACAGTTGTACAAACGGTTTATAAGTCAGTCAAATAATTGTCTCCCTCATTTACACTTTTCAAAGAGCACTGTATAACGTCAGAGTACAAAAATAAATAACAGATGACGAAGTGTAGTCCCAGTTTCTAGTAATTTCATAGGTTAATCAATGCGTAAAACCAAGAAGAAACCAAGTAATACAGTTAATTAAAGATACTCCAGATGTGTTGCACAAAAGAATCTCATTTAACTCTTCCAAGTTTACGTCATGTTTCCTTATTATATCACGTATCTCAGTCTTATCGGTAACTGGTGGCAGGATTTCTACTGTAAAAAAAATATATCCATATGAAGAAGCGACATTGAATTGTGAGAGTCATGTGTGCAATCGAAATTGCAGTCAGGACGGTAACGTACATTTAATGACTATACAGGCCTATTGGGTTCCTGGTAAATGTATTCCTTTTAGTAGCACCCATGCAAAGGATGGGAATCCTTAATGTCCGTGTAAATCCACTATGGGCAATTATGTAATGTAATGCAAGTGGGGTAGCCACATTGGCACGTGCTTCCAGCTACTTTACTCGCTCTGGCACCTTCTTGCGGAAATCCAATGCTTGAGAGTCCTGGTCGCTGCTAGCGGGAATCCTGTAGGAGAGTCTTGTGTATAATATATATGTGATAAGAGAGAGAGAGCGAGTGAGACTGAATTACAGTAAAGGATGGAAAGCATAAAGTAACGTGTTGGTTCGTAGTTTGGATGGGTAGCGGGCTGTGACCCTCCTGCGTAGCAGGCACTGTCTTCACCTGCACGACATATGGTTACGGCTGGAGGGATGGGAGGTTGGTTGGCTTGAGGATGGCATAGTGGGACGTGCAGTCCAGGCAACCTGGGAGGGATATGGTATAGGGAGACTCCTCGCCACGAATACCCCGGTTAATTTGTTGTGCATCCACTACAACCACCGGTCCGCACCCTTTGCGCTTCCGGTGCTTGACCCTCGGTGATCGGTGCTGACGGGGGACGATGATGTGTGTTAGAGAGAGACTGGAAAAGCTTTGAGGGTTGCTGAATTAGAGGGGGTTGGTAGGATGAGCGTAGGTTAGAGGTCACGCATTGATAGAGCTTACTATACGTAGGTGGAGACGGTGTAGTAGGAAATCCTGACACGTTAATCCTTTGTTGAAGCACCAGGTCAATAGCTGGAATATTATGATACTGTGGATTTATTTTTTAATATCGTTCAGTAATTTCAGTAATTCAGCGTTGGATCTTCTTTTAAATGTTTTAGTATCTTGTCATTGATACTTTATAAAACTGTCGGCCCGTGTCACAAAAGCGTGACACGTTCGGTATCAGGAGCTTTGCCTCATTAATAAAACATTATACGAGCGTTGTGTTTTGCGTCAATGCGAATTGTAATACCGACCGGCATACATAACTTACAAGGTGGTCACCTGCCTTCTCTGCCCATTTTAATTTGTCACCGCGGTGTCCAGCGTCATTATACTTGACTCCCTTTCGTACAGCTTTCTCCATCTTCCCTTGGAATTCGGGCTGCGCTCTTACTTGTTCTTTATGCCTTTCGTCTTTGCAATAGGTATGGCACCAGCTACGGATATTGAAGACGTATGAGATACCGTGTAAAGATTTGAAAATAAATTTTTGTAAAATTACATTAACAAATATCACTGTTCAATTTTATCTCCTGGACAATCAATTTAAACCAGTATATATATGGTTACTGGTATAGTTATAATTGTCAGTGTCAGCATGAATATTTATACGCAATTCCTTTAAGGGGAAGTCGGTTTCATACGTTAAAAAACAGCAGATTGGAATGACGGGTTGACGGTGCAGAAAGTGTATGGTCGGACGAAGGTAAAACTAGACAGAAGAAACGTGGTCCAGAATATTGGTGAGTTGGACAAGAAACTCAGAGCTGGAAACTTCCGTTGACAATAAGACTTATATGGAAAGATGCCAGCACGCGGCTCATTTGTCAGGTCGATGTGACTCAGAAACCAGGTTGAGGATCTGTTGAGGAATTTGCAGCCCATTTCATTGGCGAGTCCGAACGGGCATTGATCTCAGAACCAGTGTCTCGAAGTTCCCATTGTTTTCGAATGCGTACCTGGAACGAAATTAAAAAAAAAGCCTATTATTACCCTACAGACAAGTGATCTCGGGTATCAGATAAAACAGCATCCAGTACATCTTACTCGAGCTCCCAGCTAAGTTACAGCGGATCCAATATGTTAGGGCGCGTATACATATGTTCAGCATCTAAACAGCTGGGGCGAAATTTTTCCAGTGCGCCGAAAAGACTTGCCTGGCGAAATTCTTAAGGCGAGTTCGAATTGCTCGACAGATTGGGAACCAGTCAGGAGGATGGTACGCGCACAGGAGTCTCGAGATGCGCTACAAAATTCCAAGCGGGTTTGATCCTACGGATTGTGGAACGTTGTATATATGTTACATATATAGATATATACTTGCAATATGTGGCACGAGCCTTGGATGGAACGGCTGTTATTTATATCTCAATATACTGGGGTTCGCACGTTCCCCAGTCTAGCGGTAATGAATCTTCTTTATTCTTTACCGGTACAATTAATGTGCCACATGACGTTTCCGACGTGTGGGAATCAGAGGGAATCTCTAGGTGTGTGCTTAGGTGAGTATTCCTGGTGCCCCCTCCGTGCCCTCGCGTGCCCCATTAAACGTGGCAACAGAAAGCGGCTCGAGGTCAGAGTGAACAGCCAAGGGGAGGATTTAAGATGAGACTTTACAGCAGCCGGCCTCCTGATACTGGTCTTCCATCAGGTTCCAAGTTAATTGCTATTCGCTAATCTTCTCTATAGAACTAACGGAATAACGTCATATGGTCCTGGGATTCGTTCTGAAATAAAAAAAAAGGAAATTAGTATTATATAAATAAAAAATATAAAAATTATAATATTCAATAATTATTCTCTTCGATATCTTTCATCGTTTCGGTATGAAAGTTAAAATATCGGTAAACAAGGTAAAACGGTACAGTTAACTTGGTTTCTCGAAATGTGTTGAAAAAGTTTCAGGCTCGCGTGCCATGTGTCAAATGCTATACCCCTACGTCCCATTACAACGATTTTCCGGGTTCGAATTGGGGGAGAAATAGGAAGATGCACACTTTGGTTCCGCGTCGGAGCCTCGCGCTGTCTGGCTAACGGTTTTTACGAAATTAATTGACTGCATTTCGGTGCGTGGGGCCATGACGGGTATACGAGGGTTCGCCCTTAACTTTGCGATAGTCAATCGAAACTGGATCTCTGATACACCTGGTAGCCAGAGAAACATTTGCGTGAAGTGTTATTGTTCGCAACTGTCGACTTTTTACTTTTTTTCATGTATTACTGAACATGCAGAAAACCTCAACGTCTTTCGTTCGCCTTGAATTCGCTGCCATAAGGCTTGGGAATAAGTAACGTAAAACTAAGTACCATATACATATATACATATATACATACTAACAGTACAGGTTACGTAAACCCAAGAATTTATATCATGTCCAAGACAATAGGGGACAGATGCTCTTTGCTTAAACTAGCGTAAGCTTAGGTATACTGGATTGTATACTAAAAAAAGAAATCAAATAAATAATACTTGTAAGAAAGAGCAAAACCTTGTGATTCAATGGATTTCTATTGATTTTCTTTTGACAATTGATATTTTCCATGTTACTCGGGACTGTCGGCAAGTGTGATGGATGGTCAATGGAAAATTGAAATAATGGCAGAAAAGCAAATGACTAGAGAAAGGCTTTCTTAATTTCGTGCACGAGCGGCGTATTTGTCCATGGGTCAGTCAGGTACAATAGAACACGCCAGTTTGATCGCTGCTGTCCAATAGAGGATTGTTATTCTATAACAAAAAGGTCTGAATGTAGGACTCGATTTTATTAATTGTCTTCGGCAATGGAATTGAGCGAAGACTAATGGAGACAATTGAATTTTTAAAAAGCTCTTTGAACTCCTTCGTCCTTCGAGACTCGATTATGGATCCTTGATCCAGTTTATAACATAATTACCCAGTCGCAATTACATTGTGGACATTCTTATGCGTGTCGATTTGGTAATAATCAAATTATTAATATTGCCAAAAGTCTGCTTTTCATAAAGTTACAAGCCACAAACTATAAATATTTATACGTATCCGATTTTCATGCATTAGAATTGCACGTGATAAATTCTAGTGTTTAATCTCAACCAATTTTAATGACCGATATGGTACCGTATACGAATTTGCATTTGTTAACGAGAACACAAAAGCAAAATCCATTGAATCATGGTGCAATCTACTTGCAAGCGCTTCCTATCATTTATGAAAATGACTTCGATAAAATCACCCTTGCTTTGCTCGTCCCCAGCCGGTAAAACGGCCACCGAGCTCATCCCTAGGAAGGCTTGTGTACGTCCACTATGCATATGCAAGGATGCGTTACAATACCATATAGTCTTACGAAGCATACAGGGTGACCCTTAAATAAATTTAGAGCAGCTTTTATTACCACTCAATAAAAGAATACAAAAGTATTGAAAGTCATGATGGAATATTTTTTTAAAGGGACTCTCGTTGTATCAAATAATTTTATATAGATATTATGTGCAGCATCTCATTTGTGAATAATATAAATCAATTTAAAACATACCAACGCTTTACTTGATTCGCGGCAGCTTTTTGCAATAAAAATAAGAATAAATGTAAGATTAATATTCTGGAATAAGGAACCTTATTGGAAGTGTCTCGAAACTATTTTTTGGAACACCCAGTATTGCGCGACAGACGGGGCATCGGCCGAGCAGGAGCTCCAACTGTCTCGTACCCCAGCACGCGTCGCCACGTGACCAGGTAAAAACTCGAGCGAATCACCCTCAACCTCTTTCTCACTTGGATTCCCACTCCCACTCATTTTCAGATTCCAAACTTCTCCTGTGATCCAGACAGTAGGATAAGGATGAGTACCCTGGAATAAAAAAAAGGCTTTGGTATCGTTTGATGTGAGCGATACTCAGCAATAGAAACGTAATGCCAACAGCAATTTCAGAGGATTACCTGGACAAGTTTATAAGTAAGAATAAATAGATCCAAAGGAAGCAATATAAATCGACTTTGTATCCATCAGGACTGATGCACCAGGGTCCATTTAAGTGACTTCAGAGAGAATCGCTGATAAATCCCACAAGGATCTACGTGTGGGTCAGGATCAGAAAGCACTGAGAGTTTAAAAAGTTCAATTCCTGGTGAAGGCAGCATATGGTGTCCCCGTGACTCGTGTGGGCCTGGCGAACCGAACCTGGCAACGTCTTCCTGGGAACAGATGGTGGCGTCAGTGGCGGGCAAGGGCTCGTGCCTCTTGTACCTTCTTTGTTGTTTTACTTGCTCCCACTTGCTCCCTAATCCCAACTACGTTTCGCTCTTTGAGTTTACGAGTTTCTGGTCAGGATCCTGAGCTCGTGTCATCGATAATTGCCACATGGTAGCAACAAGTAACCAAGTGAATGACCAGTCTAACAATCTGGCGTAATCGAAGAAGAAATAAATACAAACCAACATAAATTTCAATGTACTTTCAAGTTGTTCTTCTGCGACTGTGTATCATTGAACAATTTTTGCCATCATGTTGCCTCTATGGGCATCAAGGGTGGTGGCTTTATATGGGGTTTCAAGCTCCTGTCATAAGGCTTGTGGTTTTGCTTTATCGAAACAACAACTCATCCACGCTCTAGGGTTCGACATTTACTTCTTATTTTACTATACGTCTTATCCTTACTACACGTCAGCCCTGTTGCACTTTTATTTTATTATTTTACTTGTCAATTTACTCGCCTTTGATCGACTCATTCAGATCATTAACAGGCGGGACAGGTGAAGAAGCCGTCACGCTGTATGGGACCTCGTTACAGAAAGGGTTATATAATGATTACCTATATCCCTGCTGACCCGTACCTTCTTGTTTTTTTAAAAATATTTTAGGATTTTTGTGCTAATAGTACAGTTGAAAAAATGTTCTCATCGATGTACTTGTCGTATCTAATAATCTTGCGTCAATTCTTAAAAATTGATTCAATGTCAAACTTGATGTCTTGTCTATTACATTCTTTTTTATTATGTTCCCTTTTTATGGCAGATTCTATACTGAGATTTAACACCTTTCCAAAGACCGAAGATAATGACTGGGACATCTTCAAAGCACCCGACGCACCTGTCCCGCGGCTGAACTCTACCCTTACTACGATTGGTTCCTTTTGATTACCATCTTCAAATATAAAGAATTTCGGTTTTATAGTTCTGCATACACTATCCACATAAGCCTGTATTCACAACTCGCTCTTAAAGTCACTAACAGAGTCGCTTGTAGTTAAAAGTCACTAAGAAATTATTTAAAAGCGCGCTGTTAGCACTAAAATCGAGTTCTGAATACGGGCTATACAGTATAGGTACAGGCTTTTAATACTAAAAAAAAACTAAAATTTAGGTAAGTCTGGTTCATACGGGAATCAGTATTCTTAATTGCAGTGAAAGTTATATCTTAATATTCCCGTTGGTGGGAAGCAATTAAGTAAGACAAGAATATTATCTGACTGGGTTTCCAGAGGATGATACCAATCCTCAAAGTTGGAAAGGACAACGACAAAGTTCCCATAGCGTCTCCCGCATGCGGGTTCCATAGCGACGTTTAATTTCTCATAATATATATCAGATGGGGATCAGTTCACACGGTCGATCGAACCAAGCGGAATTGACCGTCGCGTAGTCCACACCTGCGAAAGCTTGCATATAATTAAAAGAACAGAATAAAAAGAGAATAAGGAACTTCTTGGTATGCATACTTTATAGGCATTTTCTGTAATGAACGCTCTCTAGCGCATGCATATTTGAACGCTCCATTTGGCCGGAAGATCCACAGATACCGCACTCTATTTCCGGCTGATATCATCCGCTCCCGACGATTTATTCTTGGACGCGGTTGTTCCGCTCCGCTCGCAATGTGTTTGTCCGGAACACGTTAATTCGATCATGAAATTTACCTTTAGGGATACCACGAGGATATAGCATGATCAATGTAATTGATTCGGTATGTACTTGACAGTAGAAGGTACTGATATCAAAAGTTATGACACTTAAACTTCATGAGAATCAAACGAAGATAAAAATTCTTTGACTTTTCTGTGTAACTTTGATAAGCTCTTGGCAAAGATTAATATTAAAGACTGTAATGAATATGCTGCTATATTTCTCATGCAGTATAATTCAAAGTTGTTGGATCATTTAAACGTCATTCAATCTCTTGAAAAAATATATAATAAATTACGTAAGTATCTAAGTAATTATTATTGTGGAAGTACTGTTTTGCTGAATAGACATATATACCACCCTTTTCATTTTTTCAATACGATTCCTCGTGGTATCCGGGTAAGACATCAACCGACCATTCGGTGCACGTGTTACTTTGAAATTGCGTGTAATAACGTTAGATCCTCTTGATCCCGCATCTTGTAAAATACAGGTGCACTTAGAAACTTGATGGAATAAATGGCGTTAGTAAGGATATACGTATATTCTTCCTTTTTTTTTCTATCCGGTGTCTAAGACTTTTCTCACGCACGTGCTCGTCCTAGCTACCATCCGGATGTCAGGACACTTGCAATGATAAAGGTATACCAGCCTTAACTTTCAGACACTCAACTGATGTTCTAACTCCCGCCATTACCGGAAGTTCTTTTAAAGTTTGAAGATATTTTAAACGAATATCTCCACGTCTTTCTCTCCCTTGTTCTTAACACTGGTCGCGAGACGCACCTGCACCAATGAGGAATACAGACCTGTTCTTGTTCTTCCGGTTAATTATTTCTATCGAGTTTCATTTCCTAAAATGCATTACACGTAGATATAAATCAAAGTAGAAGTTTCTGGCTAAAATTTAAAAAATTCAGGACAGCATTACCGTAGTGCATTATCAGTGGATTGTTCTAGTGGCGACCAATTAATAATTTAATCACCTTTTCTAATATCGGTGAAATAGAAATTCAAACGACTCATCCAACGGACACTTATTTGAGGATGCAATTAAATTTTCCACTCCTGGAAAGTGCAGCTGCAGTCTACGCGACTGCATCGTTTTAGTCACGCGATGCGTTTATAAAATTTGAATTCATTGGTTCACGATCATAAATCGAAGGGCGCTCATCGTTCTTTCCAAAATTCAGTAATTATAGGATGAACTTGTAATAGGTGCAATGTTCCAGATGCAATTCCTGCTCGTTGAAATCTGCTAAAAAGAAATGCAATTTCGATGCACATGCAAAACCCATGAATCTTCGCGTAATTAAATTTGCTTACTGATCTTTAAATAATGACTTTGCCAGAGATGCAATGTTGTATGTAATAATTACGTTTTGTTTTACTAAGCCACTATCAATGGCAGCTGCTTCCTTACTAGTTGGCGCAGGTGATCGTAATTAACAACTTATTACTCGGACTAGACATTGCAATACTTACGTTTACCTATTAGCAACCAGTCTGATCATTACAAGAACACAATCACTTGCACGTTGCATTGGTATCTGCGGGGTAGAGTCAGATCAGATTAGAAAATGCGGTTACCCGCAGCCCGGATCGACATAAGTGAACGACTGATCAACCCAAGAGCAATGCATTCTGTCGCCAGAAATAATTTATGATGATACCCAATATAAAGATAAGTTCATCCGTCCCGTCCTGGTTCTCCTATCTGATACCCAATAAAAATTTCCTTGTGTATTTTATATCATATCTTTCGATTGAATCCTTTTTTTCTTATACGAAACTGGTGCAGCCATTTTGTTTGAGTGTATAACACGTACGATCCGTCACGCAATTGAATTTAATGTTTTCAACTGAAGATTTTTATAATTGTTGATGATGGTGATAATTAAAAAAAAAAGAGAAAGAAGGCTTCAATCTTATTTATTAATTAGTAAACAAGGATTCGATTGATGAGAATTTTTGTCACGATCTTTATAAAGTTACTTTTCACAAGTATCTCGTCACGTATATTATAATTAAATTGATTACTGAAGAGCATGTAAAATCGTTTTTAAAAAGCGATTATGCCGATAGAATAGTTAACTGTTAGAAATAATAGATTACGTATTCCTGAACTTGCAGTATACAGTAAAGCTTCTTGTCTGAACATTGGATAAATGAGAGCTTTGTAGGGTGACTTAATAACGTTTCAATTATAAAAGTATATCTATACTTATAGGCATATATAAAACTTTATCAATCGATACTCTCTTCATTATTCGAAATAATATTATACCTGTACTGAGCACCACTGTCAGAAGCAATGAAAACCAATACTTCATTTTTCCATTAACGGATCTTCACAATTGCTCAAGCACTTTCTTCCTCGTGTATCGATCGAGGTTGGTAATCACTGAAAAAAGATCTTTACTGTCCCAATTATATTCGTAGCAGCTTTAAAGGCACAGTATCTGCAATATATACGAATTACCAAAGCACAGAGTACTTTCTCATGTGGCCAAAGATTTATATGCTGAGTGACAGGCACCATTTGTAAAACGCCAGATATCATGCTGCAAGAATCAATAAAAAAAAATATTAATATTAATAAATATTAATATAACGTTGTAAATTATTTAGTCTTTCATTGCTAAATAAATTTATCTCTAAAAGGACTTTTTATTCCATATAAGTCCACACTGAGTACTAAGGATATTAACCGTGTCAGTCACATTCTTATTGGACGAGTTTTCGGCACTGGGTCACTCAGAATTGACGACAACCGTTAGTTTACTGAAAACCTCGAGGTTCGTAAGCTTGCATTACGATCGTTAACGTGTTTACACGTCCGCGCCAATTACTCAGACGTATCTCCCGCGCAATTACCGGATTCTCTCTGAATCCAGTTTGACTTCAGGCTAGCGACGCGTTCGTTATGGCGGAATTAGTCGATCGTAAAGTGCGGCAAGATCTGTTTTTACGTTTAAGTATACTCAGTATTATTTATTGTTAAGGTAAAGAAAATCTTCACACAATATATACAATGCCTTGGTTTCAGTTTCAATGCGAATATACGTGTGTATACAGTGCTGAACAAAGAATAAAATGAAGATGAAGATGAGAAAGATGAGTGAAAATGAAAGAGAGTGTCAGTGAAATAAGCGTTTACCGAACAGTTAAAATAAGCGAAATAACCTTTAGCTGTTATACAGATATGGGATAACCTATAACCAAGCCACGATTACAGAAATTGACTTACGTTATTGTCAAATATTTTTTGTTAGTACAGGTTAAGTTCATCGTGTGACGGACTGTCACCCAGAAGTATAGGTTAGGTTGATTAAATGGTAGTTATTCTGTCCATTTATAAATGATTATTAAGTTGACATCGAACTTTAATCGCTGAGAATTTTCCGGAATTAGATATTTCTCTCATTCTTTGCACCTGTTTGTCTGCATTTTTCGTAATTAACGTTGCGTCGCAGAAATGCACGACGTGCAGTGCTTAAGGCTGCCGATATGTCCGTACGCGTGTTCGTATGAAAGTGATCACCAGGTTCTGGTTTACCAGTGGAAGACAGAATATTACCAAAAGAGTCGCGTCGTCGCCACTGTCGCCGTTCACCAATCCGAAATATCTGATCGCGCCTTTGCGCACTTTGATCGCCTGAAGTATTTCAGTGTTATTGGATCCTGGGTTTGCAGCTGGATACCATGTACGGTTCTCTCGCGTATTCGCCCTTTCATTATTTTTCTCTTTCCTGCCATCAGTCCAGTGATATAAATGTCTTTGGTTGGATGGGCCGATGTCGTTTTTCGATACTTGACATATTTTGTTATCACATTTTATTGAGTATTGTTTATGTTTACGACAGCCAAAGATACAATTTTTCTATCTTCCATTACTCCTTCGTATATGAATGAATAGGTACATGTTTTTCTTCACAGATAAGTCACAGGTTACTTTTAACATAAATAATCTATCTCAAAACTATAACCGTCGAGATTAGCTAATCAGAACTGCTTCCGGAAATACAAACTTCGGATTGGCTAATCTTGCCAGTTAAACCTCAGTTAACTTTGGTGAAATTGGCTCTAAAAGAGAAAGAGCATTTCACTGGTCATTCGATCGTAAATCTTATAACGGTTGTAAAATTTGACCAATCAAATTTATTTGCTCCCTCAGGACTGTTTCTTTTGAAAAAAGCCATTGATTCCACACTAAACTCTTTCTCTTTTTTTATAGGCTTACCATAAAGATTTCATCAAGTCTAATTAACCTTTCGTTTTATTACATGAAATTAAATTGCAGTTTAAATGAACTCTGGCTCTGTATGATGAATTTAATGTTGTACACGCATCAAGATGGCAAAGGATCAGAGTGCCAAGTAGCCATGGACATTTCAGGTATAACAATGTAAGAAAAACCCATTAACAAAAAAATCAACAAATTCCCATATTATTAATTTGTATAACCAATTCATTTTTCGCAGTCGATACTCCCAAAATACAGAATTGCCGCATGCATAAATGGCACAGGCTGTAAACAAAATTACCATGCCTCAAGATAGATACAATTTAAAACTATTGTCGATAAATAGTTAGATTTTGAGCAATTACGCAACAAAGAACCCACCATCCCTAAGTGTTCTGGTGGCCTTGTATTGCAATTATTAATAATCGCTCATAAAATCCTCGAGCCTCTAATGGATGCCATTATTATTTACAGCACAGAGCAATTCGTCTTGAGTACTCTTTATCAGAATTAGTCCAAATGACCTCTATTAAAAAAGAAACTGAGTCCAAAACAAATACAAGTATCAATTACATAATTAATTTGTATTAATTAACCATCTTGAATCCACAACAAATTTAATATCACCTACAAATTTATAGATTAACTAATTTGATATGATCAAAGATTCATTCTCGTTCTTATACGATAATCGATTAAATTTAAAATAATATTCCCGAATATGTATATACACTCAGACTTTATTTTCCATTTACATATGACTAGCGTAACGTTAAAATTACAGCAGCATATCGCTTCCCCTAATAGTCTACGTGCAACAAGATAGATTCTCTATTGCCGTTTACTTGAGCTTTTGCCGACGTCGGCCCGTCAAACCAGTTTTCTTCGTCTGAACCCCTCTCGTACCTCTCCCACTGACTCTACTCATTCTTCGCGTTTCAACCTTCCGTCCCGCTTCCGATTCTCATACACAGATAACTTCCGTCGCTCAGCAACACTACAAGCAACGCTAGCGTGCAGTATGTACCGGCGCTTAAAAGCTATTACGCTAATTGCGAATGTAATGCTATTTTGCCGCTGCGTTTTACCCGAGTGCCGTAGTCTCTTCAAGATAACAGACTCGGCCAAGGTGCAACAGTTTTTTTTTTAAAAGAACGAGTATTAATGGCTCGCACTGAAAAGATAAACCCTTGCGCACCAAGTGTGCGTACATAGGTAGTGTACGTGTGCTCTTGATGCACTCATTATTATCAGTGGACAATTACCTGCGTGGCGAATCAGTCGAATGATATTTTACATAGATATGATATATTTTCAGGAGGCACGCCAAAGATTTTATCACGTTTAATAAAAAGTCGAGAGGAGCAGTGGATTAATTAATGCAGTGGGCATGCGTATCAAGTGGGTTGGATGATGGGAGGTTTGAGAGAAAAAATTATGACATGGACTCGCTTCAACGTTGTAATGACTTCAGTGGTATGGATATTGTTTATAAAAAATTAAAATTGAAAATAATGCAGATTAAAAGGATGTACTGTATTTCATTGCAGTTGCACCTTTTATTGCTTCAAGGGATTAACTGGGTATGTATACTGGACTTCCTCGTGAGATCTTGAGGATTTATACCGCTGGATCTTGGTCAGGATGCTGAACTGGCATAATCGTTTTTCATTTTTAATTAGTTCTGTCACATCAATTCGCTAAATAATTTCCCACAAAGGAGCGGTACCTCGCTCCTCGTACGGAAGGAGTATTAACTTGTTCTGTCAATTAATAAGGAGCCAGGAACAGCTGCGTGGATGGAGCTCGTGCCTGCTTTATCTTACAGACATCCTGGCTACGTAGCTTCATTCGCGTGCCGACTCGACAGTGCGTTCCACTTCCGTGAGCCTCAATTTTTCCTTACAATTAGATAATTTTGTCTTTGTAATGTTTTGGATTTTTTTTGCATTGACAACTACACTCCTGGACCTCAAGGATGCAGTGTCAACATATGCAATGCAAAGGCTGGCTTCGCCATCCATCAAACAAGAAACCCAGCATCCTTCGATACATTAAATATACTCGTGAGATGCATCTCAAGGAGGCTGAGACACTTGGTAACCAGTTTAAGAGAAATTTAAGGCAAGTTAATCCGTGGTCTCGTTCGGATATCACATTTTAATAATGATTACACCATTCCAATCTCTTTGATTGGAGCAAAGTGATTCATTGATACTGAAATAGGGGTTTCCCCTCTTGTAATATATTATGAAAATTTTCTACCTGCTAATCACAGGTTATTTGTCTGTAGAGCCTTTCTTTTTATTTCCTTTTTTTTCAGTCAAACATCAACGATCGATCATACAACGAGTTATTACTTTAATTAAGTAGATCTTTATCGGCAGAGCTGACACTCTGTGTGTGGACATGCGGACACGTGGGTATTCAGATACGCAAGATCGTGCATTGCCGTCTTATATGCCTGATGCATTAAAGTCTTGACCGGTGCAGTTAAGAGGCAGCTTGCCACCATGCAGGATGTGTCCTTCCATCAAATTACACCATATCTATGTGGACGATATTCTGGTATCTGTCAGGCTGGGACACTTTCTCGAGAATCGGTGCTTTCCTTCGTTTCCGTTTACGATCATATTCATACGACCATTTCGAAAGGATGTGGTGATCCTATTTGGTGGGATGCTAATTTTAACGCGTGGGAAAGTCCACGAGGGACTGCCTTTAGGGATAGACCACCTGAAGTATATCTATATCCAATTATGAAGGGCTGTGAAATATTTCAAAGCATCAATATCTCTTTGGGAAATCAATTATCGTCTAGGATTATCGGCTTAGGTAAAGAAACGTCTCAGCAGGAAGTCAATAGGAGGAAGTGGCTTTGGCGTAAGATACGTCATTAATTTATCTTTATAATAATTAGACACTAGTAGTAGATTCAGAAAGGACTTAATAATATTCCGCAAGAAATCATTATTAATGAATATACAAATAATTGCACGATTCAATGTACAATATATATTGTTAGAACAATGATCTTGATCCCTTAAATATTGTTGGTTATTTTTAAAAATGGGTTTTGAGATTTTTAGAAAAATATTATATAGACCATTTTCTTTCCCTCTACTATTCAATAAAATTCTATATACTTGTAATGCATAGTATATTCCGGGTTAATAAGCATGTAGTATATAATTAGCACTGTACCGAATATTGATTAATATTTATTATATCTGCTTCATTATGTTCTTTTTGCAAAACATGGTTTCCATCAAATTGCAGCCTCGGGGCTACTTGAATTCCATCTTTTAGTCGTACAGCAAGCACGCGCCCATATTATACAGGTCGCCACAGTCTTAAATGTTTGTTACCCGAGTGACGTTCAGTTCCAGTGCAATTAATGATTATCCGTATGCAAAATTACGTCCAGATAAATATTACACGTGCATTAAATTAAAGGCTTCTTGCCTTCAGTGGTATGGATCGTATCGCATCCGGTATTGGACTTTCAAATGCGTAAAAATACCCTCCGTCCACCGCGATCCTTTGACATTTCTTCCACTTCCAGGCAAATTAATTCACTAATGGCTTTTCTTGCAGATTTCATTAAAAATATCGTTCATCGAATCAATAACTTATATGTCGAAGGCAACAGATCTGTGTAACCTAACCTAACTTATCTGTAAGGTAATTGAAAAAGAAAGAAATGAAAACGGAAGCCCTCAAGATGTAGGTCAGTCGGTATCTGTAATGAAGGAAATTAACTTGGTAATTGTCAGTAATGCTTTGCTTCTTCCACCCACAGGTTATCGACGGATGATGATAGGTTTAACCACGCCGATTTTCACTTTCCAGAAGATGATGCACCAGGAGTAATTGCACGTTCCTCTCCATTGGTTGGCGGACCATCGCGTGTCACCTGCAGCAGCTTTATATCAATATTCACTGTGAGAAGACACCGCACATGAAATTCTCTCCTTCAAATGCATTTTGTTTTGCTTCAGGATATGCACAGGCATATGTGTAATACAAGTGAACGTATGTTTGATTCAGATAAAAATTCTTGGATATTTCTCAATTTCAGGAGGTGGATGTAGCAGGTAGTCTGGGTCGAATCGCACGCAAACATTTTTCACTCATATTGTACACATGTGGGATTATTCTACATATGCATGTGTTACCTGGTGTATATGCTAGTATTAAGACAGCTTGCGAGCTTGCCTTACGTCTTGCGAATTATCGCACCGCCGTAATAATTCAATGGTGGTGGGATGGGCACGCGATAAAAAGATACTCCAGGACATGTGGGAATCGCTTCACTTCCTTTACGCACTTTTAGTAACTCTCACCCATATATTTGTGTCTGATTCTATATCAGCATTGGATTTATAACTTAAGGATATTTATTTATTTATTGGAGAATTAGTTATGAGCGGATAACTTGGAACAGCTGTTATTTCTCAGCTTAAGGAAGGCTCGTATCTTTGTTTCTTGGTTCAAGGATAATACGGTTACTAAGTGGTGTTTTTTTTAGTTTGCTTCTGTCCAGCAGAAGATCCTCTGGGTCCATCCTGAAGATCCGAAAAGTCGGAATTAATTTAAGCATTCGAATCGGATTAGAGTCCAGGCGAAACGTAGCCGTGCGTGTCTTTCAAGGATCCGTCCAACAGGAAATGATCGGAGATTAGGGCTGCGGTTTAATTGGAACAGGATGCATGTATTTACATTTTATTAGGACGAAATCCTGAGGGCTGGGGTATGGTGTGGTAATAGTCAAGACTTTGGTCGACTTCCGTTTCACGTAGCAACAGCTTTATTCCTTATACAGATCAATGGTGTCAGACTTCCTTATCGTTATCGAGTATTCCTTTTTTTTAGGAGCTTTATTACTTATAGAATCGACGTTATAAATTACAGGGATTATCGTGGATTAATGCACGGATAATTGTTGCTGATTAGTAAGTCTCTTTACAAGTCTCATTAATCAGAAAACGATATGTAAAAGTTCCCGCAGCTGTAGATAAGTGGCTGAATGATGCAGTCATGTGCATATGCAGTTGCTGCACATAAGCGCAGCAGCGTGCGTACCATGTGGTAGATGGATCCACCGAATGATCTTATGCGAATTCAGTATAAAAGTAATAGCGACATAAATTTTTGACTGCCTTTCTAGACTAAAAAATCAATTCATAACTAATAAAGAAAAAGATTTTTATAAACCCATTACTCGTACACTCAAATATCAATTCGTCAATTTTATTTTGCATTAAAAAATCCAATCATTTCATAAAATACCATACACCACTTTCTACTACCAGTTGCGATTTTTGTTCAATTTCCGGAAAGTATAAACAAAAGGTGAAGAACCTGAAATCCATTGAAATATCAAATTTTTATTCCGAGGAAAGATTCTCTCGTAACATACTCACACGTTAACTTATTACAAATCAGATAAAGAGCCAATCGACACCGTTGGTAATTACGAAAAGAAATCGCTGATTGCCAAAAAAAAAGCACGTTTCAACAGGATCCACGTGTCTCATTATACACAACTGATTTCAGATTAAGAAGAGAAGGAAGCAAATCATTGACTCGATCCAATCATGACGTCCAAGCAGTAAAACAACGAGTACAATATCAAGGACCTGCCCGAATTAATCATGCAGCAAACAACCTTATACTAATAGACAAGGAGTATCTGGATGCATGTATATACGAGCGCGTGCCAGACCTCTTATACTTCTGCCTGGAGTATAATATTGCCTAGCAGCCATATAACTTTTGGTACGTCGTTACCTCGATTGAGTTACATATATTAATTACACGCTCTAGGCGTAGCACACCGTCAGGTTGGTAATAACCTCCTGTACGATGAGTAGTTAGTTACTCGGCTGTCCTTCCGCTATACGCTGACCGCACGGCGAATAAGACACTCGGCCAAGCACGTAATACACGTATGGCGACTGCATAAGTTCAGATATAAAGACACAGAATGTGGCACGCGCGCCACATTCTCTGCGCCCATATATCTCAATGTCACCCAAATATTATAGTATAAAGTATATAACTTCGTTTCAGGTAAAATTGACGAGATTAACTCTGTATCCAGCTGATTTTTTTACGACCAATCCCT
Organism: Trachelus troglodyta; assembly: GCA_030142635.1. Lineage (NCBI taxonomy): Eukaryota > Metazoa > Arthropoda > Insecta > Hymenoptera > Cephidae > Trachelus > Trachelus troglodyta. The sequence goes on from JARQTJ010000145.1 coordinate 147,738, forward strand.
TCATCCGCTTCTTGTAAATTGCCAGGAGCAATTTTGTACGGATTAAATTAGCTGTCGAGTGGCGGCTTCAACAAGGTACTGTGTCTACCTGTCTACCACTTGGTGGCAAATGCATTGCCAGCAAATGAACAACACTTCGTGGCTAATGAACGAGGAAGCGGTAATTGCTCTTGGAACCTCGACGATTAACGGGGCTAGCGTGTTACGTTTAATAGCATGAAAGCTACGAGTTTGTCCCTGACGATGTTTCTCGTCGGAGAATTACATAGCTGGTGATGCTTAACGAGAAGGAGAAGAGGAATTTGAAGATAACAATTTGTTAGATTTTATATATATGGGCTTTCTAGAGGGATTATTTATTTCATTGGTTTTATATCGCTTTTCTAATGGGTATGGAGGGTGCACTTTTTTTATGCATTTTTATTGTTAGGTTACGTATGTGGACTTGTACGTATTGCGTGGAGATAGGCTCTGATTGGTTAGGCATGGTCTACACAGTAAAGACCAAAGACAAGTGATCACCTGCCGCCACACAGGTGCCTCTCTTGCTACTTTGCCGTTACCGTGTGATTCGAAACTCGTATAAATAGGTGCCGTGTTCTTAATGGGCTTCACGCTGAAGGAAATAGATGGAGAATTAATTTCTCTTTATGGACCAGATTTTGATGTCACTGAGGTCTTGCGATATTAGGTTGAAGTGCATAAGTGCGTGAAGGTAATTTTTAAGATGGGTACAGTAAGAGTAATGTTAATTATTTTTATACTGGTTACTTGAGATTCCTTTTTTTAATTGTACTGCTGAATAATCGTATTGTCACTCTTATCGTTATTTTATAGTAAAAACGTAAAGCGCAATTTGGATTAATTATCGTGCGTACCCTCGCACTCTTAACGACACAAAAGTACAGGCCATCGTAGCGACCAGATCGCTTAAATCAAGGAACTTATCAGCGGGCATAGCGTTTATATCGGCCTTTAGTTTAAATTAGCCGCCGCTGCTGCTGCTGCTTCTTGCCTTAGGGTTAAATCGGCAAAATAATACACCTCGTCCCGGCATTCAATTACAGGTTTCCAGTCTGCTTTGCTGTTAAACCTCGACTCGAGATACTCCTAAACTCACTTCGATGATCTTAATCTTATTCTCAACACATCGTGCTCGTTTTTACTATGGCGGCTTTCAGAGAATGCGTGACGAATATTCATAATCTCCATTGAATTTGCTTTCTTTATTTTTTTTGTATACTTTTTACTATTTATAGCGAATCAGACATATTTTCATGAGCCAGCTACATTCGATAGGTATATTAGAATTATTTTCTGGATTTAAAAGTTCTTGTTTGTTACTGTATTATACTGTATACCTTATCACTATACGAACCGAACTGATAATCGACTTCTATTTACAGGCTAAGGTGTACTGCATATTGTTCTGAGTAAACGGATCTACCGGATGGAGAAAATTAACAGGATCATCTTCTCAGGTGCTTCTTCCTATAGGGATCAAAGTCTGCTTAGCCCTTTCCAATGCAGAATTCAAGTCCGTTGATGAGCCTTGAAGGAAACCCTTCACCATTTCATTCATTCATTCCTTGTCGGAGGTCGCTTGGGAGTAAATGAAAGGAAGGGTCTGTCTTTCATTCTTCCCTTCTCTTTTTTTCATTGAAACAAGCTAACCCCTTGAGGTGCAATAGAAACCTCGTGGCCTGATGCAATTTTATACCATGGAGGTACCAGTTGACAGTATCAACTTTCTTCTTGGCCAGTGCATTAGGTTAGGTTAGGTTTACTGTAAAGATGAATGAAAGGAGACTATTTAGATTGGAGGACTAAGCGAAGAAAGTGAGTAAATAACTTTAGAGAATGGGACGAATTATGTAATTGGTTATCTCATTACGAACCTCTTAGACCAACATACCAGAGGAAGATGAACACCTGCATCAGTCGGAAGACTCCAGAGAATAAGAGGAATCAGCTCGATAGCGATATGGTAGTAAAAGCTGATCGGCTGCAGGCAGGTCGGCTACCGACGTAGATGATAATCAGGATGCAACCTCGTAGGAAAAGGAAGACCTCTCATTAGCGCAGGACCGGTGAGCAGTAGTGTCTCATTAGTATCTCTGCTACCTCAATACAAGACTATATTGATTGTCAGTAAAAATCAAGCTCCTCATCCTTGATGTACCTGCAGAAAGTCATTTACCCTGAAGAAAATCGCTGGACTTGTTATAATTAGAAATACATTAATTACTACCACAGCTTGACACAGGTAAAACCATTATCTTTACCAGTACGTGGATCTAATTAATAATCATAATTTCGACAGGTGGAGGACGTCAGTTCTAATTGGTCAATTGAAATGGACAAACCATTGTAAATTAATCAAGGAAAATGACAATATGTAAATATGTAATATTATTATATTTTATGCATTAATTTTAATGGACTTTGCAAGTTACATAATTTCCCATACACTTTCTTTCTAAAGTGACATATTGGCGTTCACGTGTGCACTTATATGGTCATAAAATAATTTATACCTATAAATACCAAGTCCTTGCGTGAAATCTACGTTATCACAATTTTATAAAAATATCTTTCATCGTTCGGTCATCCTTCTCGGTTACACATATGTGAATCATATGAGGAGCGCACCTCGCAGTCTACCGGGACAAGTTTCTTCTCTTCTTCTCCTCCAGCATCTTACAGCCATCGAAGATCCTCGGAGGACCGACTCGTGCTCCATTTCACGTTCCAATGGCTACCACGTAATTACCCCTCGAATTTTGTCCCGTTGCTAAATACGTGGGGCATCCGAACGGACTCCTTTTGTGGGAGCTTTTAATCGCACCGCCACGACCCATTTATTAGGCGGCCGTAGGTGCTTCAGGGGATTTTACAGACGACTTCCCTCCTTCGCCCCTCTACTACCTTCGTCTCCCACCAATCGACGGCACGCGTCGGTCCTACTGTGCATGATAACTCTGCAATCGGTTGTCGATAGTGATTTTTAATCAGGTGATATACAATTAAAATTCTAATAAAGAGTATTGGAATTTTTATTCTTTTACAGAAGTGGACAGGATGGATCATTCAAAATCAATAGTCATTAAAGAATTTATTCATGTGGCACAGTGAAATTAAAATATTCTCTCCTATCAATTTTGACTGTTCGTACTATGTTCTTCGTGTCTTTAAAAAGTCCTTTTCCGACATGAATTTTAACAGGTAACATCAGCCGACCACATTGCTGTACGTAACAACGTGATCACAAGATCAACCTGGTTTCGATCAAGTCCGTCCTGCCTTTCAACTAGGACATTGCGAACGACCTGGAGAACATATACGGCTACCAAACCGATTACTTAGGTCCATCCTCTCTTACACCTCATCCTCGTGCTCGTCGTTCCTCCTCGTAAGTATTTCTCTCTCGATCTTTATCCGACGACTCCTACTGACTGCAGACGCCTTCTCTCTTTCTCACACAGATTAATCAGGTCCTGGTGCACGCGCGAGATTGCGCCTACACGAAGAGACCGTTATAGCCGTCCAGAAACACACGCGTCTCTTCGTTCACGCTCTGCATGCCAGATGACACCCAGCCAGGGCAACCACTGCTGTCCTCTTCACTGATACATACACGAGCTTACCTGAGGCATAGACTATAGAGTATATATGTATGTAGACAGCAGTGAAACTGCCTGGTAGCGTAACGGCGCGTGCCCCTCGTGTGCCGTCGAAATTTCCGGGCACGAGACTCCGTTGCGTTCCATTTGGATGATCATGAGTAAGCATATGTATGCGTATACTATGGGTAACATACAAGGTGGATAGACGATTTATTTTTTAGCTTCATCCTTTACGAGATGACTGGTAGAATTTTTTTGGAGCACCGTTCACGGGGAAGGAAAACCGAAAGACGATGGAAAGATTCTGTGGCTAATTGAAATGTATCACCGTTACTTGATGCGGATCTCCGTATAGAAAACGAGGTAGTTATTTTGACTCTTTGTCCTATTCTACAGGACCTCTCACAGTCAATGCACGCACATTGTGTGGCCCGAATATCCCGTGTCATTTCTTTATTAAAGGCCACAATTACGCTACGGCGTACCCGGGAGGCTGCCTTCGTTTTTATCTGCCGTGAATTAATGCGCGTCGGAAGAACTGCCGTTCGCTGGTATATATACAGGTATGTATGTATTATTATATAAATTGGCTGTGTAAATGGAGATAATTTAGCAAGTAAGAGAAACAAGAAAGGTGAATGTAAAAAAAGTGGATTTTCTGGGAATAGCAATTATTTTAATTTACAAGCTAGTCAGTGGGTAATTAATTTTAATTAGTATGTAAAATTATAGAGTGGTACATTTTAATAATTGAAAAATGATTATTCTAGGTCAAAACAAAAGTTACTTGCTCCGTATGGTACCAGTAATGAAATCAGGATATATCACTCGTGAGTGATAAAGGATGAATTACGTTCTCCATAGGGAAAGGAAGTGCGGTTGACGCGCAGTTGACCCTCCAGGTTTTATTCTTCGTCCTGAGACTTCAGAATTGGGGTTACGTGCCATCAGGACGCAACAGTTTCATGCTTGGCTGCCCTTCTGAATCGTGGTGCTTCGTTTAATCACCCTGCAGGGGATAGTCGGCCACCTTCCCCTTTACGCTCGTAACCTAACCTCAACCCCTGACACCCTACGTTGGATTACCTCACTGTAGCGGACTCCTTGCTATATTTACTGGCAGGTGTTTTCTTCATATTTGCTCATCGAAAGAGTGCCAGTTTTTAATTTTTGTCACGTTCTCCTGGTTTTCAGATATCGACGTTCTAAGCCTTGATCAATCCACTGATGCATTTCGCTGCAAGTCTGCATCAAGAAGAAGTATATGCTATGGAAGAATCGGTGCAACTGCTTTTTTTAAACTGGGATGAAACATTTTTACAGTTGCAATCGGAACATTTCTCCCTGAGACAGCGTGTCTGCTATGCCCGTATGGCATTGAGTAACAGCTGTTGCACTATAGACACGTTGGTATAAGGCAGTTTGACTAGGTAGTATGGTATACGTGTATATAATTTACATATAAATATATGTACTCATTATGATCAGATTACAGGATCTGTCTGCCAAAGTTGCGCGAAATTTTTCTCAAGCGAATTCTTTTCTAGATTGTAATTGTCATAGACGCATCGTTGAAAGTCATTCGTTGCCGCGATTCTATGGCATAGCTGTAATGCAAATTAAGAAAGTAAAATTATTTATGGTAATAATTAACTGGACATTTCTGCGTCATTAAGCACTGTACGGGCGTAATGAATTCCGGCATTTTTCATAAAATAAAAAAGTGCAGCTGGCGTTTGACAAGGTCCCACGTGGAGTTTCGCCGACGACAAGAATACCTGGAAAATCAATGAGTACCAAGAAAACGAAACCGGCTTCTGAGATAGTCGTCCTGATCGAATATACAGTTAGCATGCGTAAAAGCAACAGGATATTAATCTCAATATAAACCAGCTTAATGAGTGAAAACACATTTCTGTCTAGATAAATTTCTTCTCTCGCACAGTGAATATATCGAACTATGGTATCTAATACTAAAAGTACGGTAAGGTGCCGGTTACGCATAAATGGGATCCTAATAAAAAGAGGGACCATGTAAAATCAGTAATTAAAGCATAGATAATAGGAGAACGCCATGTCATCGTGTGATTATGCCAGGGGATTGTGGCTCATATATTAAATTGGGCACCGGGCTTGAAAAGTCGTTAAAAGTCCAGACTACAATTCGGGCTTCAAGTAGCTATTCCACACTTATTGTTAGTCCGGGACAGTCCGGGATTATTCGAAAGGACTGCCGGCGGAACTGTTGGTCGACGGCGGCGGCATGGATACAGAGTGGGGAGGATCTGGCGCACGCGCACTGCACTCTTATGTTAGTGAGAGCAAGCGTGACGCGCGCGTGCCGGCGCGTGCCTCTTCTCATTGGCGTAGTCCACGTTATCTTGCTTAGTTTCTTTAATCATATAATAGAATATATTATTATACATTCCTTGAGATTCGAATATGCTACGTAAACGATTTGTCAAGGAACTATAGAATTGAAAGATACTTAAATATGTGATCAATGGAGACAAAGCGTGCTAATTTTGTATATGAATTTGAACGAACTTGCGTGATTCAAAATGGCTGACATAATTATACTTGTGTGTATATTTGCAAATATTTAACGCGCGTGTAAACAGTACTTCCATAATCAAAAATGCATGGTCCTTGTGGCGAAGCTTCTTCCGATGGGCGCAGCTGCTTTGCGTCCTGCTGGCGGCCATTCTTTTGTCAGGAATTAAAAATTAAAAATTTAAATGAGGATTTACTGCATGTAACGGATTCCTCCTTTAACCAAGTATTTCTCTTTTGGTAGCGCGTACCCTTTCACTGCTAATATATCAGGATGATTGTCACTACAACGAGTGGTACGTTATTAACGTTCATTAGGCTTCGTACACACTGAGTTCCAAGCAGCTATATGTATCACAGGGAATTGAAATTAACCACCAAAGGATTCCATATTATATATATATACCGATTCTCATAATTCATTTGATCGTGTATGAAGAAATTCGACACGTAAAATCCATGAAAATGAAAAGTCACGCATTGCGTGCATGGCTTTTGTAGTGCCTGTGCGTTTCTCAAAATTTGTCCATGGTGACATATATATTGAAATATTATATAATATACCTAATATATTTACGTAACAAGGATACATTTTGATAGTCCTTCCATATGGTCCTATGCGATGATTAATATCAGAGAGAAATGATATATTCAATACTATCACTGTCATTAACATTATACTAAAATATCGTAGACAATTGTAAGCGAATAAAGTAACCATAAGGCGAAAAATATAGTCAAGGTAAAAATTGTAACAGGAAGTGACGTAGACAGCATAGTCATTCAAAGATGGCAAAACTTCCCTTCTGTGTATATTGCGAAATTACGAAGGAGAATGGTTGGTAGATGAAAGTGGCGCGTCGTAAAAGAGTTGCGTGCGAAGGTGCGAGTGGGTCGAGGTTTCACGAGAGAGTCAAAGATTTCCTACATCCTCTCCATTGAGCCTTTGCAAACCCTTGTGATCTTCATTCATAGCTTAACGCCATAAGTAGTACCATGGACCAGACAAAAGGGGTTACTTGAAAACAACTTTCATTTTACTACGGATGCCGCTTTTACGTCGCCTTCTCATCCAATTCCTGCAAGTATAGTTTCTTTCCTTTACCAGTGTATTTTTCAATATTTTATTAACGCCACTATTGTACCAATGAAAATGGGATTGTCATGATTTATGAAATTGTTAATCAGTTTTTTTTACTATAAGAAGAAAGAAGAATCTAATGGATGTGCTGGTGAGTTCAGGGGATTCGTTTGGGCTGAATAACTCAGTATAGGTACACAAAGGTACTAGTGCTTGTTACGAGAGAAATCGTTACAATAATTGTAGGTTATGTTTCCAGTCTGATATTTAAAAGTTGCGCTTGATTGGTAAGTGTTAAAGATCTATAGCAATGATATTTATATGTACTTGGTACAACCTGGAATCATTAATGAAACGGAAATATCATTTTATTGTGTTTGCAGGTGTCACCTAATTTTCCATGATGGTTTTATGCAGAGAGATAAGCGATGGCATTGTTTAAACAAACAGACAATATCTAACGGATGTTATTCGCAAATGGAGTAGTGAATAATGATTGTCATACTAGATGAATTGCAGATGCTATAATTGCCGATTGACGTGCGCTTATTGTCATAAGCTTTTTTCATGGCAATTAGACCAACGAAGCAGCTGGTACACTGTGTCAGCTCTGGTTATATCGGATGGTCTTATTTTGCAAGGCTTGATAATAGGTGATGAATTTTATTTTTATATTGTGTATTAGAGGTTAGAATTCCAATAAGGCAATGGTGCATCATTTTTTTCAGATTACAGTTTTCCATAAGGTCTTGGGATATTATTACCTATATGCTTGGTATCGATGGACAATGTTGCAAGTAAGTAACCAATAAAATATGTATGCACCAGTCAATTTTATTGGAGTTGAGTTTGTCCACTTCTAACATCGCCTAGGAGAGAAAGTGGGGATTCACTTCGTTTGCTGTCAGAGTCGACGGGTGGATACGTGCTGGGAATCCAGCCAATGGAGATGCTTCCCGGGCGCCGACGCACTACGTTCTGCGACGCGACGCCTCCGCCCATTTGAGTTTAGATACGACTTGATCATTCATGCACCGTACTTTGTAATTCACGTCTAAGCTGCATATGCATTCCTGTTATGAAACAAATATCAGGAATATTATTGATAAATTTTTATTGCCATTACTGTTAATAAGATATAGCTAAGTTAATTAGAAAAAACGATGATAAATTACTATTATATAATAGAAAGACAATCGTAGATTCATGACTGTTAACAGTTTCTGAAAAATTCAAATAATCCAAACAGTAATTAACAAAGTATAAAAAAATGCTATGAATGAATTTTTGTAAGATTTTGTAGAAAAAACTGCGTTAAAAAATTCATTACGATTAAAGTCGTATGCGTAGTTAAAAATGTATAAAATCAATCAAACCTTAGTAGCACAATTAATCAGTCAAATAATATAACTTCGAATCGCAAATATTAGTATACATTGTAACCAATAGTATTTTTGTAAATTATCTTAAACACACCCACAGCTATTACGATTGCGATTCGCGGAGATTAGAGTTTCATTAAAAAAGACTCCGAACTCTCTACAACGATTGGACGATTTCAAAGGAGACCGACGGAATTCGACTACGTATTAATGTTACATGAGAGAGTAAAAGTGAGTGGGGAGAGAGAGAGAACAATAAAATATCTCGAGTGTGATTCATAGTGGGGGAAATTATTCCCCACCGCTGTTTAACACGGTTCGTAGGTCGTGAATGGGCGTGACGCACTAGGCCGAAGAGGAACGAACGAACCAACCGAACCGACCCGATTGAGCGACTAAGAGAGCGACAGGTAAGAGAACCTGGTGAGTCGCTCCACGCGACGCTTGATCGGCGGTCAGTCAAGGTCCTGCGCTACGTCGGGACGCTCACGCCTTTCAGTCTCGGACACTTTGAACATCCTGAACACACGTTGACGAAGACTTTTTGATACTTGTACTACTCCGCTTGAAGATATGCTTTGCGAGTAATTTCTTTTAATACACCCCCTTATCAACAATCCAATAAAAAGATACAGGGGCGGCAGTGTTAAATCAATTGATTGTGAAGCGTTAAAAAGACTTAAATATTACGAGAATAATTGTCTTCACTTCGTTACCAATCGAGAAACTTGAAAACTGACTTGGACTTTTTATTTTAAATACATTCTTGCATGGATTTTTTACTAGTGAAAATTGTTACCGCTAGAACGTATGTCGGTGGAATTTTGTGTCGGGAGTTTGTAATTGATAAGTGAATCTGAAGAAGATACAGTTTGAACTGTACAGGATCCCTACGCCAAATGAACGATACGAAAGAGATATAAGTAATTTGTATCGTTCATTGGCAAATCTGGAACGTGATGTGTGGTGAGTTTTGTTTGAATGTTTATTTGTTAATATAGATCGATAGTCTTGGATAAATTCGATAAATTTATCGTAGGTAGATACTGTTAAAAGGTAACGATATGAAATCTTCTAACATCTTCTCTTGGGGCAGACTTTTTTTTTAATAATTTACACTGGCAGTCACGTTAAACACAGCTGGTACCTTTCCGTTATCAATGTATTTACCGAAGACCAAATTTTTTATTCCGTAATCGAATCAGCTCGATAACAGATTTCGCACGATTGTTTGCCACGAATTAAATGGAGCGTTAAAACATACCCGAAGACGTAGGTTAATTATTTGTAGTAACAGAAAAAACATTTACAGACAGATAATCACTTTATTGCTAATACATATTATAGAACAAGGAAATTAAAATGAAATAACCTCGTTCGAGATTTATCATTTTTTTTATCGTGAAAGACTTTAGTCTCTGTTTGCTGTTTCGTTTGAATTAGTCGCCAGACGAAAAAGAGGATACGGGTGAGTTGTCGCTCAATTGTTTTAACACTTGTTCACATAGTGGCGAGACAGCCTGAACGAAAAATTGGAATGAACGTCAGACATTATCCGTGTCGAGAATTAATTTGTTCAATAACGAGATTTCATTAAATCGTCGAAAAATAAATACGTTATTAAATTTGTATTGTAAATAACACGTGCTTCTTACCTTGGGTAATTAATTTTTTTTTTTTTGGAAATTCGTTCCTTACCACTCGTCACGATTTACGTGGTTACTAGACAACGGTGATTATTTTACATAGCATAAACTCTGTTTGTCGTGAGGTAGGTGAATGATAAAAATATATTGATAACAGCCGGCCCGACTGTTCGAGCTGCATATCGACGCTGCCAAAGAGGCTTCCTTAGTGCTCTAACCTATTACACGTGGCGCGTTGGCAATGCATGATCTAGTTATCGTAAACTTAAGCAAGCATATAAATAAATCATGTTAACGATTTAATTCTGCGCAGTGAGTAAAATTTATAGGCAGACGATTCTGGAAATTTTGTTAATTTTGTAATCAGCGTTAAAGTAAATCTTACATAACACGTTTGCTCTATAAAGTCACTGTTGTGGAATCTAATATGAAATTTTAGATGGTAAATTAAAAGATATTATATCTTTATACTATATGTACCACTAAGAGGAAAATTGAATTTATCTATTTTGCAGTTATACGAATGATTTAATTATTAAAAATTGTCTCTGTCTATAGTACTAATTTTGTTTTATGCGTCCAGAACTATCTTGTGCATATAGATTACACAAGCTACGATTTTCCACCCGCATTTCGTTGTAATCAGTAATGGCTGACAGTGGATGTGTTTTATTTAGTAGTTCGACGAGCTTCGTTTCCTCTTGTACTCGTTTCCGGTCCCGGTGTCACCGAGGTAAAATTTTTCGCGTTGTGAATTATTTTCCCGATTCATACTCGACCTCGATAAATATCAATGAATTATTATTAACGTTACAACACGTCATATTAAAATCTGCTTAGAAACGGTACCAAGAAGTTGGCACATGAAACCGGAACTCCGCTGCAGCGGTGTCGGAGTATCTACGGGGGCCCTTTCACCTCCAGCTACCCTCTCGCCGCCAAGCAGTCCAAGTGCCTTACCGGCTTCGCCTTGGAGCCCAGGTTGTCCCGGAAGTAGTTCGAGCAGCGCCACATCCAACACTTCCGTAACTGGTCAGCCAATCCCGGATCGCTTTAGCGCTTTCACCCTCGTTTCTAATTACAACCCCGAGTTGAGGCTTCGCAATTTGGCTGTGTCCACGGGAGTGATAGCACGCGGTGAGTAGCACTATACGAATTTTCCTGATAATTTTACCTTCGTACTCCGGATATTACTCTCTCGCAATGATCCGTACCAGTTGATTTTACATAGTCACAAATTAAAATATTCGACCTGAAATTAAGAAGAGTTAATAACACAATTATAGCCTAGCTTCCTGGTAGGATTGAAATGTAATTAAATACTGAGCAAAATTATGTTTGGCTGATTTCAGAAATGCGTTGCGGACTTATGTACGGTGGGGGTGGATACGGTAGCGGTAGCAGTGTCGGGAGTAGTGGTAGTTCCGGAGGATCTGGAGAAGTTCTACCGGGTATACACGGGACACCAGGAAGTAATATATCCTGGTGGGCCCATCACGCAGTGGGTCTTCTGTTGCCTCATTCTATTCTACCTCCAAGAATTGGACCTCGGCAAACGATACCAGTTGCCAGTTGTTCACCAGTACGCGATGAGCCTCCAAGTCCTACTCGAACGATATCTCCCAAAAGGACGACACCTGAAAAAGTCAAGTTTGGTAAGTCATCCTCTGGAGCACTTGTGTTCTTGTCTGGTTCAGGTGAGACAGGGGGGCGGTTAGTCGGAAGAAAATAAAATTGATAAGATTAACGTAGAAAAATGGAGTTAGCCGTTTCGTATACGTGGCTTACCGTAAACTTAGAAACTCGTTTTAACGTAAATTGAGCACGCATAGTCGAGATAAAAAAAAGTGTTACCTAACGTTTGACAACATAACAAAAGTCATGGTTTACTTTGATACTTATATCATTTAGACAATTTACGGGGTATCTTCATTGCTGTCGATAACGCCTGGCAATTAAACCAATTACCAATCCCATCGGCGATATCGTCCACTTGCGTATGTGCCCATTTTGACATCCGGTTGCCTGTTAAAATAAAATCAGCTCATGAAAGTCTTCAGTCGCGAGGGATTGTATATTGTTTAAAAATTTATCACCTTTGCAATTAATTATTATTTGTCACGTCGATCTCTCTCTCTCTGGCTGACAAAACACACCAATCACTTTGTGTGACAGTTTTACGAGCAGCCTGTCAATTGATCTTGTCAATTTACAGAGGACGACGCGCCGTTGAACCTCAGCACCAAACCCATCGACGTATCATCCTCCTCGTCGAGCATTGGACGTAAAAGCGAAATCTGGTCGCCCGGATCTGTTTGTGAACGGGAAGCCAAGGAAACCAGGCCGCATGCGGAACTCAGCCCTACCACAGCTTGTACTCCTGTTGTCACCAGCAGGCAAATTCATCATTCGCCACTCACGCCGCCGTCTTCGACGGAAAGAATTTTTCAGGTGAGTCCTGTAATTAGCGATTTTAATCATTAGGCCTAGAAGAATCGCGGGATATTTGAGTATGCAAAAAATACCATATTACTTCTCGGGTTGGTGCAAACGTCAACTGGAGTCTTCAATTATCCGGCGGTGATAAGAAATCCATATTTACTTATCCGTTACAATATATATGCCAGACAATTACCAGCTACTCAGTTACTCACTTCGTAAGTAGGGAAACATTCGACGAATCGTGTGGCTGTCTTCTATCATTATTGCATAGTGCCGATAAACGTATCGCGAAGGCCTGCTATACGAATGAGCTTTTTGAGGAATTGGCAAACAGAAGCGCAAGCTTCCTAGCATTTATCTGGAAGCGTATATATATATACACACGAAAATTAAGGCCCGAAGAGAATCAATAAGATTGATGTGGCTCGTACGACTTCGAGGAAAAAAGCTGAAGCATCAGTCCTAGAAATCTGCTTGTGGACAGCTATAAAAAAAATGATCGTCCATTAGCTGGATATTCTCAATGTACAGTGCAAATTGACTGGAAGCTAAGTAAAGCTCTAGATCCCAGCAATAACAGTTTTTACGAGCTTGGCAACTACGCCAGTCGCAAGCTTCCACTTTACTTGCCGATGAATCGTAAAGATGAAAAAAAAAGAAGAGTTTCATCTGTTTCGAACCAAGTCACGCTACCCAGATTCGACCCTTTAAATGACAAAGGCACCGAGCCGCGAGCTTGCACGTCGTGCACGAAACACCAGTTGGACTTTTTGAATAATAAAATTGAGAGGTACGAGAGCGAAAGAAATGTATGAAAAATTGACAAATTAAGGAGTACACGAGAAAGTTGATATATTTTTTTTTCTGTCAGGCTCAGCGAATCGCGAAGAGACTTTATTTATTTTTTCTTCTTCTTGACGCAGTTACCCAACGTTATAGCCAGTTTGCATTAAGCAGTGGTAAACGCGACGTGCTCGTTAATGCGACCCCCCGGTTATCAAAACGATTCGTCACCGCATTACGGGCCATAGCTACGTACCTAGGGTGTTAAGTGCCCGTAATAAATACACGAAGAATTCGATATTATTGGATATTCGTAATTGGTCACGGATTAAGAATTGTCGTGGTAGGCATTTGCCGTAAAAAAAATTCCGAGACTCTTGGCCAATGGTCAACCTATATCTACATAACCTACAATATAGATTTGGCTATTTACAATACTGTACCTGGCAACTTGTTCGGAGGTAATATAAAACCTCTTGGTTTGTTTGCACTGCTACGAATATGCTTGCACGAACTCGGCATGTGCTTAATACATCTATGTATATGGGTGACGGGTTTGCCAGTTTAGTTGACAAGTAGCGGCCATCGGGTACTCGGCTGGCTAACCTAGCTAGTCAAGAAAGTAGGTAGGCACATACGTGAACCACGATCGTTTGTTATATTTATGTAATTGCACTTGTGTTTACTCAACTTAATACTCGTCAAATTACAATGCCATTTCTCTCCCAGTCCGACACACGGCAAGGTTTGTACAAAGTATAATCTGACTCTAGCAGTGGCTGCTCGTAGCTGATTGGTTGGCCGTTACGCTCGAATAGACGGCTCGAAAAACATGGCGGACTTTACAATCAGTTTTGCCGAGACGCTACTTTATATTCGTTAATGAGGTCGAACAACGCTAGGAAATGTATATAGACAGTGCAGATATTTCTCTCGTGTCTTACCTGACAGCAACGGAAACGAATAGTTACAAGTACAGAGGCAAGGAGCCACCAGGATAGAAGACACGAAGGAATAAGTCATTGCACATTGTTACGCTCCACTCCTTAGCTCTTTTCTGCCTTACAATTTTATTGTCCGTTCGCTTCCTTGCGATTCCTATGCAACTCGAGTTCGTGTTGCGCCTATTAAAGATCTCGGTTGACATCGATCGCGTACCCTTAGAACGTGCATATCTTTTTTCTACGACGCAATACTTTATAGGTTATTCAAGGCAGTCATATTGACCGTTGCTCAAAAAGACTCGCGACGCCATTATACCTTGTACAGAGGACATACATAATATATTTGAGGGCAAAAAAGGAGAGACACGTCAAGCACAATCATCCCAAATGACTCCCAGGAGTTCAGGAATCTCAATACCTGGTACGGAATAACCTATACTTTCACCGGCAAAACTTTTTCCACGGTATCATTAGGTCCTTTCCGAGGACTCTACGGCGTCGCGACGCATCGCGTTTCAGGAAAGTCCACAGGGACTGGCATATATTCAACACTGCCTCACTGTGGGATACCCACGGCAATACAAGTAACGTTACTTTTCTTATCCCAAGGGTGCACGATATTCAGAAATAAAATTTACAAATGACCAGGATCGCTATCCGACGTCGGTCATCGCGAATGTCTTGTCACCAAATGAACAATCGTACATCTATATGTAACCCAACCACAAGTGCTCTGTTTGTACAAGGCTGGATATATAGATGCGAAACACGCAAGAGTCCCATGTACTCGAGGGAAGATCACCTACCTACGATCATTGTTATCGGAAACAATCAGCCGGCGGTGAGTTATGGCGACGACGAAGAGCCAAGCGAATAGCGACAGTAAGGATTGTCCGTAGAAAGGATTATCTCGTACATCCAAGGACAATAAGTTCCTTCGTTTACCCCTACCGACTGCAAACAAACACGCCGATGCTTAGACGTCGCGACGCAAAGCGTATAAAGCCTGATGACGCTTCTGTGAAAATTGGCATGTATCGTACACTCGAACGCGGATACCATGGACGGCTTTACGGTATTGTCATCCACTGGCGCCTGTATGCGCGCCACATGATAGGAAAAAAAAAGCGACGCTCTGCAAACACAGGTGCAACTGGGCGTCGCAGCGCGTCGCCTCACGTTACTTCTACTACCCTTGGGAGGCTCGAGGAAAAATATACAGCATAGGCATAAACGCACGGGCTCGCTTCGAAGATCCCTTTTGGGTAATTTATAATTTTGTTGTTGTTTTTTCCATTCTGTCCTCTACATTATTCTTTTACCCGAAACGTCTGTCATGAATGGTATTGATTTTCGATCTTCTTGATATTCCATCAGGATGTATTTCCTGTATTTACATACTAATATACCATTCCTTTATTCATTAATTTTATACTCATCGTCAATACTTTCATTTCTATGATGCACGCTTCTCCGGTGCTCTTTGTTTATCAGGTGATTATCGCTATCAGTTAGCTGACTGTAGAGCTTAATTTCTGATTCCACATAGGTTTCTACATATGCAATGACGTACGTTTTACGTACAGCTTAAAATTAGCTGTCAGAATCTTGCCTGAAGATTAGATATCAAGGCAGTTTGCACATGAAGAAAATGGAGGTTGAAGGAAAAATGTATATCGGTACATAAATGTATCGAAACGGAATAAATTTTCAACGCACGTGAGTTATTTATATGACTTGGCTTTACATTGACAATGATTGACTCTGGTATGGAAGGTGGTAAATAATTGCCAAGGAAAATAAGCCTTTGACAAATCATTCCATTAACGTCACGGTATAACTACAAGTCCCGGTATCAACTGCATATCTTCTGTACGTGATATATTGCGTCATTGCTGCTGGACATTGTTAAAGGAATAAGGAACTCCGAAAGCGCCATTAAGGGACATTGATATCACTGTGAGGAAAGCGTTCGCAGCTTACAACATATCAATGGCGTTAAAGCTCTAACATATGTCTTACATGCTTACGGGCTTTACGCGTAGGGAATGAAAAATGATTGGGTAATAATGATTCTGAAAATTGCGTAACCACGCTATCGCTACAATTTACTCCTGTACGTTTCCGTGGAAAAAAAGAAATAACGAAATATTTTTCTTCTTTTATACTTTCAGTGCAAACAGTGCGGAAAAGCTTTCAAGAGGTCCAGTACCTTAAGCACTCACCTTCTCATACACTCTGACACAAGACCTTATCCCTGTCAATATTGCGGAAAGAGGTTTCATCAGAAGAGTGACATGAAGAAGCATACCTATATACATACCGGTGAGTAAAACAAGCTTTTTACTACAAAAAAATCTAAACAATTGTATTATTTTGTTTTTCTTACAAAGAGGATTATCGTTATCAGACACTTTTTTTTTCCCTGTCCCTCTGCGACTTCGGCCTTATATATTTTTACTACTTGGGAATTATCGAATTCGTACGGGGTTATGTAATGACACGTTTATTTCGGCTGGGAGAAGGGAACGAGGATCGCTGACCACGACACGTACGAATTCCTGTTAAATAATTTATGTACTGGGTAATAGTGCACTTTAGCCTGTTACCCCATAGCGAGTGAACGGTAGGGTGGAGGGGGAGGGGGAGGGGGAGGGGGGATAAATTGAAGCCGCTGAGAAAATTGTGGTGTTACTGTCGTACCCCATAGCTTTCCCTAGAGCAACGTACGGTGGAAATATGTCTTACACTCTTTTTTTTTTCCTTCTCTTCTTTTTTACTACAGGCCTAGTCTATTGTTTTCCTGCGATGGCACCGACGCGTTTCATGCATATTTATTATTTCGCTATCACCACCCTGTCCCAAGTCTCACCGGATGGAAGATCAAGGAAGCTTTCGATTCTACGATCTTTCTTACGTTTAATTATAGGCTTACTTTCCCCTCTCTGATCCCCTGAGTAATACCCAACAATTTTGACTCTCGGTACATTTACTGTGCCGTGACTATCGTTCCAACCCTGTACATCGAATTGACTTGTTATTATCGTTCGATTCGATTTTATCGTCCACTCAGGTCGTTCTCGTTGGATTCGATGGCCTTTTTTTTAATAGACAATTATTTTGGTGTAAATAACATTTTTTTTTATTACCTCTCAAACTCCAAGTTTGTTGAATTATCTTTTCCAGTTGACTCGTACCGATGTCTTTGTACTTTACATATGTATTGTATACTTGTTTCCAAGGTGTAACGGGGACAGGAAAGTATATCTGTGGGAGCGCATCCCCTAATGTCACTCTCACGCCCCATACGGACTTGCACTCTATTAACACGTGTCAGTGAATCACGCATGCTTCCAGGTCGATACGTTCACACAGAACATATCCTCATCGTGTAAAGGTAAATTCACATGAGGATACAGTCGAGCTCTGATACCCGTAGAGAAGCAGATATCAATGTTGGATGAATATTGAAATTATGAAAAGTTATATGTATACTTGAAAATGGTAATCAACGATTTCTTTTTTATTTATCTTTACTTCTCAGTCATTTTGATCAATTGATCCCATTCGATTATGCCTATCTATATATTATAATATTGCTGTACATATAGGTATACCTTTAAGGCATTCCAAATGCAATGGGAAATCGTCAGTCCATCGCATTTGAATATTTAATGATTCGCTCATGCGTCCTATGCACGTATGTGGCATGCGTGGGTTTTCATTTGCTTTTGGTGGAAGGGGAGAGTCGAGCTTTTACTGTGTACTTATATTATGGGAAACATTTAATGCGACTGTGATATTAAGGGTGGTCTGCAATATGTACCTGAGGGTACAGTATGAGCTAGTATTAAATGCATTTGGCCTAACGACCATTGAGTGGATTAAAAAATATAAAATGATTGCGTTATCGAAATTGATTTTTATATCAAGCGGATCTCAAGGGGACCGGGTGTGGTAGTGTCTTAGAAAATTTCTATTACCGAGGGTGGACGGTAGTTTGAGGCATATTTGTATATGTTTCCACTTCGTAGGGATGATTGTGTATATATGATCCAAGACCTACCCCAATGAACGTGATACTTCAGCAAGTGCATCGTACGTGTTTTCAATAATGCAGGAAACCTTAGGATCATTACTAACAATTTCCTGAGAACTTCGAGCCCTCGAACCTACCGCGAAAGGTTTACGAAACGGCAGTTGCGACAGAAACAGAGTGGAGTATTGGTCGATTCGTGCTTACGAGAGATGTCGGGGGGAGCTGATAGGTAGGGTAAAGAAAAAAATGTATATATATTTTATAAATACTTTAAAGACAATTTAAATCGTTGTAGGAGACATTGTGCAGCCGATAGAAAGTCCATACGGAGGTGTGTGAAAGGCCGATAAATCTTTGGGGATGGGGGTGGGGCGGGGGAGGGAGAAATGCAAATTCAAAACAGAAGTAGGAAAAAGTGGTCGACCAAAGCAAATGGGTGCGATAAAAATCTTCCCTGTGGAGGGGTAGTAAAGTAAAAAGGGGAAGAACCCGGCGCCGATTTAATAGCCCCAGTATTCCAAGACTCACCGGAAGGAAGGTGAGATGGGAAAATGGGTTGTTTGTGTGTACTAAGCGAGCTTCCGGTCGGCGTGTGCTGGACACGTGGCGATGCTAGTTGTTACCTAGGTGGGCTAATTAACGCAAGGGACATTGGAGATAGGGGAGGATAAGGGCTGACCGAGTAAAACTTAAACTAAAATACAAGTCTTTTTCGTTAATCGACGTTTCTGTGTATTATGCTTATTGCGTCCGTGTATCTCAGTTAATTCGCTCTGGTACAGGTGACGACGCGGTGCATTCGATGACGTAAGCGTCGCGACGCCTGTGTCGGCCGACGTCAGGAAAAGGAAAAATATCCGCTCGCTTCGTTGCGTGTACCTGCTGGCCATAAGGAAACAAAGGATTTTTTTTTTCACTTCCTCGCGATAACCCGGGACTTTTGAATCATTGAGAAGGAGAGAGGCGGTGTTATGAAAGGATTCTACAAGGGTGCTTTATATGCAGAAGAGGGGTTCCACTCGAAGCTAGGGACGCAGAGTAGTTGTAAGTAGTATGTATCAACCCTCGCGGCCCCCCCGGCCCTCCCTCTTTTGCAGTGGACACTAAATAATGAAACAACATAACCGCTATCGAACTGCGAAAGTTTGAAAATTTTACCCCTTTGTACGGTTCTTTCTTTTTATTTCTTTGCTTCGTACCGGGGGATGAAAAGTTGTATCGGCCTCGACGGGATATTTCATTTTCGTTTTTATTTCTTATCTGGTCACACAGAGCTTATTACGGTAATAAAGACTTAATGACGTATTCTCATTAAGGGTTAAAAAAACCTAGTGTATACGTTTACTTCGTCGATTTGTTACCCCACAGTGACACGACTGTTATTTCACGTTCGTTAGGCCGCTTTTACATAATTCAGTGTCATAACCCACTCGAATGATTTGCGCCTATACCTATCATTAAAATCGGCCGCGGACCGAGCGTTTCAGCGGGTAAATATTTAAGTCGTCGGTAAGGGGTTGATAATGAATGTTGAGGACGATCGATGTACATTTCTTGGGTCGCTGACACCACCCTTAGGAAATATTGCTATTGCTGTTAAGAGCTTCTATTATGACTTCTTGCGATTCAGTTAGTCATTAGCGTGGTAAAAAAATATTCACATCGATACCCCATAGCTTGTAGGAAAATTGATGGAGATTAAAAGAAAAAAAGATATTAAAATTTCGAAGATGTTTGAGGTAATCCTGGAATATTTCTAAGTGCGTTATTTGATTGGCAAATTGAATTGTTATTCCTGAATTAAGAAAACTAATCGTAATTATACAGACTTCTTTATTTATTTGTTTATTGTTTCATTGTGATATGGATTTATGAGAATTTCCTGATGATTCAGGCCGAAGCTGAACGTCGTGACGCCGCCCTCCCCCTCTCTAAATTCCCTTCGTGGATGACAGGCAGTCTGTGGTGTCGTTCGAGGCGATGGGCAGAGAACAGGGAACATCGCGAAAACATTTTTGTTATTGGCGTAGCGAAGCGGCACTTTGCATCGGTCATTTCGTTTGAAATACACGAAATTGTATGTAAAACATACAATCCGGGCAGACAATTACACTAATTGTGTTTTCATTTGGACGTACGCACTTCCAAGCAGTGAGACCTGGGAAAACATCGTTCCGGCTGAGACGATATTATAACGGGGACGCTAGGCGTACTGATCCCAACCTATAAAAAAAAATACGGATATATGGACATGTCATGAATACATTGTTATGGAAGCCTTATCAGGGCATCGTAATAACATTAATCGAATCGTTTGGGAAATTAATTAAAAAGGGAAAAAGCTTGATAAACGCGAACGGATAGATATTACTGGCTTTACGATGACGATGATTCAGTATGTCAATACAATTTGTTTCTATATATCTTTTCCGCCTGCGACTCTTTCGAAATATCTATCTTTAGACAGATTCTCCGAGGCGTCACGACGCTCATTTATACAGTCTATATGTATATAAGGTTAAGCTAATAAGGAGAGTACAGTTTACCACGTTTACGTGATAATGACGATAATATCGATGCGACGATGGTGACATCTATGTACGTCGAGGAGACAAGAGATTTATGATTTCGAATTCCCCGCCCTTTTTTTATATACATAGGTGCTGTCACCTCGTGGCTTTTTCCCTACTTAACCTTCGTAGCCACCTCCCACTTCTTTGCTGTATATCTATATTGCGCGATGTCTACTGTCTCTCTCTCTCTTTGTGTACCTGCTTTCCTGAAATTTAAAGTTTGTAAAGACTACCGCGAGATACCACTGTTTGCTCGTAACTCAATGGCAACGACGAATATTTACTCTGCGTCGTATCGTTAAATCAAATTAGGCAACGTCGCCTGATGAAACCAGCGCGAATGTCATTATGGCGTCGTATTTGGTCAATTATCGCCATCCATCAATGGTGTTGTCATTCTCATTTTATAACAGCCTTAAACCTTCCCAAACTCACCTTTCCCCCCATTCTTCATCCCTAACCTCCTTACCGTCATATTTCTTATTAACCGTCATGTCGATCCGATTGATAGGTAGCAGTATACATTGTCGCAGGACGACAGGTAAGTTACAACCAATAAGTGCCAAGCCTTTTCATCGATTTCATATTAATGACCAAAGTGCGTCTATTACTGTGACAAAGTGACGTTACCGACGTGGTTACGAAATTCAAACGACTCCCCGTCCCTCGTACTCGTGAAAACATTTGAATTGTATTTCCCGCCCTTTGCCACGATAAAGTTCCAACGAAAATTCAATCCGTATTCTTTCTAGCACATTACTTTATCAAATAATTTTAATTACGTTCTGGCCGCCACGATATATCCGTAAATATCTATCTATCGATTCAAAACACAAACAGATCGATACGATATCGAGGACTCGCTGAGACTTCTGGGAAAAGACGTCCATTCGCGTCTCAGACTTCTTCTCAAGTATGAATTTATAGGTTTACTCGTGCTTGGCGCAAAAGTCTTTCGCGTTCGTACGCACGTTCATGATTTACGAGTTGGTTCAGCTGCGTTTTATTAACCTTGACGTTTTTTCCAATCGACTAGCGTCTCTCTCTCTCTCTCTGCGTCCTCGATACAATTGAAACGTACGCGCGTCGCATCGACAACTGACAACGGTCTGGACCAACAGATAACAATGGTCAGATTAATATCGTCACATTCGCTCATTATATTGGGTAACGGTCCATCAAGGATGTTTCCTCTTTAACGCTTCGTTCCAAGATTCATCCTTTTAAAATAATCGAGTAAATTTCCATCGATCCGAACGAGGACCTCACGTTTTCCCTGTTCCTTTCTGTTTCAGGGGAAAAACCACACAAGTGCGTCGTCTGCAGCAAGGCCTTCTCCCAGAGCAGCAACCTGATCACGCACATGCGTAAGCATACCGGCTACAAGCCCTTCCAGTGTGGACTCTGCGACAAAGCCTTCCAGAGGAAAGTAGATCTGCGTCGTCATCGCGAGGGTCAGCATCCGGCTGCACCAGCACTGGACTATCGTTCTCTTCAAGTGCCTCCGACCAATACTGGAAACTTAACGACGCTTCATCATTCCTCGTCCTCTGCTCTTGCGACTTATCCACGCACGATATCCTTACCCAGTAGCAGCTGAAGACGTCCCGGCGTCTCTCGTTACCGGAACCAGAGGTCATACTTGTTAGGGTAGTCGAGGAGCTGGCGCTTCTTCAAGGTGAATCTTCATGTAGGAGCGACTACGGTGACACTTCCAGTTAACTAATGGGCCGAACGCGCATGCGCAGAACTTTTTTAAAAGCGAACGCCCACAAATCACGCGCTCGTTACGTTAACCAAATCGTACACAGTATAATTGCTCTACGAGGAACGTGTCTCGATGTGCCTTGATATATAATTATAATCTTTCTCTTTGTTCTTTTATCTTTTTTTTTGTCGGTGTCACCGCATACCTGATTCGTATTTATTAATTGATTAATTGTCTATTTATAAATGCATGCACGCGTACGCGACTCTTGTATCAACGGAGCGATCGATATGCGCGATAATTTGCGCAATTCTCTAATCGCGGAGTTGTACTTTTTAAAGAAATAGAACGTAATTGTATCATTAGCCTATATCTTTCTATTATATGTATAGTCCATCGAAGCCAAAGCTGCCCTTATTGGTGGGATCGATCAAGCGCACGTACCAGTGTATACGATGACGTACTTTAGCCTATAATTAGGATCTAATACAAATTTATATATAAATTAGAGAGTGGACCACGTCCCTGGCACCGTTGTTGTACAACATCGTGATCTCGTTGTAGTTTGCTATTTCGAAAAATTGTTCGTTCATGTTTTTCAATTGGTTGACGGGTGACCAAACGTGACGGCGTCGCGAAGCGTCTCCTACACCCCCCTTCCCCCCCAGTGCTCAACCAACCCCCCTCGCAACATTGCGATTACAGTCGTAATGATTATTTTCTAAAAAGACGATCGTACCGTGAACGGCAATGACAATTGTTTATTGCACACCCTGCACATCTTTTCTCCATGTAAAGCATATAAATGAGCCTCGTTTTTATCGTGGTAACAAAAAGTAGAAAAAAAAACATAAACAATGTCGGTAGTCAAGAATTTTATTGTACAAAATTATTGTCCGGCAATGATTCATAACAGCTAATGGACCAAAGATATTATAAGGCAGGCTGGTCAGCCGGTAGTATTTGGCTTTTCATCGATGGCTGAAGTTCATTTGATCGCAATGATATGTATGAATGTAGTTTATTAATTTTTTTTTAATTCTTTTCTCATCATTGATTTGCGACTCGCTTTAATACGATCAATCGATATGCTATCATCGATTTTATTAGCCGTGTGAGCAGACACGATGAAAATTCGAAATTCACCTGGCCTCGGGCCCCGAGCGTACGTCCGTACACATTGTATTATATTAGTATTGTAATTTACCCACGTAGTCAACTTAAGAGGAGAGTTAGGTAAAACACGAGGAAATGTAAAGGAGCGTGTCGCTTATTTGTGAACGGGACACAAAGTTTTTCTTTATCTCTCTCTTATTTTGTTTTGTGTATACTTGTTTCTTCGCGTTTCTTTGAGTCAACTGTTTAGCGATCGATCGCGCTGAAAGCTGATCGTACGAGTTACTTTCGTTTACGATTTAAAATTTGTATAATTGGTAGAAGAATTAAAAAATGAATATAGGGCAGGGCGTTGTACGTTTTACGTATGGGCGCTTGCGTCGTGTATTTTTCTGTGGATGAATGAGAGATAAACGTTTTGAGTGTTTACACGTGAAAGAGAGAGAGAGAGAGAGAAAATGAGAGACATATGTATGATTCATGTTAATCGGTAAAACCAAAAATATGTTTATTATTGCTGAAGAAGATATTAATTAAAATAAATTGTTTTTCTTATAGGTTGACAATCTTTCAACTACCCACCTATAGGCTGTGTATTTACTTTTTAATTTTTTTTAAAGGTTATGTTCAACGAAATTAACCTACGCAATTGTAATTTGTTATTATGCATTTTTTTAATTATTTATTTCCCATTTAATGGCTAACCAACGTCGATCCAGTTAACGATTCATGGATCTCTAATTGGCTCGACAGTAAAGTCAGAGACGTGGAAACCGGAGATCGATTCGCATGACATAGCAAAATCATCATGAATGAACGAAATGGTTATGCATGCGGCCAGATACGTTTCAATGATTTTGCATGGGTTGGAAACCCTCAAGGAAATCTCTTTGTTGGCTAGTGCAATAAGCCGCCATATTCTCGTTACGCAATTATCTTAGAATATAATTTAAGTGGTTAATAATATGCTTATGTATTTTATAGTCTTATTTAAACTCCTTTGGATTTACTCATGCAGCAGATGTTCAAGCTACTTTATACTATCAATGCTCAAAGTACCATAAAATTTTCATTGTTAAGCCTGGTATATTTTTTTTATAAAAAAATTGGAGATCACTCACGCGGAAAAGCGTATGAAATGGTAGAATAATATATGATTGATTAGAAGTGCGTGTGAAACGTTACTGGTTAAAATCATTCAGCTGTAATTGATCAATTCTAAAGGATCTTATTGGTCCAGACAATTTTAACAGGTACGAAAGGACAATCAGGTCATCTTATTTCGGCTGGTTAACAAGGGTGTCTATACCCCAAGGAAACCCTGTAATTTAAATGATTACGCCGCATCATGATTCCTGGTCCCGAGGGATAGGACTTGAATTCCTTTGGTCGTCTTCGACATCTGACACTCGACATCCGGTTTTCATCAGGCGTAAAGTCAGATCGCAGATGCCTTAGCATAAATGGAGTAAAACGATCTTTATTCATATGATAAATTAATAATACATTCATATATGATAAATAATACGTGTCAGCGTTCCGTGTGGTATTCTTGATTATACGGTCACTTTATAGAAAGCAACCCCCAAGCTTTCTTTCTTCTTTTGCACATAACCTCTCCTGTCTTCTTTCTCTTCTACCAGGTCGGTAAGCCGGGTGTCTAACATGATTGCAGTTTCCTTTTATGTTCGACGCTCTCGAATTGATACCACAAACGGCCACCAGAGCTCGGAGAAAATGGAAGACTCTTTATTTTTAGCTGTATAGTCAAATTAACATTGTTCAAATATGAATAAGCCGTTATGAACGGATAATTATAACGTTCTTTTACCATACCCTGCGACTTCGAGTGTTCCTTTATTCTTCCTTGTCGTCGTATTATATTTCTTCTTTATTATTCCTTTCGTCTTTTCTTGGTTATAATATCCGTTTGGATTTTATAGAAGCAAACTTACGTTGTTTGATGTTGGTAATATCGTGTCACTTGTTAATTATTCATGTTGATTGACGTAGATGTGACATTTAAATAAATACAACTTTTTTTCTGTGTTTTTGTCCAGTGACTATGGAGATTAATAAGTACTAAGTGCCTTTGGTAAAAGTATTGTTACTCGTTAAAGAAAATCCGTAATTCCTTAGACTGTTAAACCAGCAGGAAGACGAATAGGACGAGTCTTCGTAATTAACGTATATCTAATTTAAGACTTAAACCCTGACTTAAAGCCTGTCGATATGGATTTTGGTACTGTTCAATTATTCATTCGTGTTGACCACGCATATCTCGTTAGACTTTATAGTCTATGCCTGAGTAAAGTCAGAAATGCCTAATGAGATCTTTCACCAATTATTTATATAGGTAATTATCCACCGTTTGCCAATGAACAATTTCGAATTAAATATTCAGAGTAACGAGGTGGGTATATTTATTTCTAATTACATGACAATGATTCATTTTGATAACTACGATTATAAAATAGACATTTGTACAATTTTTCTTCTTCAAATTCTCACATTGTATCTGCTTTGACTAAAATATTACATAGCAAATTTTATCTGTCTTAGGCCACGTTTAAACTGGGGAAAGCCGAAATTTTCGTATGGCGATGTGTCAATAATGCTTGTGGCGAGTGTTCAAAACAAATCTGTCGTGTGCTGTGTGTACAGGCCTAACTTATTTGCCATTTATAAACGCATAGGACTAATATAATTATATCGGTTAAATGATATTTTCTAGGGCCGTGTGGAAACCAGGGTTTAGTCTCTGAGGAAAGATCAGGAAGACTTGTCTGAAGATTTAGGGTGGTCTACAGGTTGCAGGTTTAAAAGTGGCAGGTAAGAATAGAGATTTTAATACTAAACTAGCCTTTCAGGCGAGTAAATTGTTCCTATTGTCGGGATCCATTTTAGGTATACGCTACACGCATACGCATAGTATCTTAAAATGTCGTGACGAGCATCGTTCGAAAATCGGTCGGGCGAAAGAATACATTCATTATGTAGTTTAAACTTCTTTGTTCGACATCCTCCAGACTTTGGCAGCAGTGGAGGAAACGAAGAAACGTAAGGTAGATACGTAAAAGTCTAATAATTCGAACACGGGTGCAGTCTGCAAGAAGACGATTTCAAGATTAGAGATGCTTTATCGGTTTCCATTGGGTGCATTTCGAGAGACAGAATAAATATTCCTTTTCGATACACCAACAGTTCCTGATAAAGCCATTGTTGCACAATGCTAATCATCCAATCGTGTTACCAGGTTGTGTTTGAAATTCGAACTAAAAGCAACGGTCGACTGAAATTTAAATATTTAATGAAAACCATTATGAGTGTTACGGATGACTGATATTTCTTGACTTTGGCGTGTATAATAATAAAGGAAATAAAAGTAGACACCTGTGTTCAGCACCGAAGGACTTTGTATGCAGATTTCAAAAATGCTGCTTTCTAGGTAAAACGGTGTATCATAGGTAGCTAACAATGATTGGGTCCTGAATAAATTAGAGAGCTGGTAGGTGACGTCTTTCATGGTTCATTTTCGAAAAAATGACATGGAACCTAACACCATCTCGTCCGGTTAGTAACACACGTTCTGATCAACCTTTGTAATGTAAATGAATCGATCCCTTTTAACCTTGTTTTGACACATCAGACTTGATAGTTTCTGAATGGCACAAATTGGCCCGAATTTTTTAGGCACGTGTATCCCTATGCACAGTTGATCCGTATAGATTCTTGTAAAGCCATGAAGCTTCTCTATCTTCTGTCAAAACCGCATCCTCCTCTGTAGAAAAAAGAAAAGGCGAGCAGATGGCATTGAAAAAATCTATCATTTAGCCACATATGGCTGTTAAGAACCATTTTCAGGCTCACGCAGGGAAACTCTTCTTCTGGAGCGACTAGTTATCATTGTCTTCTTCATGAATTACCAAATAGGTCGTCAGGTGTATCTTTATTTAAAATTCTCCTTGCCACCTTGTGTGAATCACGAAAATTCATAGTTTCCCCCCAGAACGACCTGAACCTGTAGGCGTGTAGGCCTGATCCCTGGATTCTGAAAGAACATAAATAAACGCCAGATAATAATCACAGATAATACTTGGAATGGCGTGGGTAAGTTTTTCTTAAAAAATTGAAAAATATATATATACATACATAATAAATAATCTTTTTATTACAGCAAACCTACGTCGACACACCCTTTTAGGTCATCCGCATATTATTGGGGTGCAATAGCTTCTGAATACGTTCCACTGATTTCACACCTGATCCTTCATCCTGCAATAATATATATAAGGTAACAGCATATATTTCATTCCTAATACTCTGATTCAATGAAAAGCCAAATAATGTCACCCTGAATACTCACACCCTTGATCAACACCCAAGCTACACTCCATTGTAGTCAGATATGCATCCACAGGCAGATTTCCCTGTGCCTTTACATTCAGAGAGTGCATTTGGCTTGACTTCTTAAAAAACTTCATAAATTCTCCCAACGAATCTAAAATATAAAATAGATCCATTCAGGTATATCAGGTATACAACATTTTCCTTCCAGTTAAAATATAAACATGACAGTCATGACTGGTGAGTGTCTATCTCCTAAATCATTGACTATTCCAAAGCTCGTGTTTCCATTTGAAAAAGCTTATTCCTGTTTGTTGCAGCTCTGAATATACTATAACGAGTACCTGTCCCAAGTATATCCAGCTACCAGTGCAAATAACGATAGGAATAAAACAAACATTACTCTTTCGTCGTGCAACTTGATTAGGAATCAGCGACTAGCAACATCGCATGAGCGTCTGTTTGCATTTTGCGCTGTAAAGTTACAGACTGATGATGGTCGTTGTTCTAGAGGATACTACGAATACAGACCTCGATCCAGTAAGCGATACAGGCGCAACGTAACTCCTGTTTGCATTAGATTCGATTTAACGTCCGCGGGTTATAGTACCTATATGGCCCTGGGACATCCAACACGTAGACACAATGGTAAATAGTCACGGGTAATACCATGGGAATAACTAATATGAAACTTTCAACTATACTCATCACGAATATTCCTACTTTACCACTCAGGTATTCAATTATATATGACTTATTATAGTAGAATATAATTTGTAGGTACATTATACTTCTACTGATTATACAGGTAGGTTTCGATCCTTTCTGAATCCTTGATGAGAATTAAGCAAAAGAAACTCTTATAAATTGCAACAAGAATTATTATCGTTGACGTTAAAAATTTTTATTTTTACTTTAGGATATCCGTATAATCTGCAATGATACTACTTATACTCTATATTCTCCCATGATCTTCTCTTATCTTCATTGATTCCTGAGTTCCTCTTCCTCCTTTTTTTTCTACCGGTCTGACGTGTTATTTTCACAGAGCAGCACGCACAGCATGTGCGCCAGGATGCTATTTGATTTGCCACCAGGAGACTCGTGGGAGCGCATATCACAAGCTCTCTTCTTTCGACGTACACGAGGCGTCCGCAAGCTAAGTGGCTTTTATCAAAATTGAACGTCGTCCTGTGACTTGACAGATCGTCACGATGATTATTACGGAACGTCGTTTGCGGACGGGGTTCAACGTACGGGCGTCGCGACGCTCGACGTGCATCGGATACACGTCGTTTATGCTTTTATGCTGTAAGCATCGCATAACGAATTGCATTACCCAAGAACGTCCCTTGGCACCCTTGCATTGGGTGCATACGTAGATAACGCTTATCAGAATCGATTATACGAACGGTGTCCTTTAAAATGCCTATGGTTTTACTTCAGTTCACTAAATATTTCACATTGGCCATCTATCAAGTCCTGCGTTTGTACTCTTGGATAATTCAAAATGAAAAATTTTAATCAAAATACTTACCAGTTGCATCTATATATTATCCAATTAAAATTGATATTATCTAACGATTATAGCAACGACAGAATTGCTTGATTAATTTTATTATAATTATAAAGAAACTGCTTTTCTTTAATGGTATCTTGTAATAAAATTATACTTGCTGGGTGATCGGTTTGCTGTTTTTCTATCTGATGATGCGACACACGTGTCGTACACACCCGGGTACAATCTGTCACTGCGAGCACATAACCCCATCAGGAAAATTAATAAACTCTGATAAGTGATCTCTGTATCCACTCTACGTTCTATCCTGGCAATTTATTCTTCAATCAGGTTACTATGTATGTTGTTTTAAACCAGTCGATAATCTTTGTTACATCATTTCAGTTTTGAGACTTTCCTGGCCAGAATTTATTACTAAAATTCTTCGTCCCGAAGCCATGACTCGTTGCTTCGTTATTGGATCAACGTATTTCGAAAAGCATGTAACAATGTTACAGTAAAACCTCTGAACCAGGTAACCTGAAAGAAATTTAACGAACAGTTATCAAACAAATGAATCGCCATTGAGAACAGGACTATCGTCAGAGTCAGTGCCTCTTCGTACCTCAAAACGAACGTGTTTTTATTTTTGATTATTGAAATGTGAACAAAGTAGCAGACATATCTTTTGTCAATTAATTAAACTATTCCGTAATTAACCTAACAGAAGATTAATTCTTTCATTAAAATAATCTTCTATAAAATCGGCAACGATATCAGGAAGCAATACGTAAGTGGCACAGAAAATTACTGATAAAACACCAAAGTGATATCGAACGTAATTAAAATAAGCGCGAAGACGTGAGTTATGATCGAGCAGACACGAAACTGACACGAAAGACGTCTTACGCCCGTTTTCTTCGACGCGGTTCAATGCATAAACTCGGTTTAACTGTGCTATTAGCCAATCAGGCACTTGTATATCGAAGATAAACGGAGTTTATGCATTGAAAAGCTTTGAAGAAAACGGGCCTTAGTGGTCATTCGCGACGCCTTCGTGTTCCATCACCTGCTCTTTCTTTCACTCGGTACGTAGACGAATGTGGCGATTTCGTGATTACACATTTGCACATTTAGAGGTTAGTTTTCTTATGAATTTGTACAAGCGAAAACCTTCGTATGCAAACACGGTGGACGTCCGTCCAAAATAGATAAGAGAATTTACAAAATTCTCAGATCACATAACGATCGATATCTTGTGCATTGATATTATATAATTTGACAGATATGTAGCTTCAACAAATACCTCGAAGATCTTACGTGGTAGGGTTGACTCTTGATCTCAGGACGAACATAACCTATAAAGTTATTATGCATATAGTAAACAGTAGAGATAAGGCTTTACGTTTATATTTGTCACATTATTATTCCTCGTGGTTGGGTCGCACGATATTCCGTGGTTCAATAAATTATTAAGAGTGCCACGCCATCGGTGTCCGGCCGTGAATCTCCCGAGAATCGTAACCAAGAGAGGGAATGAAAAAGGGTAATGGGAACACGTATAATAATTGATGCCGTCCTACGTTAATACCCTAATGGCGTAATGGGCATCGGAATTAAAAAGTGTTTGAACAACCCGCGGGGGCTTCAACCGGCTGCCTCGCGTTGTCTTGATAAAGTTATAATTGCCCAAGAGTGTCTCGCGGGGCGTCATTAGAAAGAATACGAAGGGACAAACAGAACGACGTATCTACCACCAACGGACCTTTGCGCCGTTTTAATGTTTTATAACAGACATGAAACGTTATCGCATACAACGACCTGCCGTTGCACGCCGGACAGATGTTTACCTTAGATCGAGGACTCTATAGTTGTCCTTTTCTCTCTCTTTTATACTTCGCCGCTTCGTATGCTCATCTAGCCGCTTTGAATCGACTAATCGTTCTAGATTATTTCCGGATTATAGCGCCAGGTTATTCCTAGAAGGTATTATATGGGTGTGTGGACATATATTGGTTATCTGACGATTTCGTACGTCGTCGGCTGATCATGCAATTTTATAAAACGTTGACTCCTAGTTTTTTATGACGCCTTCATAATTTTTTTTATATATCTTGAATGTCCGACACTTTGTCACGTTTCAAAGGATCGTGGAACCTTATCAGCTTTTATAACGAATAGAGGCCCACGTGCCTGGAGTTTCAGACTTAAGTACGGGGTTAGAGAAATTCAAAATTAACAATCTCGTACCGTATCAGTGCCAGCGATAGTGCCAACGCTAATGCCAACCTACTCTAACTTAAGTTTCGATGTTTTCGGATTACTAAAAGGAAATCGAAAATTTCTATACACGATTTTTGTTCGTATAATGCATTATATTGTACTCGCTCGTAAAGATATTTGATCATTTTGGACAGAGGTTCATATTATTCGAGAGATTTTTGCACAGAGATTTTATTAGTTTTAATAGGTAAATAACTTGTTCCATTTGCTATATTGTTTGCGGTATGATAGAGAAGAAAATTTTCTGCGTGTCAAAAACTCTGTTAATAACGTCGATTTAGTTATTATCGACTGTTTTCCGCGGGTTTTTTATTTCGTTACGAAGTTCGGCCACTTGTTCGTAGATGGTGCTATTGTTTTTCGTCATTATCCGCATTCGGGAGCATAATTATCGTCGGTTGTTAAAAGGTTGGCTGATGATAAATAGACTAGGCATAATTATTGAACAGAGATGAGTAGGGAGATGCACAACGCCACGGTTTTAGGCAATACCAAAATTATGGCGACAAATCGTACCGGCGAGTCTGGAAGTAGGATTTTGTGATCATCCCCTCCGTCGACAATGCGAATCTCGTCGTAGCCGAGCTAAACGTGAACACGAACGTGTAGCTTTCCGGGCAGAGGTTCTCCGCTACTCAACGCTGGTTCCCAAAACAACCCCTAAAACGAGACCGGGAACTATAGAACTTCTCAAGAACTATTGAAAAAGCCTATTTTTGAAACATTTTTAAGACATTTTTAAGAGTGCGGTGTCAATTCGACACCCGTGTAGCATCTCAGTGTTTGAGAAATATTTCATCAATAGACTTTTTGAAAAATTATTGAGAAGTTCTATCTATAGTTCCCGGTGTCGTTATAAGCCAAAAAGGAATAAGAAGAATGAGGAAGAGAAGAAGAAAAAAACTAGTTGCACAGAAATATTTAAAATTTGAAAAATTCAATAAAGCTTTCCAAATACTTACTACTAAATATTAATGGATCTTGATTTACTTTCAAAGTTTATTCAAAATATAAAATTGAGACTAAATCAAAATTAAAAAATTATAGAACATCGAAAATAAATTAAGTTCAAATTGAAATATTAACAAATTAGGTGTTTGAAACATTAAAATAATTAATTGAATCAATAAAGTAAAATATTAACACTTAGAAATCGGAAATTCTGGCGAAGCATATTTAGAAGTACTGGAAATTGCCAAAAGTTGTGTACGCGCAAATTCGTCGCGCAGGACTTAAGATTGGGAGCAGGCGGAGAGTGGGGGGAGCGCTCGAGGCAGTGCTCGGACTCGGAGCGCTCATTCTTCTTCGAGCCGGTCTCCTATACTGGTCTCTTGGAATCACTTATCTTATTCATTTCCATCCTTCTTCTTTTTTCATATTTATTTCTTCTTTACTTCCTTATTTCTTTATCTTTAATTCTTATTTATCTCTTTCCTCATTTCTTCCCCACTTTTATAATTCTATTCCTTACTTTTATACTTTGTAACTTCTTTATTTCTACCTCCCTTTCTGTCTTCTCGTTTCACCCTGTTCCCTCTCACTTTCCATTGTGCTTGTCTTGCTTGTCCTATTCCTTTGGTCAGGTCGAGCATATTCATTCGAGTAGTCATATAAGGGTAGTCACCCTGTTAGTGAAGCTACACGTATAGATCATGGTGTCGGGGGTTGCCCTTCCGCCTCATCCGCTGAGCTTGCTCAGTGGGTCGGGCCCAAGTTGTGGCCGCAACA
>JARQTJ010000145.1:181586-299729 GCA_030142635.1 Trachelus troglodyta
GGACGCGGTCCCTTACGTCTAACCCTCTGAGCTTGCTCGGGGGGAAGGGACGGAGGTTGTAGCGTCAAATATCGTCCTTCGGGATGTCCTGGCGGTGCTCGCAAGAGCATCGTTGGGTGTTGCGCTCGCGGTCTTTCGTTGCGGTAGATCTTGACTAGGGGTAGACCTTTCGCGTTTAACTTATCCCTTGTGCGTTTTAACTTACCTCAACTTTTTCGCGTTTAACTTACCTTACCCCTTTTTACGTTTTTCTTGTCCCTCGACCCGACGTCCTTTCCTTCCTGAGGTTTTTCCCCTCTAGTCCTGTGCGCGAAAGCCGCAGGAATCGGGGGTTTTCCTCAACAAAAAAAAAAACACACTCGGAGAGGTCGTAGCTCCCTTGTGGAGAGGCAGGACCCCATGGAAACGGGCGTGGAGGGGCTCGTTTCACTCCCTTATACTTCATACTTTTTCAAGTGTTCTCTTTTCACGCTCCTCTCGAATAATCTGGTTCTCGTGCAGACGTTTTTCGCATTTTCTTTTTTCCATGTTCCCTTAATCCTTACTATCTTTCTTCTTCACCTTTTCTTTTTAACAATCTTCCTCGTTTCCCCTTCAACAAGACGTTCCCTGTCTGCTGCCACCACATATCCCTTATGCCGAGTCCTGCTATACCGGGCTACTGTCCGAATGCTTTTATCTTACCTACGTAAACTTAGAACTGATGCAACATTTTTAAAAAATTGAGGTGCTACACGGGTGTCAAGTTGGCCCCGCACTTTCTTAAAAATGTTTCAAAAGAGATTCAACAATAGGCTTTTTAATAGTATTACGGATACCAGTCGCACCATACGCATCAGTGCAGGTATGCATAAGGAGCTGGCTTTCAGTGTTGTTTTCAGATTGTGTTTCAAACAGGTCCAGGACAGTTCTCTCTAGTACTCAAAGTTGGGACCATAGTTCCGCTTGGAACTATTGTTAAATAATGCTGGAAGCTAGCACCGAATCGCTACACTCCTCAACGCAGGCAGGCACGAGGTGCTGGCTTTTGTCTTAGTAAATCTTATCGAGCTTACACTGTGCACCCGAATTTAAGATTACAAAAAAAATATTTAGGCAATATCTGATAAGCGGCCCCGTTCTAAGGGTTGCTTTGGTAACCAGCGGTAAGTTGCGGAGAACCTCTGCCGGCCAGGCTACACGTTCCTGATCACGTTCAGCTCGGTTACGACGGGATTCGCATTATCGACGAAGGCGATGATCACAGAATCCTACTCCCGGACTCGCCGCTACGATTTATCGCCTAAAACCGTAGCGTCGTGCATTTCCCTACTCATCTCTGGCAGAGATAATGCATCTTGGCGATACATAATGGCATTATTATTAAGCTGATCTAGTTTTAAAAGTTTGTTAAATAAAAGAATGTTTAAGATCCTTTATTCTATACTATGACCGATTATCTACTTTTAATTTATAGCCTAATTACGCGCGGCAAAGGATGAACTGTCAACCTATGATACCAGCTTCCATAAGAATTCACTTGCACCATTGCTCGAGAGTCGCCTTCGGTAGGTGTAATCAAGTTTATACCCTAGATATAAATTAATTTTTTTATCGATACCTACCTCGGGAACGAATAAATCGATCATAACCAGTCTCCACAGGAGGTGTTCAAAGCGAAAAAATTAAAGAGAGCGGGATTCCAAACAAACTCCGCAAGTCTGAATGTAACAAGTAAATAGGCAATTCCGAATTTTGAATATTCTTACGTGATCAATACGACACACATGCATACACACTGTTCGACTCGCTTTATTATCAACGAATCGCATATGATTACTTGTAATAGTATTAATAGCAGTAAAATAGTAGTAGTAACAATGTTATAAAATACGCGATTGGAACATCGTGACAATAGACTCGCGCGATCTCGAGTCTGTATTCGCAGTAAAAAAATGATGGTCTTGCCTCGCAGTAGATCTAATTATTCTATTAGTACTATCGTTAAGAAATAAAGTGTAAGAGATAAAATCCGCCTAATTGAAAATGATGCTTAGTATAGGACTAAGACGGAAATTCTTCCAGGACGATAAAAAAATCAATTAAAACAGTCAATAAAATAAGTTTCATCTTGTCATAAGACAAACGACACAACCGTCGTGTTACCGAATAAAATGTCGATGCCTTAGCATCGACTTAATGACCCAGCCTGAACACAGCTTCAAAATGCTTCCTTATTCAAAAACCCATAAAGTACGGCTCTGTCACACACATAAATATCCAGGAGTCTCAATGAAGATGATAAAAGGCTCTTGTTGACACCGTCCTCGAATACATACGTACGTAAGTACGCCATACGAGTATCGCCATGAAGCCTAGAGCAAGAAGAATCGTTTCGAATAAAGTGGCGTTGTTTCGCTGACAAATAAAAATAACGAAAAAGACTAAGGTCCTTACTCATACCTCTCTTTTAGCGTTAAGAGACGTCTATTAGTCTCTCTTATCTATTGGGTTTACCGACTAATAGACGTCTCTTAACGCTAAAAGAGAGGTATGAGTAAGGACCTAAGGATCGACAGACGACTAGATACCTGGTGCAAGAAGAGGACAAAAAAGTAATATCGCCTTCGTCTAGATTAAGTAAAAATTTTCCTCTTCCTCCACCGAGGCATAAATAAAAATTCTGCCGTCCACCTCCCTTAGCATTCCCTCGACACGATTTAACGAATTTGGAAGCACAAAACACATTTTCCCCACGAAAATTTGAATCACGCATAAGCTTACGCACAGAAAAAAAGCCCCAGACAACGTCGTGACAATCTAACGAATCGAGTATCGTGACGTAGAGAACAATTAGAAAAATGGCGCTTGAAAATATTCGTTGATCGGTAAGTAATTAGTTCATTATTACGCGTTACAGTATATTGTATCAATTGTATATAGTAAATAGGTACATACGTGTTAAACGTTAAAGAGGCAACGGTTATTAATTGGTGGTAGCAAAAAGATCCCGCAGATGTCTCGTTGGAACGAGAAGGCTACGTGCCGCGTCTAAATAGCTCGCGGAACGAGATGGCAAACAGTGGCAATGATACTGCCGATCGGCCGTTAACAAGGGTTCGATAGGATGAAAGAATCAGTTATGCTACGATCACGGCGATTCCCCGTGAGCGCACCGAGAAGGTTAAAGTGACGATCGTTGTACGAATCGTAATTCGAATTGGAAAAAAAAAGCGCGCGAACCCTTGAAAATAGTACGATCGGTCGACGCGTACAGAAGGCGAGTATCTATACACAAGTAGACGATATCTAATTAGTGTACGCCAAGTCATTACATTATGCGCTCGTACGTAGAGTCGTACTCTAATACACAGTACTAAGGTTATTAGTAACAATAATAGTAGTACGCTCGTAAAGTATTAAAATTACGGTATGAATTACAGTAGTACAGACGCATTTTATTCGTTCCGTTCGTGTACGAAGCAGCACGTTTTATGCATTTACGAACGTGATCGTTAATCAGGATCCCAAGATCGTTGCGTCCCAAATTTTACCGATCATTGCGTCGCGCTCGAAGCATTTAACATTCGAGGAAGTAAAAGCCAGTCCGAAGGTCCGTTGCATGTGGGACAATGATTTTAATCGTTTTGAGGAACACCGAATGACCCTTAGGATTTTAGATTACAGTGGAACCATACGAAAGAGAAAGAGAGTAAAACATAAGAGACAGTGTCGAGAGAAAGAAAACATTAAAGTACAATTGAATAATTTCATCTAATCAACAAATATACACATACATACACGTACACACAATCGATTACCAATAAAGCCACTGATAAGAGATAAGGCTACAGAATTGACAGTGAATTTGATGAGTATAACCCTCCCCCAGCCCCCTCAAACACAATTCCTCGAATTAAGTTTATGAAAATAAAACTCATGTCTCAGAAAAAAAACTATTTTACTGTAATTAAAAATTCCAGATACCAAGGTATTAGGGTAAAAACAAGATGGTGGACAGAACGATGAAAGAGGGAGATTAAGAATACCTAAAACTCGCTGCCATTAACAAATTTAACAATTATCATCTAACGCGTTAATTAACTTCAGGTATAAGAGAACCTTCGGTAGGCTTGTGGCTTTCCTGTACTGAGACCTAATCTAACCTGAGAGTGCCGCTAGACTATTGCAATTTCTAACGCAAAAAAATGGACGCTTTTTCGTCAATCATCTTCGCAATCCTAATGTCTTACTGTCTCATGCTGTGTAGTTTCATTATTTCTGTGTTTGAACGGGCAACAGAGGCCACGAGGCAGTCTTACGTTATGTGCGTGTCATTTACAAGTATTACATAAGAATTGAAATAAAATATATATATTTAAAAAAAAAAGAAAGAAGATAATCGCGATCACGACATTAGCCCGAATATACAAGACGGCTCCCGGTTGGATGAAAGAAGAGAGAAAGAAAGAAGGAAAGACAAAAAATGTTATAAAAAAAAAACAAGTAGAACGGAGCGAGAACAAAGAACAGAGACACGTGTGCTTCAAGCTTTCGGAGAAGCGTTGAAGCCCGCAAAACTCCAATTGCGTATTTGATTTGGAGACAAAGGGCTTATTTTTTCGGAGTACATAAATATAATATAGCCGCTATTACAATTTGTTATGTTAGTGTCATCGTATTACAATAATAATATAATAATAATAATAATAATAATACATTTAGCCTAGTTGGTATCGTGCGGATCGAAACCGATCTGCGATTTATAGTCTATTTATGCACGTTTGTATTTCAATAGAAATTTCTTTTTCAAAATTTATCCCCCTTTCTTAACTCGTCACCATTTCCCCTTAGCCGCCTCTCCCCAACCCAACCCCCCCGCCACCATTCGCTATTAAGAGAAGTACAGTCGACTCGATAATTTTCGTTCCCTCTTACTCGAATCATCGATTAGTTTCGCCTTGGCCCCCTCCCTCTCCCCCACCCCACCGCCGCCCCTCACGTGTCACGACGTTTCGCACGTTTTTAATTATTGACGCAACAGGTGATTCCCCGTACGGGTTATCATTCCGCGCCAGAAAATTTTTTTTTTCCCACCTATCTCCTCTCACTCTCCCAAAACTTTATCAGTTTTTAACGATGCGATAAAAATCTTCACGACTCTGCATTGCGTATTACATATTTAAACGAAAAAATTTTCCTTACCCGTCTCCGCGCTCTTCCCACCCCACTGCCACAATCCGTCGAGCGTTTTATTCATGCGCGCCCACGTACATAAAACGCACATACGTACCCAGCACCACCGCCACTATCTCTCTTTCACACACACATACATACACACACACAAAAGCGCGCGCGCGCGTGCACTTTCATTCGGTCACTCAAACCATTCGGACGCTATAAAGCACACAGACTTTCACTCTCTCTTTCTCTCTCTTTCCACCACTCGACCCTCCGTCTTCTACCTATGAATCTGTTTATTACCGAAACAAAGAACAACTATAATTAAAAAGAATGTAGAACGTGTGGTAGTATTAATCGTAATAATAATATAATAATAATAATAATAATAATAATATAATAGTAATATAATAATAATAATAGTAATAATAATAATTACTACAATGATAAAGATAATTATGTATCGTAATTATATAAATTGTTGGTATGACAATTTTTAATTGCTCGAACTTGAAGCACAATTCGTTAACTTTGAAAAATACAATCGAGTAGTTATTACAATATATGGATCTTTGTGTTTCCTTCTTTTTTTTCCCCTCTTTTTCTTTAATTTGTGTTTCGCGTGTGTGTGCATGTATGTACGTGTCTGTATAACTGTATATACTGATTCTCGTCAATGTTTTTCGGAACGTCTTCGTCGCCCGACGACGGATCGCGTTGCATATCTATCCCGTTACTTTCCTTCCATTCTCTCTCTCTCGCGCTCTCACTTTCTCTCTCTCTCTCTCACTCTCTCTCTCTCTATCTATTCAGTGTTGGCTCTTGTTGTTCTGGTTTTCTTTTTGTTTATTATGTAAAATAATTAAAGATAAGATGTTATTTTGGTTTATGCTGGGGCCTCCGGCATCACGACTAGCGTCGGTGCAGCTAGCTCCGCAATTCCATGTTACTCGAATCGGGCCCGCGCGGCATAATACACCTTAAAGCAGCCTACACCTTCCCTTCTTCTTCTTCTTCACCTGCAAGACAATTAATAACATTTCAATACTCGCATACGATCTGTCGGCCTCCCGACTGTGCGATCGCCTTCGTAAGCTTCGTGCTACTCGTCCGCACGGAGACACCAAATGTAATAATTGCTTGTACTCACTTGTAGCGCGGCTCTGGTCGCCGTTTCAAATACTTCTCGAACACCCTCCTTGCTCTTGGCGGAGCATTCGAGGTAGGCGAAGGCATTTATTTTCTCCGCCATTGCTCGGCCCTCCTCCGGCTTTACCGGCTCCTGCTTCATCTTACCGAGCTCCTTGATCGTGCCGGGATCGTTGCGCAGGTCTTTTTTGTTTCCCA
Organism: Trachelus troglodyta; assembly: GCA_030142635.1. Lineage (NCBI taxonomy): Eukaryota > Metazoa > Arthropoda > Insecta > Hymenoptera > Cephidae > Trachelus > Trachelus troglodyta. Next base: position 188,094 of record JARQTJ010000145.1, read on the forward strand.
CGAGGATTATGGGCACGTTGGGACAGAAGTGCTTCACCTCCGGGGTCCACTTCTCGGGAATGTTCTCCAGGGAATCGGGACTGTCGATCGAGAAGCACATCAGGATAACGTCCGTGTCCGGATAGGACAGTGGACGCAACCTGTCGTAATCCTCCTGCCCAGCTGTGTCCCACAGGGCCAGTTCCACCTGTCGAAGTAACGAATTATCTGTTCTATTATTCACACTCCTCGTAAAGACATTGGCTATTGACTTTGAGCGCTAGAACGCGTCAGCGTTGACTACTTTTTTTTTTCTTAGAATATAACGTTATCAGCTTTTCTTTTCTCTTCTTCATAAAGAAGACTTACCTGTTTTCCATCGACCTCGATGTCTGCCACGTAATTCTCGAACACCGTGGGCACATATACCTCGGGAAATTGATCTTTACTGAAGACAATCAGCAGGCACGTTTTACCGCAGGCACCGTCGCCCACGATCACCAATTTTTTCCTTATGGCCGCCATGAATCCTGAAGGAAAGAGGAATTACGTCGTGTTACTTTTAATACACCCCTGCGGATAATTAACCGACTCGATACGCTTTTTACACGCTTCCCACATTCCCAATGCTTATATTACAAAATGTGCACTGTCTTTGTCGACCTATCGCGATCTCCTTCGAGACGTATTTTTATTATTTTCTTCTTTTTCCCTATTTCAAACTCGTTTCTTCGTTCTCCGCAATCCCCTCATCCAAAAAAAAAAAAACGTGCAAAAAACTAAAGCGTCGCAAGATACAAAAAGTGCCAAGCACTTTCTCACCTTGTCGATGTGTTAATCTAATGCAGTACACCATAAAAACTCTGATATGCTACCGTGTCTCTTGTACTCTAATATAATGATGAAAAGTGGGTATATACCTAAAACTAAGGTATTATATATATATATACATTTTCTTGCTTCAAGTATATATATATGTAACACCAAATTGATTGGCTTTGTGTGCTGTACTGATGCTCATTATAATTAATGGAATAACGTGCAAGTATCCTATCGATTAAACTACACCGCACCGTGTTTCTTTTTTTAAATAATTTTCTCGCGTCACATTTTAATGCCGATAATAAATAGACGTTATCGCGAGCTCTCACATTTTCTTCTTTCGACGCAAAAAATCTCAATTGTACAAGGGGAGAGAAAAAAAGAAATGGTTCACGCTCCACTAACCGATCAGCGTGTATAGCGTATAGATTTTCATAAAAATAAATGAAACAAGTATCCTGGTTGCGAGTTAATTCGATCAAGTAATATCGAAAAGTTGCACAGATGAGGAAAGCGTGGCTTTACAAAAAGGGTTAAAATTCACGAAGCGAGGAAGGGCTGGGATATCTTTTCATAAGACTTACGTTACACGCCGACAAATTTCTATCTACTCTAAAGGGTCTGTTAACAAATGTTTTACACAATATTTATATCAGGCAATTATTGCGACGACCGTACTACTACCTAATTGCACATTGTAAAATTCTCGTTAAAATCAATCAGACGCCTATCAAAGTCTGCCTTTCTCAGAAACTTGCAGATAAAAATACACACTGGAGCATGGAGAGAAGAAAACCCGACGTTCTTTAAAACGTGTTTGTGCTTTCCTTACTAGGAAAAAAAAATAAGTAAAATAAAAAGATAAACGTTTCACAGATATTTGCTAATCGCGAATCGTTTCAGCCGACTTAATTACCAAGAATCGTTTTGAGAGTATCGAAGCTACGAAATAATAAAACACGTAGCAGGCCACGAGGCACTGCAAAATTAACCTAGTATCACCGAGTTAGAGAGTAAAACGTCTAAGTTCCTATTAGACGATCGAAAGTTTTCTCGACTTTTGGTTAGTTGCCAAATATTCGGTCTAGCTTACCTTTTGCCACGGACGTGCGCTTATTCGACTAGAATATAGCGCAGAACGATAAACTAACCGTGAATCGTAAGAAATCTCGAAGGCGCGTCTATTTCTACCGAAAGCGTCTTTCCTACAGTGATTATTATTAGAAAGAAATAATTGAAAGGTCTAGCAAGCCCAATAGCGCGATCCCAGAGGGACCCCGATGTAAATTTCGTATCGATGAAAAGTATTTATGAAGAAAAATATAATAAATCGTGGGTAAAAGTTTCAAGGCAACGATAAAGATATAACAATAAAGAACACAGTGACATTGAGTAGCTCTAATCTTAACAGTGAACGCATAGATACTTCTCGTTGAGAGACAAAGCAGAAGATAAATCTTGAAATTTCAAAATTAATGTAAGGTGCAATTACTATCTAGCTTAAAAATTTTCTTAATTTTCAAAATAGCATTGATGGTGCAGAGGAGACGTCTATACGATGATACATTCGCGTATACAGGAGCGTATACGTGGATGGATGCGTATAGAGGCGGAGTTCCCATTCCCTGAGATAAGATACCACAAGGAATAAGATTCGGAGCTGAGTGCCAAAGGCTTGGTGAGATTGTTGAATTTTATGGTGATCGACGAGAAGTATCGTAGCTCCCGCGGAACACATCCAAAAATAACGTAACTAGGAGCACGCGAGTCTTTGCCGCGATGGCATGTGAGCCAAGGCAATCGTCGTTGGCCGCCGAGAATAAAGTGTCCCGAGAATCGAGAGTGAAGGAGGTAGTCGGCAAGGATGAGCGAAAGTCCACAGGTAGGCTTCCTTGCCGAGGAGGATTGTCCAGGTGGAGGGAGAATGACGTCGAGGATAGGATAATTGAGACACCTCCAGGATAGCGATGCTTTGCACGAGGTAGTTACGCCTTGCTTGGTGTAGTAATATGGCTTTTACAAAGCGTGTGGATGAAGCTTAAGAAGCGGCAGTCCTGCGGGAATAAATCATGAGGAAAAGTAATTGAAGGTAAATCGTGTCTGGGTGAGGTTTGAGGATGAAAATTTGGAAGTGCGCATAACCCTCGTACGATCAAAAAATAAATTTTGATTAATGGGAGCGTGCGCGAAGAAAGTGCTCTTTACATTTTGGCTATGACTTTCGCGTGACCTTAGCTATCGTTTTAAGAGCAAGATGACGATAATGATGATAACGATGCTACTGGCAGCACTTACATTATGAAGTAAAGCTAACCTCCAAGAAATGTTCTACAGGACGTCACTCGACTGGACTATTGGGAGATTTTACTTAATTTTTCGAACCGCGGTGCCGCTAATTGCTCTTTGAGAGTTTTCATTGTTAATGCGTTTGCTGATGTCGTTAATAAAATTGTTGTCATCGTATAGCTACATCGGCCCCATTTCGTTGATATTCTAGTGCGTGCGCGCTCACAAATTACTTAAGAATAAACTGTACCGTAGGTTGGTGAGAGAATTTTTGCTTTGAATTTTTGAACTTTTTCTCTACTTAAGTACTCTTGATTAAGCGACCTACGAGGGCTGAAGCTTTAAAGGATATGGACTGGGTCGTACCTGATCCAGGGTACCCCGTATCGTCTGGACCGAGGCTTCGGCCCACAATGCATCCCATGTTTTTAGTCTTTCTTTCTGCGTCTCTGTTTTAAGTGGACATTTTATATGTTAGAATGGATAACGAGCTGCGTGATCAATTCAAATACCACACAAAACTTAATTAATGCCTAAGTAAAGTTACATACAAGTCTACAGAACGATGTATCATTTCTGTCGAATGCACTTTTGGGACTGTCAGTCTCGCTTTTACCTTGACCGCTTTTAGTGTCAAAAATTAAATTTGAATTGGGATATGTAATGATACTTGTGCAAACTGATTGCCCTGAATCTTAAGGGGGTCAGAACGAAGTTTGACATATAATGGCTGCATGTTATTCTCTTCTGTTAAAATTTGTTGACTATAGTACAACGAACACGTAGTAACATAAGGTATAGTTTTGAATTAATCAATTATCAAACCTCGTTTGAAGTATAGAAAAACTGTTGACTGAGGACTTGAAGAATTATTCAAAGCTTTAATATAATTATTAAGGTAATATACTGTTCAGAAGACAATACCTTATGCTGTTTATATAGAACATAATTATTGAAATTGTCATGCATAAAACAGAAGGGGACAACACGATTTATAAAACATGCTTTTTTGGATAATGTGTACAATTATGGTAGAAGAATGATTTAGGTAATGTGAATACGATTACATTGACATTAATATTTATAATATAAATTGGAAAAATGATATCTCATGAATAAATACATTGCAATATGGCTAAAGATAATGATTAACCAATTGATTGTATCTCAAAATTGTAGGTAGAAAATTTTAATGGCACACAGGTGATGTATCAAACAGTTACGAAGAAGAATTCATGACGTTGTCATAGATAACATTGGCTTATTGTATTGGTCACATAGTGAAATCAATACTGATTCACCCACATAAGATACAAAGTGAGACTTTAGATTGATAAGGTTGAAATATGGACAACGACAATAGCAATAAATCTACAGTCCAAAAAATTTTGCAAGAAAATATCAAAAGAATTCATATTTTTAACAGAAGTAATTAATCACTGAATCCAAATAAGAATAATATTTCACTCATAAACAGAGTATCAATAAGGAAAAAAAAACTCTTCAAGAAGAATGTTTGCTGTATCTCTTGTGAAACACAGTCCTAGACACGGATACACAGAGTACATTAAGTTATCAAGACTCGACAGTACATATTTTTAAGTCAATAAATTCTCAATCTCCAGAGAGCATCGATACAATAATAAGAATCACATCTGTAACCTGCACAAAACTATTCACATTGGAAATATTCCAGATGCACAAAATGAGTCGCTAGAAGCTCGTGGCAGAAAACTTGATGTGATAGTTGTTGACGCAGTGACAGGACACTATCCACGTAAGAGTGATGAGCACAAAATGAATCCGTACCGTGAAAGAAGGCGTACGGGGAAACTTTAGTTTTTCAAAACGAGAGTACAAGTTGCGAAACAGAAGCTTGATAAAGATATGTACGGACGGAAGTGCATTGCCGCGTAAGAGAAAAAGTAGAAGGATGGCGCTGGGGGTGCGGTATAGGATGGCGACGCAGGGGTCCGGAATCCTCGGGGACGATTTACTTACAGAACTAAAGCCTCTTAGCGCGTTGAACCTCGTGAGTCATACCAATCGGCAATACGAGGGGTCAAGCCTGCCGTTTATGGCGGCGAATTAGCTGCTTTTTGGCACGGAGATGCTGAAGTTTCGCGCAACCCACAGGCCACTCGCTCGCTGCTCCTTCTCGCACAGAGCTTTTCGACGCTCTCACGCTACGAACTTTCCTGCACCCGGCTTGGCAAACCGGCACGCGTCGCGCGCAGAATACGGGACCACACGACACAGCACACCCTCGCACTACTCCAGCCAGCCTTACTTAGAATATAATTGCGTATTTACCTGAAATCTTATGCGACAGATAGTCAAGAAAATGGCTGCCCTCTGTGGCCACACCTCAATCTGTTGAGTGTTGCGGGAAGCGCATAGGTGGGGGCGCCAGTACCAGGACTGTAACAAAGTGACACAATACCATGTATTAATTTCACTGTCATCAGTATCATTATAATGTCCTACAATGTATATATTACATCTATAAAACTATACTTTTTTCCTCCTCTCTCTTCTAGTATACAAAATAACAACGTTATTATCACAAAGCGCACAAATAATTAAAATAATTTCTAAAAACATTTTCATAACGGTCCCAATCGAATTTTGAATAAAATGTATTCTTCCCATAACAGGTATTCAATGCGCAGCAAACATTAGTCGTGTATAACTATTCTTCGATACAATTTAATATTATTTTTTAACAATTATTAATAGTTACCTAATTTATATATATGTGGCAGTCCGTAAAGGGCGACACTAGCTACCAGTCTTTCACGTTCCTGATCAGTCTTCCGAATCTGGCGAATCATGCGCCACCAGCGTCACGTCACAGTCTATGAAGAAGCTTTGCGCACGCATCATTCCCGTGTGTATTTGGTACGGAAAGGGGTTGGAAAAATATGTAAATAATGTTGTAATGTCCCGTTGCGTAGCGCCACCGGTAACTAAGCTATTAGCACGTAACTAGATGCTTACTGTGCTACATAAAACGATATTTTAGCCATGAAAAAATTTGGATCTGACTAACCAACCCAAGCCAACCTGAGTGGATTTTATTCATAAACAAGAGTTCATTCTTATTCCTCGTAGTAATTAGAAATAACAACGCCCCTTCGATTCCACGAAATCGTATATGCAAAGCTGACTTACAGACAGAAAAAAAGCAGTTTACAGGCGTCAGCGATAAGATTAGGAAATATTTGTCCTGGCTTCGTTCATTTTCTTCGCTTAGACTTTCTACGCCTTGGCTCATCCCTTGCCGTTTCGCTCTTAATTTCTAATCTTTAAGATCTTATAGATGATACTATTGTATTTCCCAATGATGTCATCTCGTTGGACCACAAGTTGTGGTTTATTTACAAGGAATCATTGATGCTTTGGTTCCGTATTCGGTACGTATTGGATGATGACCTCAGCTACGGTTGCAGCTGAGTGTACGCACGTTGAGAAAAACATTCGCTCAACGCAAATGATGTCATAGGATGACGCATGTCAGGAATCAACGAACTTTATTTCCTGCTGCTATTCGTCAGGACACGCTGGAGAAAAGCTTTGACGGACAAGGGATTCATTTTTCTTCTCTTTAGTTTTCTGCGATAAACTGTAGTTCTGGTAAAACGAGAGATATTTATTTATCCCAATTTTATGAAATGAACAATACAAACCCTAGGTACGAGAGATCGTTATAGGAGAATCGAGTCCCAGGGCCTTGTATCTTGATTCCTTTTTTTTTTACCCAGACTCCCGACATTGTTCGTGTATTCTATATTAATTACTACGACGGTTCTCATTTATACAATTGTAATTCCTTCACTGATGCGTCTCTCGTAATGCTTTGTAACTTAACAACCATGAATAATTTTGCTTTGCATTCCTGCAAATATTATAGTAGAAAAAGTGTCGAGTACAGGTAAGTTGAATTATGCTGCATTTAAGATGCTTTCCCAGGTTTCACGTGAATTACAATAGATGATAACACTGATTAAGCATGTACCCTTAGGCCTTCGTAGAGCCTCTCAACACTTTTTCTAGTATTGCCGCAATTACTTATGAATATAGCATTTTCTGTTATACATATATGCGCAAGAGTTTTCTTTTGGATTGATAAATTATCCTTAATCATGGCATTTCACTGGAGGAATGATTTTTAGATGCACTTTATAATATTGCAAGATCAAAGGGCCTTGATCATAAACTAATTGCTTGGCTTAATCCATAAGATTTTTACACAGATATAGTACTTGAAAAGGCTTGCACTTTCCTTAATCTAAATTATAAGATTTTATATACTGCACAGAGAAATTGCGGGGAGGAGGGGGGCGAGGGTCGGGTAACGATAGCGGCAAGACAGTATTAATGATCTTGGCTATGTGATTTAGGAAGTGGTTATGGAAAACGATCGTTACCACTGTAAAATTCAAGATTTTAGTGGAATCCTATCCGTGCATTGTTTTCGTTACAGAATATCTGACAACCCGCGGGCATCTGGGAAGTCATATTCCGTTCAATTTTTCTGGGGTGGCTCTGGGTCATTCGGATTGCCACCCATTTGACGTCGCAGTGAATCAATTAATTCAGGATTGGCACTCTGCATTTGTTGTGCTAATTGTTGTCCACTGAAAAAAATCAGGGCATTATCAGGATGCTTCTTATCATAAAGAAATAGGATGCACGATGAATTGTAATACTTACGCCTCAATGAGGGCATCCATACGTCCTCCTTGTTCATTATTTCCTCTCATTAGATTGCTCATCATATTTTGCATGGTAGGATCAGAGAGCATTTGACGTGCCATGTTCATCAGAGCTGGATTGCTTAGGAGCGAGCTGAGGTCCATGCCAGGTAATCCTGGTGCTGTATTACTAGCACCCAGACCCATGTTGCTGACTCCTTGTTGAGCTAATTTTTCTTCAGCAAGCTGTAAATTGATCTTATAGCTTTCATTGTCTGGCTCCAATTCTAATGCCTTTTGGTAACTCTCTTTAGCTTCCTTGTGTCTCTCCAGACTGGAGTAAGCTAGACCCAAACGTCCGTAAGCTTTGCTATATGAGGGATCAATTGAAAGTGCGGTTTGACAGTCTTTGATTACTTGTTGAGGATTTCCGATCTTAGAGTGAACTGCTGCTCGGTTACAGTAGTACACAGCATTGTGTCCATCCAACTGGATCGCTCTGGGTAAACAGAAATTCACCTGAATTTTGAGTTAGTACATCTCCTAAGGTTATTCTGGATACAAAAGTTATATAAGGAATAGGAAGGTAATCAAATTATTTTCTTCACCCCTACTTACAATCAATCTAACACGATCATTACTTACTTGGTATAATTCACAAGAGCCTCGTGATACTTTTCTGCTCTAATGAGGGCATTACCCTCGTTCTTGAGTCTTTCTGCCTCAGCTTTTGCTTCTGGACTAGCCACTGGACCCAAATTAGGCTTTGCACTGTCTATAGCTGCTTTATACACATCGTGCAAATTCAAGTTTGCTGGCGCATCTGATGCCTGCACGTTATAAGCACTTTCCAGACATTGAATTGCAACTTCCAGGCTCTCACGAGAATCTGCTGTTAAGTCACCATCTTCCAATTGCTGAGTTAGAAATTGAACAATAGATGCAACTAGTCCCTTGACAGCCATTTTTTCCTAATTTAAAATATTCCTGTGAACGTGAAATCATTAAGAACAATCTATACTAATATCAAAATGTATTTCTTAAGATACAATGCTTGTAGTTGTTACACAGAAATATAAAGATGACAATCGCATAGAAGATTATGATGCATACAAATTATCCTAACCTTAAATAGGTAATGGAACAAGGATAGTGACAATTGATTAGGATTAATATTACATGAAATTATATACAATTCCAATAAAAATTTATATTAACTGAGAGATTGAAAAAAAATGTGGTGTCGTGTCTACATGCCGATTCATCTTGCGCTAACCTAACCAAAAAATAAGTGGGCATCTGTAAGATGATCTGCGCAATGTCATGGAAATTCAGAAAATAAAATTACAATATAACGACTTAAAAACACAGTTTTCAATAAAAAATAACACAAAATGGATGTTTGCCAGGGGAAACTTAGAACGATAAAGTGCAATGTGTCCGTGGGTTAATATGTATATCGGTTTTAAAGTGTCCGCGCCGCATGCATATGTGACAGCCGCAAAATACACCTCTAGAGAAAAAATGCAGAAAGGCGATTTCAATTAGAAACAAACCTTCGATGTTATTCTTCGAGATAAAGCGAATACGTGAGACTAAAAGACTGACGATGATTGTAATGATTAATCAAAATTGCGAGATTTGTTTTTACGAAAAAGAACCAGTCGCCACCTCAAGACTTATGAAACGATCGTAGCGCCCGGAATTACTTAAAAGCTTTCCTTACGATATTTCTGGCTACTAAAATTGACCATAATGGCGACAAAAAAAAATTTAAACATAGCGGGATTGAATTATTTCATGAAGGAATTATCGGGATGTCTCTGTAGGTGAAAGTGATGATTTATACAATGTGGAATGGATTGTACAAATTGATATAATTTATAAAGAATATTCCTTCAATTGGTAGGAAGTGCAAAAATCGCACTCAGGTATAAATATTTTTTTTAAATAATGTTTTTATATATATAATATATACTATTCATGTTTGAACAATTCTAAAGGAATATTTAATTCGATCGTTTGTGTTCAGATATAAATATTAAGATACCTTACACATGCTGCAATATATATATTTAATCTTTACGTAACACTGATTATGATGGATTCTATAGAATCACTACAATATATAAAATAATATAAATACTTTTCAATAAATATGGTATGTAATAGGATACATTCCTGAATTTGGTTCCTGCACAAACCCATGTACATTTACATAGGCATAAATAATTAATAACAAATGTATCACTGATACATCAAAGAATTACAAGTTCCTGCATACTTAATCAGGTCCTTGTCCAACAATTTTTAATACCGAACTGTACTGTTTGGTGCCTACAAATATATAGCGGCGTCCTTTGAAATAGAAGGGTACTGCTGTTTGGATGTCATTGACCCAGTGAACAGTTTTCAGTTGAAATTTCTGAAAAGTTAAATTTGATTTAATAATTATCAAATTATGTTAAAAATAATTGCAAATTATAATTACCCCGAAAAACATATATTCATAAATATGGAGTTTCCCTTCTTCGGTTGTTATAATGATGTAGGAGTCACTAGATTTGAATTCTAAAAAAATATTGTGTAATTGTATGCTTGGTAATCATTTAATAGAATTTTAATAATTACCTCCTGCATAAAAGACTTCGATGGAAGTGATTCTACTATCAAAATAAAGATTTTGATAAAAGTAGAAATTATTAAAGACATAGTTATATTGAAATATATGAACAGAGTTGGTGACAGGATCGTCTAATAGAATAAAGTAGTCACTTTCTTGGACCAAGCTCTTCACATGGCGACTGGCACTTGCAAAAGTTCTCACAAGTTCAAACTGGAAATGTAATATAACTTTAAATAACTCATTATGACAGAGAAAATATAAAACAATTTGAATGTCATACCTTTGAGCTGATTGGATTAATTCTGTATAATTGAGATTCAGCTGGATATTGCGAACAGCCCAGAAGAACATAGGGGCCCTGCCCAGGAATTTTAAAAGTTTCAAGAGCCCATGCACCATTTGTACTTATATTTTGGACCAATTTTATCTTCCTCGTAGTCCAATCCAGCTGATAGATAGGAGATTCCAATTGATGAGACGATTGGATGGCATCGTAGTAAATAGCCAATATGATATATACATTCTCTGTAAGTAAAAATAATAATCAGAAAAGGGCATATTTAAATGTAAAAGCTATTGCACGTTTCTAGTTTAAATTATCAGTACCATTATAAGTTAGTACTTCGACATCCTTTACAAAACCTTGACGCAGCAGTAATGTTTTAACATTTCCTAGCAAGCCTTCTCCTAACTGTTCTTTATAATCAGCTTTTGGTGTCATCCAAGCTATTTTTATAAATTCCTTATTCGGATCATTTCCAGTGCACTCTGGACTGCTTGATATTGAATTCGTGAAAACGTTCATACCAAAAGCTCCATGTGGCTCATAAAAATTGTACAGAATTTCAGAATCATTATTTTTCCAAATTTTACAATCCTTATCTAAGATTTCAGCCGAGTATTGTGTTGGACAAGGACAAGAATCCGGAAGCCCACAATATCTACCCAATTCGTTTCCATACATATTCAATTTTGTTATGGATTCTATATATTTAACGATAACACGTTCGACGTTTGGCACTCTCAATACTAATTTTTCTTCATTTTCTAAATAAAAAAAGATATTTGACAAACTTTGAGAAACGTTTGCAAATTTCGTTATCGTGTTCTCTATAAGATGTTCATTTCGTTTCAATTCTACAAGACTTCCTTGAACTTCTGTGCCAAATTCATCATTAACGCGATGCAAACTCATTCCGTTTAGAAAACCAGAGACATTTGTTCCTGGCCGAATGTCAACATTTGATTGAAAAACCTAAAAATGTGCATAAATTATGTAAAGAATACTTGAAACAAAAAAAGACTTTAATTTCTTTAACTATACTTTTATACTCACGAGATCACCATAAATATCAACAGAGTCATCATTCAATATGCCATTTCTGTATTCGTTCATAATATCCATATTATTAATTAATGGAGCATACACATGTCCATGAACAATTAAGTTATTAGAAAATAATTTTGATCCATAAATTATTTGTTCTTCCTTCTTTCCATTGACAATCAAGTCGCTCATTGTTATATTATTGATCTTACCAATGATAGCATTATCTGAAAAACAATTTAATAACGTCAATTTGTTATTGATTTTATTCCCATTTAGTGAAAACTATTTATTAAAACGTACCCGTTACTACTATTCGTTTGTTAAATTGAAAGTTTCCAAAAACTTCACGATCACCACTGAGAGAAACTCGATTTTCCATAAAGTCTTGAAAATCTATGCCATCTAACATTTTTGATATTAAATGACCCTTTATCTCGAGATTTTGAAAAACAATCCCATTTGGCAAAATATCCGTATTTTGAACTAATCCTCTGATAGGACTACCATGAACGTTACCACTTTTTACAAAAAGGCGTCCAATCGTAACATCTCCTTTAAATATCGTAGGTCCTGTTATTGTTTCTTGATTGAATTTCTTAACAATAGAGGAATTTATGTAACGTATATCTGCTCCATTTACACTAAGTATATATGTATTGTTGATGACATTTAAATTTTCCATAGACAAGTCGTTAGTGAAGACTTTTCTACCGCTTATCTCCACGCTTGTATTATCTTTTGAGAGGACCGAATCGGTCACGATATCAACAATATTTAAGTTTGCAAGATTTTCATCCGATTGAACATCCACAGCTGATACATTGTTCACGAATATTGTGTCTTGTAGAATAATTTGATTTGTATTCCTCGTCACGGCATTTTCGTACAGATAAGAAAGAGAATTCTCATTCGACGCCAGCATCTCCCAGGAGAGTCTTCCATTTATTGTTAAATTATGTATATTCCTTGATGGAACGAACAATAAATTGTCATATAGCTGTAATAAAAATAAAAATTATCAAATTGGGAATAGCAACAAACAGTTATTAGATATAGTTGTTAAATTACCTTAGCAATATTGTTGTTGTTTAGTACCGTTGTAAAGACATCTTGTTTAATAAATAAATCATTGAATGTAACGTTTCTATTGAAAATCAATGGCTGATCGATAAATAATAACTTTGACATATCACAATCATTTATAAAGTTTACAGTCAGATTATTGGACTTTACATTGTAGAAGGAAAATGATCCAGGTATTGTTTGTTCTCGAGTTTTCGAAAATTTGTTTAACAATAGATTTTCCAATTTCTCACCATGCAAAAAATTTATGTACATATCACCGTGAACTGTTAGATTTTCTATAATATATGGTCCATTTGCCATAACGTGATCGGTCGATACGATCATATTTAAATAGTCTTCAGTTTCCTTGTCATTTATGTAATTTACTTTCAAATTTTCCTCTATTTCCAAATTGCCGTCGATACTCAAATTTTGAAAAGCCAAATGACTCTGAGTGAATATCGCGAAAATGTCATTGAGCGGTTTTCCATTAATGTTTTCGACGTTAAAATTGAAAGCATTAAATTTTTGGACGTTCACAGTTTCCATATTATAGTTACCATCCACGTAAATTGCTTTTTTGAAAAAATCAGTCATGTGCACGTTATTCAGAGACGAAATAGACATTTGATCGGCTCTAACGAAATCATTTACAAGAACATTTTCAAAAATGACGTCATGTGGGAATTCCGTTACAATATTTTTGCCTAAACTGTCAACTGGAAATTTATTGAAAAACTTTGTATATAAATGACGTACTGTCAGATTTTCAATATGTAATTTTGCATTTACTATTAATGACTCTCCAGCAAATAAATAATAACTCGGCTTGGACTTGTCAGAGTATAATGATCCGCCAGTTTCAAAACTTTGAAAATGTAGTTTTCCAAAATCTTCAGGTATCTCTTTCATTGTCGTATAAAGAAAATCATTCTCAGTGAGTCCGTTCAGATATTTCGTTTGAAGATTATCAATCGTTACACCTTTCTTTAAAGAAATACTATTGGTGATGATTTGGTTGCTCGATTTTGTCCATGAAGTGTTAAACAGCTTTTCGATATTGATCTCCTTTCCGCGAAGTATAATAGAATTTTCGGATTTTACATCAAGATTTTTTATGATCAGATCGCCAAGAATTGTTACGTCATCGTAAATGAATGTTGGACGTATTTCTGAAAAATTGCCATTACTGTCATAGATGAGCTCATCGGTAATTTCGAGATCTGACATTGTCACTTCGCCTGAAACACAAGATGCAATTTAGTTACTTTCTTCTTTTAAGACACATATTTTATTCTTTAAATCATTGAGGAAATAATCTTACCTTTTATATGATTTTTCTTTGTAGTCATAGCAGCCTGAGACACAGGGACGCCATTTATGGTGTCAGCCACAAGATTTTGCACATTCAATGATTTCATGTACACATTCTGTAGTTGTTGATCTGTTGTTTTTGTAATCAAATGATTCGACGGTATTCCATTTAAAGTTTCCGTAGTAAGATTCACTATGTTAAGAGTTTTTTTGAAAATGATATTGCCTGGGGATATAATTTATGATAAATATACATATAGGCTCGTTCAGAATTAAAAAGAAAAATTCTTGATTAACAAACAGTCAAGTATGACACTTTATTACTGTGTTAAAAAAATACCTGTTATCTGTTGTCTGTAACCTGGTATAAAGAGATCATCAAAAAATTCCTCTAATTGAACATTATTCAATTTATGAATTCTAAGTTCGTTGACGTTTAGATTAGATTTTATGAGAATAGTATTATTTATAAAATCCATATTCCCAGCACTTTTATTCAGTGACATTCGCCATGGTTTGTGCTTCTGACTCCAGTCTGTGATTGAAAATTACATAATTGTGTAATAATCCATATATTTTATGCATTGAAAATGTTATTCAAAATCGATTAAAAATTGTATACTCACATTGGAAAGGAACTTCACAATGGGATTCCATTAATAAGGTATTTATGATAACGTGTTTGCCTTTCAGAGGTTCTGAAAATTCTTGCTTTTTACTACGGGATATAATTTGCTTGTAATCGATATTTTCATCGTTAAAGAAATTCGTTTCCAACGAATCTACATGCAACTCGTTAAAAAATGCATTTGATCGAATGATCATATTTCCTGTGAATAGATTGGGTTTGTTTTTCTGCACGGTTTTTTGAGATTCCAAAAGAATTTTATCAGCAGTGCTCTTAAGAGTTTGCAAATTATTTGAAATTTCACTAGGTCTCATGATTTCCTCAGCGATCGACACGTCTGTGTTTTTTACACTTCCGGATTTGAGTATCAAATCTGTAAATTTTATGGATTCTGTAATATTGATATTTTCCGATGAAGACAAGAGTCGTGGCCATAATGCTTTGGCCTCTTCTACGTTTGGCATTCTTTCCTTTAAGCGATCTGCTAAATTTTGCAAGCATTTAAAAGCTGACTCTATCTTTTGATTCAATAATCCTGTTAAAAAAATAAAATCATTAATGCCATTATCGAATCTGAATTAAATTCAATTAAATTTGCTACGTACCGTTCGTAATTTTTTTTATGACTAAATCTAATGGTTCTATATGATGAAGATTGTTCGGATCCAACGTGACTAGAATCAATGTAATGATTTTATCATTCATCCAAATATCCATATCAATTATTCGTGTTCGATCTTCTAATACAAAAGGATCTAACTTTGTATATGCTGCATTAAGTAAGCGATATACTTGAACAGTATTCTGAAAGAGAAATAATAATGAAAGTAAAAGACACTTTAAAGTGAAATTTGATTAAAGGTGTAAGATTTTAATTAATTCCTACCATGTAAGCTACAAAAAACAATGTATCCTCCATAGTGTGAATAATTCTAACAATGCTCGGTGATTTGATATCAACAATTTCCATCCACTTGAGTAATTCCTTTCCTATAATAAAAATATTTATTATAAATTGAATTGATAATTAATTATTAACGTTAAATGATTGTTAATTACCATCCCACCAAAATACGTCACTCGGTTTATTCTCATTAACGACTAGTAGAAAAGTAGAATCCATATGAGTATAATGTTGTATAGAGTGGGGAGCATCCGTTGCCAAAAATTGAATATTTTCCAATACGCCATTTCTGAATCGATAAACTCCAGACCCAATCCTTGGATTTCCATTAACATTTTGTGCAAAAATAATGATCTCTGAATGTTTATGTTTAAACGTTGTCACTGATACTGCTCCAGTTGTCATTACTTCTTCAATGATATCCATATAAGTACCCATCCAACGATAAATTCTATGTAATTAATCAACAAATAATTAAGATATTAATAATTGTTAATAAAAATACTTCAAAATTTAATATCTCACTCACACTGAAGGCACTGTGTATCGACCTGTATTCTCGGCAACTACTAAATACAGTTGATTATTTTGAGTGAAGAAAGCAGCATCCTCAAATGTACCTTTATTGCGAATAGTATGTCGATATGTTAATATTAAATTTTGTGTCTTTGTCACTTCCCCGGTATAAAGACTACATGGTCCAGATTCTTGGCATACTAGAAAATAGAGACTGTTCTTCCATACAGTACTCTGTCAATAAGAAAAATAATATCAATTATAAAATAATTCTAATACTCAAAACGTAATAGAGAATTATCATTTACTCTTATGAATTTGACAGTTTGTTCCTGACGAATTATAGAAATTTCCTGTAGAGTCGAGTTCTTGTTCTTTGGATCGATTTCTATAGCAATCGACATTATACGATTTCCATCCAGAACGAATGTTTTCTCAAACATATTAACTGTCATTGCATGTTTTGTGCTTAATGATTTGCTCCATAATCGTTCCCACTGTACGTTGTAGATATTTGGCCTGTCTGTGATTACCAAAATATATTTTCTTTTACTACTTCTTTTATTTTGCAGTTTATTCTACGTGCCTCAAAGCATTCACAGCTCCGTTATGGCAATTGTAAAATATCTCTTGGAATGATAAAAGTGAAAGCTATGAGACATTTTGTACCTGGTGCAAATTCTTCATTGTGAGCTTTGGCTATTTCAACTTTGACCTCCTTCAAACGGTTATCCAAATACTCGGTGGATGTTGAAGTCACATTATATTCCGTTGCGTTCGTCGTGATTAGCGCGCATGCAAGAAACTAAGGAGGAAAAATTTATAAAGAGTTTATTATGGAGTAAATAAGGTTTATTTTTATGAATTTTAAATTAGTACTTACAAGATATACCAAGGAGACCATCTTACTGGAACATCGTTCCCTGTCACTGAACTGTCTTAATAAAGTCAGGACAACTTGCCTTTGATATGTATGATTAAATTAGATTTCAAAACACAGAAAAACTATGGAAGGATATTCGCTACTATAGTACTAGCTAGAAAATAAACACTGTATTAACTTATAATTGTTACTGCCTAATAGCTTAACGAGAGCTGTATCGTAAAGGAATACAACTGAGAAAATCCGAAATTTCGTTGATTACCAAAATTTATTGAAACAATACAACAGTATGTTATTTTTGCAAAATTTATTGAAATATAATATTAAATTCGTGCATTTTTATTGACTTTATCATAGACCTCTGGGAATGCTCTATTACACTGAAGTCTTTCTCGGACTTTATCATACAAGGAATGATTAAACATTTCTCGAAATTCTTCTCTAGTAGTGTAAGTGTCAGCATATAGCATTTGATAGCCTTTAACATTTCTAACGAATTCCTCAATGTCTCTGGTAGTTTCTACAGCTTTGAAATTACCTATTTTTGGGACACCGTAAACACCAATATCAACGTACATTTCATCCTTTGAGGTTCGCGAATTTACCAATCCTGGTTCTGGCGTGAGTTTGAATGGACAAAGCCATAATGGATAAACCCGAACTGCATTATGAAATTTTAAAATACTTTCCTCTAGTCTTTCAATAGGAACCAACATATCTTGGATAATATGATTTTGTTCATAAAGTTTTTTAGTTGCTGCAGTCTGCGTGAGTTTCAGTAATGCTACCTTAGGCGGCATCATCCAACCTAAAAGATATCTGAAGAGTGGATTATTTCCAAATGGAATAATATCATTTAATTCCCAAAACAAGGATTTTGTATGTCTGTGATAATAATCTCGCAGAGGGATGTATTCCACTTTTGAACCATTTCTGAATTTGCTCTCAACATGCTTGAAGAACCAGGGCTTGTACCATCTGCCTATTGGATTCACGAGATGTTCTTCAACTTGTGACGTCATATTTCCTAAAAAAATCCAATTCAATATCATTTTCCAATTATCAATAATTAAATTACCTAAAAAGGAAAAATTCCTATAATTAATTATCTCACCTGTCATAATGACACCCTTGTCCTTCGAAAACATCAGACCCTCTATAAACTGATTATTATCCTTCTTATAAGTTTGTCTTTTGAATATCTCGCAAGCATCCTTTAAACTCGTAACAGGCTCGTATTCCAATTTTATATATTTTTCAGCCGGTATTATGTCCAAGTTCACAGATAGTAAAAATCCAAGTGTACCGTGTGACCATGGTATTGAGTAAAATAAATCTGGATCATTATCCTTGGAACAATTGATAACAGAACCATCACACAGTGCAATTTCAAAACTACGACAAATGTGTTGAAAGAGACCAAATTTATGGGAACTGGATTCAATTCCAGTGCCCATTACGAGACCTCCTATACAATAAAAGAAAGTACATTAAAACTAGCTTAATTTTCTGTTCCCATATAAAAAATTCCTTAGTCAATAAAAATTGTATGAAAATTTCATAACTCATACCGTTAACGCCTTCCTACAGGAACTCACCTACTGTCAAGTCATCGATTTCGGGAAGCACCGGAATTGTCCATCCTAATGGTGATAGAGTAGCTGATAATTGTCCCATAGTTACCATAGGTTCTACACGAACGTACTAGAATTTTATAAAAATATTTTAATTGCAATAATTATATAATTTTTTAATTAGACATTCATATACCTGCTTTTCAACGTTCACTTCTAGAACATCAACCATATTGATATTCACATTGAACATAGATGATTTGTACCGTGCTTGTCGAAAACTCATGGTTTGCCATCCTGGACGAGCTGTACACATTTGTTGATCTGCTCCAGAATTTCTCCATTCTTTTATCTGAAATTAACATGTACATGGAATTTATTAATTCAAGAACATATGTAATATAATTATTACTCCTCAGCACTATATATACTTTGATAAACGTAACGACGTTATCAATATCAATTATCTAATACTTGTATTAAGCCCCACGTGGCCAAAAGGTGGCTCTGAGTGCAATTAATAATTTTTATTAAAAAAAAGTAAATATAAGCGTATTTACTTAGTAAACTTACCTGTCGTTGAATGTTTCGCACTTTCTTTTCATGTTGCTTAGGCGCGCTGCTTAATTTGAAGACTATCCAGTTCCTCGTATAATTGAAGATCTCAAATAGCAAAGATAACGGAAGCAAGAAGAATATAACGAAGATCCAACGATAATTAATAAGCACGTACTCAAAGAGAGAATCTGCTTGTACTGTCATATTCTGAAATAAATAATAATTTTGAAAATACATTTTTTTTGACTATTAATAAATACTTCACACTCTTACATGCGTTCTCCTTGTACTGTTGTAGAAACACTATGAGAGTATCTCTGAATTACTCTGAAACTCTCCTTTAATCAATTCGTATCAGACTCCATGTACTTTACAAGACAGGATAACGCTTATCGACTGAAGCTTATATCATGGTAACATCAAAAAATTCTATAAAACTTACAAATTTTCGTTAAGCGCAGATCGTGTGAAAATATTCTGACACTTTGCGTAATATTGAGATTCGCGACTGTACTATTTTTCTCAGACTATAAAGACCAGTGATACTGGCGTTCGATCGCATTCATATGAGTGACGTAAGGCGTCGTGTATCGTGAGCTTGGATACGAATGATGGATCTTTTATCGGCGGTGGATTATAAATGAAAATACATAGGATATCAAAGCACTCGATCCGTATCTAACACAAACTAGAATGTTTTAAACTCTCAACTATCAGCCTATACGGTACGGTTTTATTAACTATTAATTTTTTTTCCAAAGATGACAATCCGATCTTGTAAAATACACGATCCGCATAAAAATGCAGGACTATATGCGTGATGAAGCGAACAATGCGTAAAATGATACGACAGCAAGATTTTATTGTAAGGCAAAGATAATGACAGAATAGGAATGAAGTATTTATTTAGAATCTCGAGAAGGTCGAGATTCCATAGGTTTATTGTAAATTCTAATAGCTTGTACATCCATTTCGCGTATCTGCCACGCAAGAAGAATAGGAAATGAAGTACTTGCCATATACTGGTTTGGTGGGTTCTACCTTTTGGGGCCTGTTTTTGCATCCGGAGTAGCAGCAACTTGTATTCTCTTGCACGGCCAGAGGGAACGTCAACGGTATCTGCATTGACATTGTTTTTATAGGTCCAGATAAATAAACCGTTTCACAATGGTATCTTATACAATTAACTTTCCTTCGTTCTATATGATGGACTTGTTGCTGTATGCGACGAATGACAATTATTTTTCTTTTTTTTCTATTGCGAATATTTCAAATATTCAGACCATAAACTGCACGGGGAGTGCGAAAGCGACAGGAATCATTCGACGGTGTAGTTATATGCTTTATATATAGATTAAGTTAATAAGCTGAGCAATTGAATGAAATTAGACCAGCCACAATTACTATGCACGTACCGGTACATTTTACTTGTAACAGTTAGCCCTATAATAATTAGGTTGTAGGAGAAAGATCTAAAAGCGGACAAGGTTACACGTGTCTGTGAATGAAACTTTATATGAGCTTAATCTAGAATTGTATTCATTATAATAATATGAAGGTGAATGACAGTAGATTAATTATATGACTGACTTGATCCTGATGTATTGATGAATAATAAAATGGTGTTTAAACTGATGCTGTACACTGTCTTCTAGTTTGTAAATTAAAAATATGCAGAGTGATTTGCAATAGGGTGTTCGTTATCATTTTGTAATTCCCAGTTTGGACGTGAATAAATATATATTCATGATGAAAGTACGAGTTGTGTGATGATCCTATAAATATATGATCTCTGAAAGGGTCGATGACCAAGGTTAGTGTAAAAATTTAAAATTCTCTATGATAATTGAGCCTTGTGCGCAAGTGTACAGCGATAAGTGACGAAAGTTCTCCCAGAGCGTAGACAGCTGATTTATTCTTTCATTATCCCTCGATTCTTCTTCACTTGATTTTTCGGTTTTTACTCGAATACGTGAATTATTTCAGCCAATTAGTAAACGTGCATATTGAAATATATGTATACACTGCGAATGGTATAAAATCATATTGCTACTAACTAAAATCCAGTTTATGGGTTTTATGTATCCATGGGGCCAGTCTTTAGCAAATTTTGATTTTCTAACATATTACTCTCTCAGTATTGCAAAGATTTCATATGGAATATTTATATGTTAATTGAAAGCAGATAATACATGCAAGTAAGTCTGTGAGTCTATAACTATTAATATTTTTCTAATCATAAATTCTTAAAGAATAAAAAAAAAGTTCTTGATAAACCGGGAAGTCGCGACATGTGTCATGGCGTCGTTTTCAAAGATGGCCTTCAGATGGCGGCAGCTACTGCGGGCCCGGGGTCCGACATTGTGATTAGTCAGTCCCGTTTTCTCCATCGTGAACGGAAAAGGAAGGAAAGGGACAGAAAGGAAAAGATATCGCGTCTGCGCGTCGGCAAAACGACAAACTGCGAATCGTGGGCGCGTCGCTGTGTTGCACGCAGCTGCACGTAAACTTGGACAAACTGTCAGGAGTGGAAAAATTCGAAAAAATCGAGTGGACTTGCCAAGTGAAAGGGTGCAGGATTTTCAACGTTTGGATAGAATCTAAGTGCGCGTTCCTTACCTGGTGCCATTATTGTCGTTCTTATTGTCGGTGTGCCGAAGAAAGGCGGGCGGTTCCCACGGCCGAGCAACAAGTGTCAGGCATTCGAAAGAGAAGACCTCGAAATTACACGGTTTAACCCGATCCTCCTTCGTAGAGGATGGGCTGTGCCGTGAGTACTACCGGCGAGAAGGAAGCCGCCGAACGCTCGAAGAAGATCGACAAGGATCTTCGAGCCGATGGCGAACGCGCTGCCAGCGAGGTCAAACTCTTGCTGCTCGGTAATCACCATTATTCTTTTATTACACGTCCACCGTTTATAATTATATTTTTTGATTCTTTGTCGTCAATTCGTATGATTTCATATCGGCATTTGTTAAGGGGGTCTTCTCAGGTTGGGGCAACAACGGCCACTTCCACGAGGAGTATTTGAATCTCTGAGATCGTTGTAATTTATTGAGAACTATTTTGAAAATTTGTTTATATTCTGATTTTAGTTATTAATTCTATTACAATTGATACGGCATTGTTAATTAGTCTAGTGTAATTATAAACAATCATTGGTAATTGATTTGAAAACACCCGGTTAGCTTAGTAAGTATTCGAAGTATGATTCAGTGACACTCCTGCGAATTATATAAAAGAGAAGATTGCGATGCACGACGTATATGGATCTTCGTCGGGAAAATGTTTTGTCGTTACTATTTTTTTTATTGTTTATTAATTAATTCCCACTTCCATTTGGCATATGGCCGAATGGTAATTTCCCTCGTGGTAAGGTTTATTATATTTTCCGATTAGCATTTGCAACTAATGAATTATTTATGACTATCTCTTTGGATTATTGTGCGATGATTATCAGTTTGTCGTTTTTGCAATATTTCGCACGTATACTTGCTATCGTTTTCGTTATGCATGAATTATTCGCGACGATCGTATATTGCAAAGCTGCGAATATTTGCAATAAAAATCAACAACAATAAACATGGTCAATGATCTTAAATAATTTGTTATTACTTTCATTTTAACTGAACTTTGCAGTATACTGAAAAAATAGTGCTTCATTAACTTAATTAGATGCACACGCTAATATTATTTTATGCAAAGCAGTTAATAATGTGACTTTGCAGTATATTAGAAAATCGCGACATTCATTAAAAGAATTTCACAAGTTTCTCCATTGGTTCACATAAAAACTGAATGAGTACATAAGCCATGTAATGGGTAACTTTTAATAATAATATAAATAAGCCACTTGTGTTACTTTCTATTAATATTATCCGACACAGGAAATTCCATTTGGGTTGCATGAGTCAAGGTATTTGTTCAAAACTTTACCTTTGTGACTGATAAGCACACCAGTTTTGTCTTCACATAGCATATAGCATTGAACATCTATATGGTATATCTGATACAAGCTGTGTCACCCACATTTA
Source organism: Trachelus troglodyta (assembly GCA_030142635.1). Lineage (NCBI taxonomy): Eukaryota > Metazoa > Arthropoda > Insecta > Hymenoptera > Cephidae > Trachelus > Trachelus troglodyta. Next base: position 211,310 of record JARQTJ010000145.1, read on the forward strand.
AAAGATGATTCACATAGTAGTCATTTATTTCACAAGTACCTATCTTTTCCTGACGTAGAGACACTTTCTCAGAATAGGAACAGATATGTTGAAGAGTGGGAAGTGTGAATGAATGAAAGAGTGAACACTAATATGTCTTAAGAATCATGCATTTGTGTAAGAACGTGGCAAACATGAATATTATGAATGAACTACTATACATCATGTGAAATGAGAAGAGCATTGAGACTGAACTTCATGAACATATTTCAAGGTGCTGGCGAGTCGGGCAAATCCACAATCGTAAAACAGATGAAAATTATTCATGAGACTGGATATAGTAAGGAAGAATGCGAACAATATAAACCAGTGGTATACAGCAACACAATACAGAGTCTTATGGCAATAATCCGTGCCATGGGACAGCTCAGAATTGATTTTGCAGATCCCAATAAAGCTGTAAGTCAGTTTAAGATAGTTTGTATAATATTTGGATTTAGCGATATGCATGCTTATGTCAGTTTTGTGGTCTTTCATGTTTTGAATATGAATAACTATCAACATGAATTGCTACAGCTTTAACGGCTAATTTAATACTATTTAAATAATATAGCACTGGCATATTATATTGTAGGACATAGCCCGGCAATTTTTCACCCTAGCTTCAGCAGCAGAAGAGGGAGAGCTAACAGGAGAACTGGTACTATTAATGAAGAGATTATGGCAGGACGCGGGAGTGCAGCTCTGTTTCACACGTAGCAGGGAATATCAACTGAATGATTCGGCAGCATATTATCTTAATGCTCTGGACCGCATAGCACAGCCCAATTACATTCCAACACAGCAGGATGTCCTGAGGACACGTGTAAAAACTACAGGAATAGTGGAAACACATTTTTCATTCAAGGGTTTACACTTTAAGTATGTGCTAAGCTGTTTTTTACTCTTAATTAGATTTAATTTCTTTACTTACTTTTATATTCCGCTTACAGAATGTTCGATGTTGGGGGTCAACGTTCTGAACGTAAAAAATGGATTCATTGCTTCGAAGGAGTGACAGCAATCATCTTCTGCGTGGCACTCAGTGGCTATGATCTTGTTCTCGCGGAGGACGAAGAAATGAACAGAATGATAGAGTCTACGAAATTATTTGACTCGATATGCAACAGTAAATGGTTTGTCGAGACATCGATTATATTATTTCTAAACAAAAAAGACCTTTTCGAAGAGAAGATATCCAGGAGTCCTTTGACTATCTGCTTCCCCGAGTACAAGGGTGCTAATATTTATGAGGAATGTGCTTCGTATATTCAAATGAAATTTGAGAATCTAAACAAGAGGAAAGATCAAAAACAGATCTACACGCATTTCACGTGTGCCACCGACACGTCCAATATACAGTTTGTGTTCGACGCTGTGACTGACGTTATAATTAAGAACAACTTAAGCAATTGCGGTTTGCTGAGCTAATTCTCACGATGCTAAACGGTACTTTCCACTCAATTTCACAAATATCAAAATAACAGAGAAATACAAAATTCTGTGAATTATTAGTTTTAACGACTGTCATCAGAGAACAACGACTCTTCCTACGTAGAAACTTTGAAGCTAAAGTTTAATAATGGTCTCTCAATCAATTTTATCCTTTGCACTACATTTAAATATTTTAAAAAAAGTATGTATCTTTTATCCGAATAATATGTCGTGGGTCGTTTTTATGATCCTGACTTTAACGTAACGCATATCTCATGAGACTGAAATTGTGTGCATCAATAAGAAGGGTTAAGAGACTGTGAGAGTGAACCTTTGGCTTTAAAGTTTTTCTCACATAGAAGATGTTAAGAACTTAGAGTATATCCATCTCAATAATTTATATACTGCATGTTAATGTGTTGGCCAAGATGGCAAACGTTTCAAAGCAAATTGTAGTTGTAGTGGCAGTTATGAATTCTTCCAAACGCGATAACCCTTCTCCTGACCTCGATTTCAGAAACAGCCGATTAGTCTGAATTTAATGATAAGCCAATGAAAACGAAAAAGCAACATTACCCAATTTGGATTGGCGATTTCTTTAACGGCTTATTAATTAGCGATAGATATAATATGCATAATAAGAGATGTACCTACTTCCTTTTTCTTTTCTAAGACACATTCGCGTTCGAACAGTATTGCCGAAAATTTGTTATGTATTGTAGGCAAGTCCTTCTTTCCACTACCGATATTTAATCAAAAAAGAAAGGAACAGTGTTAAAACGAGTAAACGCGTCGCAATCAAAGAATTATTTTGGATAATCCTCGAATCTCTTATGACAATGAGCTCTCTAAGAGAATAACATATTTTTTCTGTTTCTTTAATTAACTCTCAACTTTTGTATCTAGTGTACTAATTAGTAACTAGTTAGCCCTTAATTTAGTGGTGCGTCTCTGTATATAATTTATTAAGAATCCCATGCGATTTATCGTACTAAGTGCTTGCACACCTTTGTTACTTTTTCTTTTTATTCTTTCTGTTTCCGCAAATCTTCAAAAACTTCAACAAGAGAAATCACTCAGCGCATTCCGCCTCCCGTTACACTTATATTAACTTATCACTCATGATTAACATCGACGTACGTTTATCGTGAAATATATTTTCTTTTCTATGCGTACGTAAATGAATTTGCCCAAGAACTTTTATACAAGACTTTTACAATCGTATTTTTTATAAGCACTTGAACACGTTATTTAAATGCTAGGCTCGTTGACATTTGCCCTGGAAAAATGTCGAAGAAGCGAAGAAAAATATTGTCTTTATATACAGCGTATTTTTAATAAAAAAAAATCATTTTTCTAAGAACTTTGTCTTGTTCATTGGAGTAAACAGTAAAATTAAATAATTATACGGGTAATAAGTACGATTATAAATATAGAATATAATGTATATTTCGAGGATACAGATAGTTACAGAAGATTACAGGAGCTGCCAAGTTTTTTTTTCATTTTAGCTACGAAGGAGCTCGGGCACGTCACCGATTCGCAGTAGTTTATAAATTAACGGAATGTTAATGAAAAAAAAAGAACAATGATTTCGATGAACGCGAATACTTTACGTCCAAACTAACATCTTATCAGTTTTATCATACGTATCACATCAGCCCGCGCGATTTTAAAAAGATCTCACGTCGCTCGCACTTTTCAGATATAATTCATCTATCTAATTGAATAGGTGATATTTCTGGGATTTCTCAGGAATCGATTGAATACATTTCTTCGTTGTACATACAGTTACGTCTACGACAAACAGTATATACACTGATTTAGCGCATTAAACTAGAAAATAAATACAATAATATTTTCAGTACGAATCACTCGCCCTTCTACGGCTATAAGTTTTAACGAGTAACATTAATAAATTTCTCATAGTGCCTTATAGTCGTCGTCATCATCATCATGTACAACAACCGATACAGACTACAAACACAAAAGTACAACGATTGGTCAACAATTGTATACATGCAATATTAAGTGTATAGATCGTAAGAATACTGATGGGCATTATTGCCTACGTGTCTAATGATCTCTATTCTAACAAATATTTATCGGCGCCAAGGCAAAGCGATTATATTTCATTGAAATTCCTCTGTGAATTTCGACACAATCTACTCTTGCTGATTATCCTAATTAATTACATACGCTCGACGCATTGATAACAGTGGCTAAATGTTATACCTAGAGCTCAAAAGAAGCTGCACCTAATTGGCCATTACGTGTGTTTTTGCGAACGAGTATCGTCCGTTATCGAAACACACTAATAGCTCGTTTCATACAATTATTCGGTATGGAATAGAAGACGATATTCCTATCGTATTCCGTGAGTGGTAATATGACATGACTGTTCGCAAAAGAAGTTGTTCGGTACTACATTTTCACAAATTATATGTAAAATTAAATTTGGAAGCAGCGTACAATCTGTGTCACGATTGCAATTTGTTCAACGGTAAATAATAACTGGCTAAGAATGGCTAGAGAGAATACTATGTTTAATTTTAATGAGGATTTCTAGCTGGTATAGGAGGACCACCTGTGGTTCTAGCTGGTACTGGAGGTGGAGCATTCTGAGGTGGTAAACTTGGTGGAGGATGTTGTGGAGGAGGTAGAGGAACTTGTCTCTGTGGCAATGGAGGTGGTACAGAACTTGGTGGTGGTCTACTGGATGGTTCTGGTGGACTATCCATCCTGGGTAATGGAGGAGGTGGTCTGTTTGGTACAGGATAGTTAGGAGAGTTATCTTGTATTTCCTCGTAGATCGCAGAATCTGGTGAAGCTCTCTCAGGTTGCTCGTCCTCGGAATTCGACCTGGGTGTGGATATTTGGAACTGACTGGGCACGACACTAAAAACTCCTGCACGAGTTACATGACGTCTTTCCTGTCCTGGACTTCTAGAAGGTTGCGCGGGTCGACTTGGTGGTGCTGGTCTTGGTGGTGGGATACTGCCATTTGGACTAGATCTTCCTGTAGATGGTCTTTCCGATATTCCCAATTGATCAAATCCTTGAACTAGACTAGATGGTGGACTATCGTCACACTGAGGAATTGTTGTATTGCTACAAATCTCTATCTCTTTCTCAATAAGTTGTACCCAGTTTGGCGACTTCAAACTCAACCTTAGGGTCTGACCGCAGACCTGGGTCATCCCTTTGCGTACTGCGGCAAGGGCGCTCTGACCATCCCGGAAGGTTACCCAGATAGTTTCCCCTACGAATCTCACGAGAATCACTTCGCCAATGTGAGACAAGTCCTGGAGGAGAGCCATCATGAAGCTGTCGTCGAAGACGCTGTCGATATCGTCATTCTCTTCTACGGCTTTGACTATTATGGTACCGTCCGGAGGTCCTAGGTCTTGAATAACTTCCCGGAAGACGTGTTCCCGCTTCTCGGGATCGACGCGATAAACATCTATGTCAATTAGGGCGATTACTGGTCTGTGATCGCTCTGCTTTAATTCAGCTCTACCGTAATACACCAGACGACCGGGATTCCAATCAGTTGGAGAATCTGCGCAAGAATGAAATACCCCGTCGTATAATAACAAGATAAATGATAGATAATAGTATTCATAAAAATATACCTATATCCGGTATCTGCTTTCGCCTCTTCCACAGTACTCTATCAGTCCAAGCTGGCTGACGGCATTTCTCGCTAGTATCATAATCATCCGAGAAGAGATCATACTTATATGTAGGTGGGAAATTAATAGGGCCTTCCAGGAAGTTCTTGAACACGTTACCCTGCTCCTGTTGAGTCTAGAAAAAAATATAAAATCAAAATTGATACCATCATTACCCTATGAAGAAAACTTCGAACATTTAACAGTGATTCAATCTTTATTTTCATACTAGATGCTTACCCGTAACTGATCATACTGTAAAATCTGATCAAACTCATTGCGTCTAATCATTTCTTTCATGTCATCCTTATCCATGTCAACCCTGTAGTTAAAGTCTCCGCACCAGAAGACATAATCGTGAGTATTCAAGGTTCTTCCCATGGGGAAGGTTACTTTTCTTGTGATTTCCGCATAATCAGCGTTCCGCTCGCTGACCTGCGATTGCCCGGCAGCAAAATGAGCGCAAACGAAGCAGAAAGACGTCGAGTACAAGACGCATCTGATTGCAGCTGCGCCTTTATTACCAGTCGCACCACCCAATCCTGTCTTTACGCAATCTACCGCGACATCCCTTAAGTACGGTGCGTGTTTCGGTCGTATAAAAAGGTAAAGACATACACCGACTAGCTGCTGATAAGTGACCAGAACGTATTCGTGGTCTCTTGATAATACCTTTTGTAACTCTTCAGCCCAAGCCTTTGCATTATCCGAACTGGCTGCCATAATATTGCTGGCATTCAGATCAACGATTTCCTCAAAGCCAATAGCGAATATATCCACAGGAATATTATCGTGTTCCACAGTGACTAATGCTGAAACGAATAATAATTATTTAGTGAATTTCAATCAAACAATAAAGACAGATAGAGATAAGGTTGTTGCTAAGTGAGTGGAAATTAGTATACTTTTCTAAATATATCATACGACTGGTTTTAACTAGAAGCGATTAACACGTTGGTATTTGATTTCATGCTTTATCTTCCTCTTGATAGGAGAATAATAATGGAAGTAGAGGGCGTCGAGGATTTATATTCATACAGATAGATATAGAAATTGTTAAATGTAAAATACTCACATGAGAATTTGCGTGGAGCATCCAGTAACCAATCGGTGAGAGATACTTCTTTATAGACAACGCTCCTAAAGTGTTTTCCGCCATTAACATTATACGTGCCAACGCTGACTCTGAGATTCATAGTCATTACGTATTCATTATATCTTTTACACATTTCCCTTAAAACACTGGGTGGAGCGTGTAACATATTGGATGGTAGAAGTAATCGTGCTCTGTCAGCCAATTCCGTATTTAAAGTTGAACCCAACAATAATATATCAATAGCTTCTTGTTTACTTGAATCAAGAAGATTATTTTGTATTGTTCTAGCAGCAGATCTTGCTCCGTCCATAAGTTTCGAACTACCTTGTATAGCACCGGTGCCAGCATAAATTTTGCTAACTTCGTTGCCATTGTTTATCCACATTTGACGAAAGACTTCTTCGAATCTGGACACCATTTGTTGCTTTTCTAAAAGCTTTAACAGTGCTAATTGTTTGCCAAGAATTTCCAGGGCGAAAAATGTTTGCACGCAATTCGTTCTGTCTAAGCAATCTAGACAATTTGTTCTTAATGTACCCTTTTGCTCATGAATCACGTTATTACTAATTGCGTAGAACAAGGAAAATGATTCCAAATACTTTTCCACCTTAGCTTTCAATTTGGAGAGATTCTTTGTGTTGCCTCCACGGCATTCCTGGTGATAGTCAAATAATATATGGGGGACGTCCTTATGTTGAGACAGATTGTGATGAGTTTGAAATAATTGACTAAGCATCGCTTCGCCTTCTTTGTTTCCAATGAGACTCGAGCCAAGTAGATTGACGATCACTTGCTGACCGTATCTTTTTTTGATCATTGTGAGATGACGATCGAAAGCCGGTGCCGATGTTTCAAAGCCCCGGGATATCTTAACCTTGTGAGAGCCAACTTGAACCCCTGGTTGTTCCCAAAACAAAGGCACCGACCCCCTTGTCTGTACATAGGATGTTACTTCATTGTCTAGGTAGATTACTTGTTCGGTCTCTACAAAATTGGCTACGTGACCATCATCATTGCTGCCTCTTACATTGAACCTAGGGAGAATAAGGAAAGACCTGAAGTTTATTGCCAATTGACAAAAATGCATAAAACAGATGCTATCGCTGTTATCTTTACTGCTTCGAAGAGGAAAATATTATTTATAACTAATGATTTATAAATATAATTGTAGCTCATTATCTACGTATATTGCTCCAATTGAATATTTATGATTTGGAGAAACAAATGGGTATAAATAGCATACCTGGTGCCTGCCCTTTCACAGCTCAACCTGGAGACAACTACTGCACGTGCTTGTCTGTGTCCAACATAGACAGTACGGATTTCTATGCTGCCACACATTGCTTTCAGTAGCCAATGACTTGTATTTACACCATATCTTAGTAAGTGAATGTGTAGCATTCGATTCCTGATAAATAGAACAATGAATTCTTCATTGCACATACTGATTAAATGTAATATTAAAGTCTTAAGAATTATATGTTATCAACAGTTTGATGAAAATCATTTTTAATTAATGTACTTTACACTGAATGATAATAAGCTGGAAATATATATCTAGAATCATGACTATACTAACCAAAAAAATCTATTATCTGTTGTGTTAGATTTATATCGTCTTTGAGCACTAAGAGTAATATCAAGAGCTTCCTGCTGACCAGCAGACCATACAAAATAAAAGGTGCCAGAATTGAGGACTTTTCTGACCTCAGACACTCGATCTTCGTTACTCTGTGTATAATGCAATGGAACAAAGTGTGTCTGGGTTATTCGGAAGATTTCAGATTCTCCAATCTTTCCAACAGAGAAACAACCAGTGACGAGGACAAGATATAGAAGAGTATTCTCCCCAGCATTCAGCTGAAGTACTCCTAGACAGCCATAAGCATCCAATAATTTTGTATATTGTGCCTTTAGCGATTCTGTTTCTTGCACAGCTATATTAAAAAGTCTTTCATTAATATCATTCAAAAGTAGAAAATACACTAGTAAAAACTTACAAAAAACATTACAACTTCACTGTTATATATCATGACAAATCAGTCACATCTTTGACAATACCTTGAAACTAACTAACAGCAAAGCCATTATATTTTGCTTTAAAATATGTTAACGAATAGTTATCTAACATAACGTTAGACAAAATTTCTATATGATAATACATCAAACTATTGAAATAATCAAATTACTTTTCCTAAAGGTCACAGTAGACGTACTCTAACGATAACTCTGAAATAATTAAGATATTGGAGTAAGATATTCTATAAACATTTTATTTCACTAAAAGCATCTCAAAGTAGCTGTCAAAAAAGTAAACGTCTTTCAACAGGCAAAGTTCCTAGTAAATTCTGACAAGAATCAATGAGAGGATACGGAAAGAAGTAAAGAATAAATGTGGAAAAATACTCACAGAGAACAGCCACTGCCTGTGATTCAAAGAGGACGGTATCTTTACGATTTCGTTGCTCCAAAATGAGAGAGTGTGGACTAGGAGGCTTTAATTTCTCATAAACGCGAAAACCTTTGCCCATCGCCATTTTCGCGATCAAATGTTGCGGTTACAGTAAGAGCTGACAGAATGAATCGTCATACGAAGTAGCGTAAGGTTGTGTGCCAATTGTCGTCGTGCCGATTAAAACTGCTGATGGAAAATGGCACGACTTGCGTTGCGTTGGGTTTCGCTTCTTTTCGATTTTACTTATGGCCCCGCGCTAGAGTTTCTTCGCTAGCGGGCGCCGCCAGTCTGTCGATATTTCAATACCTGCAAAACTTTACTATTCGACGCGCCGGCTCGGTTCTCTTGATCCACGGATATTTCGTCGCCGCGCCATTTTCCACTGTTATATCTTTGAGCACAATTGTTTTTCGCGTATCAGACAATAACAGACAATGATTTTGTTCCAAGAACTATCCTAATCGGTATATTAAATTATTATGAAAATATCTGCTGACAGATGAACAGTATGCATTGTGTCTTTACACCTTTATGATTTTTATAATTCTTTCATTCTTGTATAATCTAATTAACTTTGAAAACAATGCGTAAATAATAAAATGTTTTTAATTTGTTATTATCAATGATTTATATTGTATACACTGGCGTACACCGTATTTGACTTTTATATGGGTATAATGGCTTTATATGGAATACAGCTGGATCTTCATTTATATAGTAAATTGTAATAAGTTGTTTCACAAGACGGTTTTACCAGCTGAATGTAATTCTATCAATCTTACTTATCTACAAATTTGAATTATCGGATTTATTGAGATTTCTAAAAGCAGTAATCATGAATTATTATGAAAGATTTCTTTGATTTTCTTAAACATGGATGACGTCATAACGGAAGTGTGATATTCGTAATGCAAATATTAATCATGACATCCGCAATAAATTACTCAACAGAGTGCAGCACAGATGCCCGAGGAATCTCCTAGGTGTCGGCACGTGAGGGTGAATTTTGTGGGTGCCGGGATTAGCGAATTTTGTATTTAGCAAAGTGAAAACATAAAAAGATACATAGAAAATTTAATAGTTAATAATGCGGAGTGATTACTATTATTTTTGTGATAAGCCTAACATTCATTATTTTTAAATAAACAGTGCTGCTTCAGAATCTCCGTATTTCAGGTTAAGGTCAAAGGACTCCTTTGGCGGGAGTCATAGGAATTGTTTGGAAATAGAATGAACCATGGAAATTGAAAAGGATCTACTTTTCAATTTCACCTCTATAGTCATAACGTTGCTGCTCATTTTTGTCTGCAGTCTGACGATTTTTCATAGACTGAAGTAAGTTTTTATCATTACAGTGAAATTTACTCTATTTCATTTTTACTTTCTATCGTTTTCATTCTAGAATCAGATGGCCTGTCACTGTTAATTGCTGGTTTTGTAATAAAAATACTAAGATCTGGCGACAAGAGCTTGACTGGTGGCTCTGTCCTTCTTGTAAACAGTATAATGGATTTAGCAAGGTAATGTTGATAATTAAGATATAAGGTGATTATCTATAGCATCAATCATGTGTGTCTAAATTTTACACAGCTTAGAAATAGAATGATGGATTTAAAAAATATTTTAATGGATTTCTTGGATGGAGTTATTACTTAGAGATGATTATATAAAGTAATGCAATTTAATATAACCAATTTTTTAAATCTATAAACATTATTGACATGTATTTGAATTTTCAGGATGGAAGCTACAATTACAGCATTCCAGCTCAGTACAAATTGGTACAGAATAAGTCTATGAAATTCTATGCCAAACCTATTAAAACCAAATCTTCTTCACTTTTTCATAATGGTTTATGTACGCAATGCAATGTTAATGAAGAGTTAAAAATTCGTGAACTCTCTATATTTGAACCAAAGAATTTCTGGAACTATGATTGGGAGTTGCAACAATATCGTCAACATTTAGAAAAAAAATATACATTGTGTTCAAAATGCAGTGAAGTTGTACGTGATGTACTATGTAAGCAATCATCATGGCTTACACGGTACAAAATGATGTTCTTTAAGCAGAAACCTGTACAAGCTATTGTTAATGTAAGTACTGATTGATGCTATTAAGCACTTAACCTGGTATTTAATCAGTGGTTGCGTGGACCCAGATTGTCTCGGGACAAACAATTTTTAGACTAAATGTTAGTAGGTCACGTTTATCCTTAACGTGCAGAACAATTGGAGGCTGCATAAGATTATTTAGTGATATTTGTTCTTTCTTTAGAATGGACCTAAATACGAAAAAATATTTCGACTTATTTCTACAATTCTTTCACCAACAACCATTTACTACATGGGTTCTTGGCCAATACCTTGCACTGGATTATTAATTCAACTTGGAGCTTGTATCACAAGTCCTGCTAATCGCAGGACATCTGATATGTTCCTTACATTTTTATGGATTTGCATAGGAATCTTAACACCATTCAAAGATTTAAAATTATTAAAATCTGATTTCAACACAGACTACTTTCATTTGGAACATATCACGCAATACCATGCAGTAAGTGAATATATTTAATTGTCTTAAAAATCATTCCATTGTCCTTGATGAATATCACTGTTATTTACTATAATAAAAAATAAATCCAACTTAGATTCTTTTGTTGGCTACCGCTATTGGTTTTGCTAATATAAAAACAAAATCATATACATTGAGTTCGAAGGGAGTGATGTCGTTCAAAAAATTGGAATCACCATCAAAAAGAAACTCTGGAACCTTGTCGCCAATACCCAGAGCTAAAATAACTCCAACCACACCAGAACCTGAAAAAGAAGTAACTCATGTAAAGACGACACCTAATTCCCCAGTAAACATAACAAATCTTTTAATGACTCCGGCCTCTGTAGAAGCACCTGTGCCAATACGTGCCACAGAAATTTTCCAAAGTCCAATGTAAGTTTAAATTCTTTTAAAAAGCAGTTATCATCTACCTAAATAACAATGATACCTATTTATTACAGGACTTTTCAGAAGCAACCTGGCTTCTCGTTCTACAGTAATACAGATATGCAAAAAAATGGTGTCGATGAAAGTCTCAGTACCTTAAGTTCACTTTCTTTAAGTGCAACTCCAACAAAGAAATCATTTAAAAAGCCAAAGATGTTCGAGACACGTGTTTATGGCACAAATAGCTCTGATTTATTTACAAAGTCCCGTCGCCCTATTCTTAGTCCTCCAAAACTAAAGTCTTGGGTCGCCGGAGGATATTGGCAAGCTGGAATGGACGAGCCTGCCCTTTCTCGGTCCTCTAGTCGAAGTTCTGGCTTTGGTTCAGCTGGCTCAAATCTTGCACCATCTCAGGATCCTTCGCTGTACAATGACTTTGACCGTTGTTCAGTATTGTCTGATACTACTCAATGCTGCCACCATGCAAAACCAAGTAAAGGAAATTTTTCTTCCTTCGTCAGGCCTGAAAGTCCACGGCCACTATTTCCTCGAACATTTAAAGTAAGACGATGATAAATATCTTATAACATGAACATTATTTTCTAAGATACCAATATGAAATCCCTTTTTTAATTCCTTTCAGCCTCACAAAGCATTTCCAGATACAGGCTTTTCCGATGTTCCCACTGTAAATACGAGAAGCACCCAGGAAATTACAACGCAAACTGGGCAAACGGTCTTAGCAACACCCACTTGGCTTCCGGCATTGCTCTGTGGGTCACTAATCTTTAACATGATAGTCTTCTGCACGATTTTACTACGTTAAAGATAAGTAACGTTTATATAGGATGTTCCAAAGGGATCATCTTGTTGCATTACCTAGACCTGAATCAAAACTAGATAGACTTTGCTTCTCCGGGTTTCTGGATTTTCAAATATTGCCACCTGCCTGACAGAAAATTCTTATGTCCTTTGTTTACAATAATCAGACAGAGAATGACAATCGATATTTATTAATAGTCTATACGTACACTTTTTTTTAATTTCATCCTCAAAGTATTCTCTTGTATTTAAACCATCATTTTTTTTTTCCATTTTTATATCCTTACTACTACAAGTCTAACAAACCGACAGGTTGGCAATTACTTTAAGCTTAGGACAGTGTGAGTGATATTTAAAGCTCACCTCAGAAATATGAAAACTTTCGTTAAACTGCTGTAATATATATAAATATATATAAGTAATGGTATCGCGGTACGTCAAGGATAATCAAAGTATGTAATTCTTGCGTGAAGCGTATAACGAGTGATATTCGTTCATTAGAACTAAGATAGTTATTGTTATAGCGATTTCTAATAGATAAGTTGACGCGTAAATCCTAGAGAAAATTCGAAGTATCCTACGACAGTTAGTTAAGTTCCAATTGTGATAATAATGATGTCAGTTGTTCTTCGTAAGTGTTCATATAACAAATAAGATATTATGAGAGTCGTACAGTACTTAATTTATTTTCTTTATCTTTCTAGATTTAATAATCTGACATGAAAACCTACGAATATTCTCAATAATTTATTTATATTAAAGTCAAAGGTTCCTTACGTCAATGTTGAATATATGTATACAGTATAATCTGTTACCTGATTGCTCGTCACAATACTGTATGACTCTCATTAAACGTAATTTGTTTTATCTAACAAAAAAAAAAGCACAGAAAGATGAAAAGCAAAACTGCGAAAAAGCAACACTAAGGCTAAAGGATTCATAATAATTCAAAAGAACCAACTTATAGTACGCATGATTAACTATTATTACATAGTCTACATATATATATAAAACTATAGTTTGTATACGAGTTTATATTGCATCAAACTATAAGCTAATTGATCTTTCATCGAGACAGACTTTGTATGTTAATAATTGATAAGAAATGGATTCTTGTAACGGAAGTAATTGCGATCTATAACCATTGTTAAACAATTGGACATTTTATATAGCTCAGAATACTTTATATGAATGCTTAAAGTTTTCGTAAAAGTCTTCTAATCGATTAAGGAGAAATTAAGGCGACATTGTGGATTCTCTTTAGCTCGATAAGGAGTCGCTCTTTTGATTACAAAATCCAAAAAGCTTTGATATCACAAACCGTGAAAACTTGTTTAACAATAATCGCTACAGGTTCTCTTCTTTTTTTATACCGTTATACATTCACGCTACGTTATTCGCAATATGGGACAAAAAAATACAGCAATTTATAGATTGACTTTTCAGTAAACTCATTAAATGCTATTCTTTATTTTTATAAATTGCACAATCGGCAGATAAACGGAATAACTTTAATTTGACTTTTTAACAATAATACTGTAATTTAGGACTTTATCGAAGTGCCACTGCAGGCAGTGAACATAATGAAAACTATTTGTTGTTTTAATTTTTAGAATCAGTGTACCGAAAGCTTTTACATGATTCTTTAATCTGAGTTCTATGGAAAGGATAACCGATTATACTATCAGATATTGTTGTACAGTCTCTAATATTATACATACTGTCTACAGCCAATGCCATAAAAATAATTGATTTTTTTTTCAAGTGCTTCCAAACCTTTCATACATAAATGCATGTTGCTAACCGATAAGACTGTATATGATTTTGTTTTAAACTATTGTACTCTGCCACTACTTGATACATTAATTGACTATGTCATTAAATATAAGGTAATAGTGGTATTCCACTGCGAAAAAGAAATAGAAGAATAATCCCAAATATCAATTGTGCTTACGCAAAAGAACACTGCCATGTATAATAAAATTCATTTAAAACACTAATTAATATATTTTACATATTGTTATTTAAAACCAGAAGACAGTCATAACATCAGAATCAATTACTTTATGTGTACTTGTGCATATTTAATATTAACATATAGACGAGCTTAGTGTTCAGATATTACAACATAAACCTCGTATGAAGCAATCCCTTGATATAATATAATTGATTAAATATTTATAAGCACTTCTGTGTCCTAATATGACCGATCCTTGATATGTTTTGTACATAATTGGTATATATGTACCATCTTTGTTATACTTCAAGGAAATAACCTTTGTGAGTACTTAATGAAAAAGAGCTTAATAAAAAAAAAAAATTATACTTATTGATTTGAACTTGAGATTTTTTAGGATTAAAATAATTGAAAAAACATATCAATTATAGAATTTTAGTAATATAATTATGTGTATTATGAAAATAATAACCGACAGATTCTTCAACATTAGCAACGGCACAAAAGCGTTTTTTATTGTTCGACTTAACTTGATACAAAATGTACAATGATGTTTATACAAAATGATGTGGCATTGTAACATGAAATGTAATTCACGATTATCTTTCTCTTGAATTTGAACATTAGCCGTAGTATGTATACCGGACTATGGAAGCTTACAGATAATTGTGCGATTATATTTTGAGAATTAGATAAAAGTCATTTTTGTAAATACCTACGCACAATTTTTTCGTCGTCTATATCCTCTCTCTTCACTTCAATCGAGAATTTTTGAAAAATTTACTATTTTCTTGTTTTTCTTAAATAACAAAAAATTTTAATAGGGATTTATCATTAAATCTATAATCTAAGAGACGGACAGTGTAAAGTATGACATAAGAGAAGGTGTATAATATTGTAATGTCCCGTATAAATAAACAATCTCTCTTTACATCGAGTCATAATTACAGTCCTGTTAGTACATACTTTTTTTATCAATAACCCACTTACGCTCGCACACACTCACAGACAAAAATAAAAGATCGTTTTACAAAATAAAATCGAATTCGTACACGCACTGGATAGTCCGACAACTGAGGTTCGCGTAGTTTTTTGAGTTTACACGGTGCTTCTCTTGACGATAATCCAGGAATTAGTGAAAATATAATAACGATTGGATAAAGAGAGACACAAGATAAAGGAAAATATAGTATTTCATTAATAAATATATCCCGGCACACATCAGCAAAGAACTAGAAAAGGAGGAAGAAATATATATATAGCTATAGATATAATATATATATAAATCAATTAAAAAAACGTAGTTAACTCCCAGAGAGTTGATAAAGATCTGTTCTTTTTTTTTCTTTTAAGAAATTCGAAAAGGCACTTTTTCCTCCCTTGACTTTCCCGACGGACTCAGATCCTTTTGAATTTTGTTCTACCTTTACGAGAATCCGCGTTAAACGGCCTAAGTATATTATGGCAGTATTACGTAGTCTAACGCTTAAAAGAATCATATTAATCGGTTAATCGCTATTAACGAGACATTGTTAATCGTTCGTAAAAAATGGTCTATTCGACCATTTTCGTTCATCCTCGAAAAATACAAAATTTCATAACGCACCATCGTTCCTTCAAATTGAACGAGTTTCGTGTTTCTTCTCACTATTTGGAAGATCCTTCGCCGACATTTATTTACCGGCATAAGTCGGATTCTTGAATGTTGACGTAGCTTGCTTGTAGATTGGATTTTCACCCTGCAATAAAGGGAGGAAAAGTAATAAAAGCTAGTTAAAAGACAGGCTAAAAGATTAACAATCTAATTACCGTATCCCACTTAGCCATCATTCTTTCCTTCTCGAACCTGGCGAATTCCCTACGGTCATGAATAGTCGTAAGTAGCTTCCACAATAGAAGTAACGCCAAACCGATAAGCACAATGGCGCCAATAACACCCAGGACAATCCCAAGCAAATAAACTTGAATCGGACACTCCGGTTCTTCTCGCGCTCGCACTACCAATTCATTCGTTCCATTGAGATAGAAAACATAACTATATTTGCAGTCATCCTCGTCATAGAAAATGCAAAGCTGTTCGTTGATGGTGTCGTTAGTATCAATGGTCTCATTAAAATCAATGGTCTTATCAATCGTCAGAGTATATTTCTTGCAATAACTACTGCAGTCTTTGCTTGCGTTGTAATTGTCGCTATTGTACACTTGACACTGTACGCAACTGTTAAGTTCCTCGCAGCTAATGTCCTGCCTAGGAGGCCTCTCACAGAACGTTCCTAAGTAACGACGGCCGTCCTCTTCAAAGCAGACACACTCGCCGCATCTGCACTCACCCTGAAACAATATAGAAATTGCTTAACATATTGTACAGACCTCTTGGACGCGCTTGAGAAACAACCTAGTGTATCTACTATTCAATACTTACATGCCCAGAGCAAACAACTCCATTTGGGGTACCTGATGCGATACAAGTCCTTTCAGACGTAGGACAGCTACATGCCGAATCCGTCCATCCAATATCGCAAACGCAGTGGCCACATACACATTTTCCATGACCAGAGCATATGTCAATATTTTCGAGGGTGCAGGAAAAGTTATCGCACTCGCAGTAAGTTCCCTCTATTATCTGTAAGTAATTAAAAAAAATTATACGATGCAGCTGATAAATGAAAGTGGTACTTATCTTATTCTATCTATTAATAAATTACCTCGTTAGGATTATCGCGTTTCGCGCATTCGCATACACCGCAATTGCAAGTACCACGTCCAGAACATTCAAGACTGGTTGTATTATCAGGTTTACATAATTGTAGGTACTTCTCTCCGCCAGAATTCATTTCCTGATGATTATTGCACTCGCAACTCTTACCGAAGAAACCGTCGTTACAGTCGCACACACCACATTTCAGGGTACCCGTGCCACTACATATTGGTGAATTTTCTTGGTACATGGGGTGATCTTTGTGTTCGCATTCGCAATCGCATAGCATCTCCAGGTTCACCGTCAACGCCTCATTCACACCCACCTAATTGATTTACTTCATGATAACGTTGCATTTCTGAGGTACACTTCTTTTTATTTACTATGAGAAGGTATTGTTTACAAAAAGACCATCAACTATTTGATTTTGATACCAAACATAAATAAATTTTGTGAAATATTCATATTTACTGTGGCTATCTTAAGAAATGCATAAATAATGCAGTTCCATGGAATTTTAAATAAAACAGATGTGAAGTGTATATTAAATGATATCCATGAACACACATATTTTGTAGGATGCATTTTACTCAAAAACTTACCGGAGAAATGTTGAATTGCTGCTTCCATTCTGATCTATTAGCAGGACACTTATTTACTTCGATCTCAGCAAAGAATGTGATCTTGCTACCGACTTTCAGTCCGTCACATTTCGAAGTCTCAACGAGCGTGTCACTAGGATCGAGGCAACTTGAGAAGAAACGGATTTTAACCGCACTGCTGGCAGTATGCTGCATTTGAAGAGAGGTTGAAATAGCATTGTATTGTTCTCTGATTAGGTCAACGATGTTGCTGGAATCGTTTGATAATTTTCCAGCATAGGAACCCTGCACGTGTTCCGTGAGACGTTTGTAAATACTAATCTGTTCTTCGGTTACTGCCCAGATAATATTAATCTTATTGTCATTGGCCTGAAATCACGTTTTCTTAATAAGTGAGTCGACAGTGAATAAATGAATACATGAAGAATGCGCGTATACGTACTATGCGATTTATCTGTGAGATACTGGGGTAGTCTTGCTTTGATGAATGTGTATAAACACCCTTAGTATCAAGATGGCAATAACCATCGTTAGGCTTAACAATTCCACCAAGCTTTCCGTCTCCAGCATAATGGAAGCCGGCATTTGTAGAAAATACAAGAAGCCTACGGGTTTTATGTCGCCAACCAATTTCATTGAGGCAAACTATTGCCTGCATAATTGCATCGAATCCACCTTCTGGTGCATCCAGGTTTCCGGAAACAGAAGCATTCCGGACAAGGTCCTGAAAGGGGTGAATTATTTTTTTAAACAAATTGAATGATCGAATCTACATTATAATACCGTAATTATGTGTTATAATATACTCACTGCAAATTGACTGGTGTCCGTTGACAGAGACATTACATGTTTGTAGCCATAGGGGGCTGTACAATTTGGACATGGTTCGAGAAGCCTAAAAATGATTCAATAAACTTTATTATTATTGAATATTGGTTTGAAATAAAAAGAGTTCTGTAATGATCTATTATGCAGATTTTGTCATTTAATTTATATTGTACTCACGCCTTAGGCACAGTACTGACATAGGGCATGACAACCTTGTCGACGAAACTTCCAAAACCAAGACTAAAGTTGCTTGTAATTTTGCTCATACTCTCCACAAGTAATTCCGCCAGATCGGACAGTTTTGTCTTGTCGTCTTCCATAGACTTGCTAAGATCCATAAGGTAATAAAGATCTACTGGATAATCTTCGGCCAACAAATACTTGAAAGACATTCTATAAGCCTCGTCTAAACAAATAAATATTGTTTTGTATAAATAAATCTATACGGTGTCACTGTAACAACGTAATAACTTTTAAGTAATGAACATTTGAGAATGCCAGTGATTTAATATGGTAATGAGTAAAAGATGACTCAACACTAAGTTAGTCATGGTTCTGCTTACACTGAGATACCTGAGCTATGATCGTTGCAACATGTATCCAAAAATTATACACAGCAATTTTAACTAGAGAACGTTAATGTAAAAATACTAAATAGTCTATGGTCGAATCAAAATTATGTACAAACATACCACTACATCTATCTGATACAATTTCAACACATTTTTTTATAAAAGTTATATGAATACTCACCAATTCTAAGGGTGAGATTCACTTCCTGTGGCGAGATTTGTACAGCTGGCTGTCGCCTTGCTCCAGCAGTACCACCACTCGAAGAGCCGTAGGTTTCAGAATAGGTAGACCTCGACGAATTTGAATATGTTCCATATTCGGAACTTTCGTATCCACCATTAGAACCTCCACCAACAATATAACCCCCTTTCGTTAATTCGCTATTTCTTTTCACGCTGAAGACAATGTCTGGATTCCAGTGGTACTCTTCAGGACATAATGCATATATCTTTGTATTTACATTTGGCAGGAAGCATCGACTTTCCTTGAAATTCTGCAAAAAATGTAGATAAATTATAGTTGCGTGACTTGGTCATTCATGGGGAGAAATGTTTGATATAAAGAGGCTTTCTGAGGATTAATCTTAGTCCTTTTGTCAATCAGAGAAGAAATAAACTAGGCCAAAGTGTATCGATTATCTGTAAAAAGTAGAATAATTTGACACGTGAATAACAGCGGTTCTAAATATAGAACGTATCATATCATCCATATATATTGATGCGAAAGCTTTAGGACTATAAAAGTATTCGACTGTATAAGTTACACTTTTTGTATGCTATAGTAAAAAAATAATTATTAAAAAATCCACAAAAATGAAAAGCTACTGTTAATCATAATTTGAATGGATTGTTTGTCAGAAAAAATTCGGCGAATTAAGACTATGCACTTCTCAGCTTTTTTTAAATAGATATGAGCTAATCTATGACGTAATGTCTTCCGTGTAATAAGGCCGACAGGATATGAATACATCGAATTTTTAAATATCATCCATGTAAAACTATGCATGTGGTTGTAATTTAGAATTTCCTTGTAAGAAATTAGTGGAAGGTTTACAGTGACTATATACAAATGTTGATCTCAATGAATTCGCACTTACAGGAGCTGAACACCAGGCACAGTGTGGTGTCCGTATGCATTCACTGCAAGTCTGTTTAGTAATGCAGGGATTCATTCCTGTGAGTCTCTCGGATGATGGCTTACTTGAATTGACGGTGACCATAAATGTCGCCAATAGAAGCACCACGACCCATCCTAAGCTGCCAAACATCCCTGCAATAGAATATTAATTTTAGTTTCATAAGCAGTATTGAGTCGGTAACTTTTATAAGAATTTTGGAGCATATTGATATTGTGCACGAATACTAATTAATGTTTTTATAAGGTATTAATTAATATAATAATCACCACAGTTAATGTGATTTATTATTTGATTCTACATACAGTATATACATATTTTCTCAATTTCTATACTGCCTTTTTATTATACGCTATCTTCCATCTGCAGTCCAAAACAAATTTACCAAGAAAATGATAAGGTGCAGGATAAGAATGTCTATTTTTTCCTTAGAATTTCCTTAAAAGTATCTCATGCTCGAGGCTCCATTTATGGTTTCCTCAATAAAATCAGCTGATTCATAAGGCAAGGAAATTCATTGCTAATATATTTTGCTATTCCTTTCAATGATGTGACTAATATCATCAGTGAAAATTAACAAGTGGTAATATAAAATCTTATCAATTCCATTCCATAAATGATTGTGAAATTATGCATTATTAATAATCAATGTAAAAAAATATGGACCAGTCTTGCAATTTATATTGTATAGTCAGTATTGTAAGTTTACACCGTTTACACCAGTGATTGGTCATAATGTGTCTAAGCAGAACTCTATTATTAATCCACTGAGTCACATTTTCTTGGCAACTTTGCTGTGTAAATTTTCACGTATGTTGGGTTCGTAAGAGATAAAAAAAAGAAGCTAATCCATTCGTAACTTTCGAAAATATACGCTTTCATCATGCTTATAACGTGTACTTAAACAACATAATCGCATATGATAACCTAATATTTGAAAATTCACTCATCCGAAAATAACCCAATTGCTTGTGAAATAAAAAAAATCTTAATGATAATAACAGGATAAATTTTAAGCCTTCTGTATCGAATTCTTGCAAGGGAAACAATGTAACGTTGAATGTTGTTGAACGAGGAGATTATCAGGATTGGGATTAGATTATGGCACAAATATCATAAAATAGAACGGAAACGCGAGGATGAGTTCCCTTGATATAGAAAAAGGTGGTCAATCCCGATAAGAAGCTAAAAGACGAGAAAGAAATAAGAAAATGATATTTAGGCGCGGCCTAAACCGGCTCTCCCACGCCTTGTCCCACTCTTTCATTCATTCTCTTTTCTATTTCTAATACTATAAAAGTCCACGCTAGGGTTGTGCGTTACGTGAATGAAGAAATAAAAAAACAAATAACACTACACCAGCATTTTTTACGGCTTGCAAAGCAAATATATCCGTTGAAAAAAAAAGAAATATGAAGACCATCAACATTATATTCGAAAAAGCATAATGGCATCGAGAGGGATGCCGATTACCAGATACGAAAAAAAAATTATATCAGAAAAAAATATGGGCAGGAAGAAGAGAAACAAGAAAGCTAAAGACTATGGAATAGAAACAAGATTTTCCTCGAAAAGAAAAAGTAAAAGTGTTCAGGGATAACTCTTGGTCAAGATGAAAATGGTGGAAATAAAGAGCCCTTCTGCAGCGCCTCCGCGGCACCCTGTGGACGATGTCGTCATCACTCTATTTACGGCACTCGATCACCGCCACAGTTGTTCACAAGAAAAAATCGTCACCGCTGGAGAATACACGGGTATGGAATTATTTGTGGATGCGATTGTTTTCTCTTACTTTTACAATTAGGTTGATACGTAGCCAGTTTATAACATTACAGCGCGCGAGCGCGGGCAAGTTTTCGCGAGTGCTGGCTGGATCACCGTAAAAGGACAACCCGCGACGAGAGCAGAAAACGCACCACTCCACGATACAAGGAACGCAGTTCGCGCAACACTGGCTGTCCGACCGAAGTCACATTGAAATATCTTCGGCTGGGTCTGCTTCGAGGAAACCAGTTGCCTGTTAGTTGAGAACTTGAGACGCTGCTACCATGACGTCATCACTCAACATGGATTCCATCCTGGAGATCTGCACGTTTTCTTTTTTATATACCAACAAAGGATAACCGAATCAAAATTTAAAAAAAAGTAATCTTATATACATTTAAAGATAATTTCGAAGCTTAAGAGAAAGATCTGCCTTAAGTTAAGATATTGTTTCAGAACTTAATCGTATAATTTACTACAAATGAAATGATACTGTTTATAATTTGATGCTTCGGATGGTAAATTGTATTATGGGCAATGATAATGGTAGTTTTTTTAATCGAAAAGACAATTTTTATTCTTACTGGTATTTTGGTGAGACAAAAATAATGACACTTGTTGGAGGTAATATGATGGGTACTTTATTGTGATTTTATTTCGATAAATTATAGATTCTCGAGGGTTTATGGTTTCTTCTCCTGAGATGTCTCTGGTGGCTACGTGTGATGTACGAAAGAATTTTTTGCACATGAGATAAAACAGATGGAATATGTGATTGGTAGAGAAGCTGTAATGTGGCGCAGCGTGGCTCCGTGATTGCAGACTACGGACTTTCTTCACGCGAAACGAAATTGCGTGAACAGTGAATTTTACACAGTTTCACTGCATAGTCCGCATAGTAAGTATCTGATAGGTATGGTCAGTCATTAGTTTCAAGTGACAGTCAAATTTTTGTCGTGAATAAATTTGCAATAGAAGCTTGTATTCATTCTTAATCATTTGGGTAAGATATGATCTTTATTTTGTATCCTAGACTAAAATTGTATCAGCTGTTACATTATTTTGAAGGACCATGTTGTTTATTTTTAATTTCTCTGGTATTTCATAAATAGCCATCTATCCACTGGTACATCTACAATATGTTTATCTTTAGACATCTTTAGGAATGTAAATGAGTTGCACAATACCCTTAAATACATGATGTTTTTTATGAAGATATACTTACCATTTGACATTAAATAATTTCAATTTATTATAGATTTAATTGATAATTTCTGGTTAGTGAATGTGCACATATTGTGCAATGTGATTCACAAACAGCATTTGTTGCATGAGAAAGTTTAGATTTGCAAAAAAATTCATTGGATTTTAATGTTGAATTATATAAAAAACAATTAGTTTTCTTAAAGATACTTTAGCAAAGACACGAATATTTATAGTATATTTTTCTTTTGATAAAGAATTATTTTATTATATACATATAGCAACAATGTAATAGGATTGCATTGTCATGTTATATTGTATTTTTATGAGATATTGCAATAGAGTTGATGTAGCCTGTTATTCTGTATTTATTTGTTACATTTTAGCCAGAGACATAAGTTTTAATAGCAACCAATTGTTACATTTATTAAATAAAAATACTAAATTAATGTTTTTCTATTTACAGATATTTTGTCTTGATACCAAATTGACAAGTATATTGGCAACTCTATCGTATCAATGAACAGTTCTTCAACATTGTATACCTACATTGTTTTACAGTGATGCATGTGCCCTTACCCATTTTCTATAGAAAACGATTTGGATTTAAGTATTGGAAAGTTTTCATAATAACTACAGGTTCTTTAATATAACAAATTGAACATATAAAATAATTGAAGCACGAAAGACTTGAAAATTGCTATAAGTAATTGCTGTTAAGTCAACAATGGCAGCATCAATAGTTTCACCAAGCATTGTACAAGTGTCTGGTAAGGACCATGGATTAACACTGGCTGTCGATTATTCCAGTATACGTGGCAAGGTATTAATTTATTAAAATCTAAAAGTTCTTAAGATGTAATAATGATTAAATTGAAAAAAGTTACTATTAAATATTATTAAAAACATAACTATTTTCTTCAAATTTTCAGGATGTGCTGGTCAGTCCTTCAGAGGATCAGTATGAATTATTACTGAGACGTTTGAAAGAAAGGATTCATGATGGTGGGAGTGAGACAATATTTGATATTGGAATTGGGGAGGGTAAATATATACAACATTTTCTAAGAATATTTACACTTTGTATTCACAAGCAACTTTCTTGTAACACAAATACATAATGTTGCAAGATGGTTCGGAGGATGGATTGAAAGAAGATGAGTATGAGGCATCATTGGCTACTTTACAATCTCTTGCTGCTACTTTGGAAGCTGATTGTGTCCTATTACGTCAGAGTAAAGTAGACAAGGGTCTAACAGGACAATATCTAGTTAGAAAACGCTTGGATCAGCAAGATTTCTTAGAAATCAGGTTAACAAAATCTCTGTATCATAGTGTTTAGATACAATAAACTTAGAATAATATAAGTTTTATGGTATCAACTTTTTAGAGTGGCTGTAGTCGGAAATGTTGATGCTGGAAAATCAACACTACTTGGAGTATTAACTCATGGGGAACTAGACAATGGTCGTGGCTTGGCTCGTCAAAAACTGTTTCGCCATAAGCACGAAGCTGAAACTGGGCGAACTAGTTCAGTGGGAAATGATATTCTTGGTTTTGATAGTGTCGGTATGTATTTACTTCGAATAATTAAACAGTAACAATCTCATTACATGAATTATACATTTATTTATATCCTTATCCAGGCAACGTGGTTAATAAACCTGAACATGGATCTTTGGATTGGGTAAAGATTTGTGAGAAATCATCAAAAGTAATAACATTCATTGATTTAGCCGGACATGAACGTTATCTTAAAACTACAGTCTTTGGTATGACTGGTCATGCTCCAGATTTTGGTAAAACATACAAGAACAATAAACCTCTTTTTAATCTGATTCCATAAATATTACAAACGTTTTATCATATTTGATTTCTAGGGATGCTCATGGTAGGTGCTAATGCAGGAATAGTTGGAATGACTAAAGAACATTTGGGATTGGCTCTTGCTTTGTCAGTTCCTGTATTTGTTGTAGTTACGAAAATTGACATGTGCCCACCAAATGTCTTGCAAGAGAATTTGAGACTGCTAGTCAGAATTCTGAAATCTCCTGGTTGTAGAAAGGTTCCTGTTATGGTTAAGAATTCGGATGACGTGGTTATTAGCGCTACAAATTTTGTATCAGAAAGGTACCTATAATACTTTTTTCTTTTTAATCAAATTGAAAAAAGGAATTGATTCTTCATAGCTTTAAGGTTACACATTTTTTATCGTTATCCTCTAGGCTCTGTCCAATATTTCAAGTATCGAACGTGAGTGGAGATAATTTGCATCTGTTGAAAATGTTTTTAAATCTCTTAACAGCCCGTATGACTAGTCACGATGATGAGCCAGCGGAGTTTCAAATAGATGACACATATTCCGTTCCTGTATGTATTAATTTCTATAAGCATGCCTCAATATCATAGAACATTATTTCAAAATATATATTATAGATAAAAAAATGAGGTTGCATGATTAATCTCTTTAATTGCGTCTTTCAGGGAGTGGGTACCGTAGTTTCAGGCACGACATTGAAAGGTATCATAAAATTAAATGATACCCTACTATTGGGACCAGATCCTCTGGGTCATTTCATACAAATTGCTGTAAAAAGTATCCATAGAAAGAGAATGCCTGTACGCGAAGTTCGTGGTGGTCAAACAGCAAGTTTTGCCCTGAAAAAAATTAAGAGATCACAGATACGCAAAGGAATGGTGATGGTTTCACCAGCTCTTAATCCACAGGCCTGTTGGGAGTTCGAAGGAGAAATTTTAGTATTACACCACCCCACTACAATAAGTTCTCGTTATCAAGCCATGGGTAAAATAATTATTGATTGAAATGGAATTAAATTAAGCTACTATCTTGCAGTTCATCACAACTTTCATTTTTTTTTATTACAGTGCATTGTGGAAGTATTAGACAAACTGCTTCAATTTTATCTATGTCACAAGATTGCTTGAGAACAGGAGACAAAGCATTGGTACACTTCAGATTCATTAAGCATCCAGAGTACATAAAACCTGGACAACGTATGGTATTTCGCGAGGGTCGTACTAAAGCTGTGGGCAATGTATTGCGCCTTATTCCACACACTGGTGCATCTCACTTTCAAACTTCACGAGTAAATAAAGCTAATAAGACTCAGCAGAATCGACAAAATGGTTCAAGTCAACAGGCAAGTTTTTATTGAGCAAAAAATTAATACTATCGCCGTTTATTAAAATTTATAATGTAATTTCTGATATTATTAGGCGTCAGACGTGGCTGATCAGAACTCTACGTTTGAGGGCGAACCGCGTGAAAATATGCCACAAAGATCAGGCGTAGCTCAATCGGTTAAAAAAGGTCGAGGTCGTCGTGGCGGAAGAGCACACAACGCAACAGCGAATATAGTGCAGCCATTGTCTGAGCAAAATCCACCGGCTAAGGTGTAATCAAAAATTTATGTACCGAGATCAAGTGCATGAGTTGTTTTGGCAATGATATTTTTCAGTATGATAAAAACAATGAAACTTTTATTACATTCGTCATTAATTAATGCGCAGTAATCAGGCAAGTTCTACTTTTAGAAATAATAAGGTTACAGTACAAATGGTCTTCAAGCTTGTATTTTGGCATTTGTACATTTTGCCTAATTAGGAACATTGTCCATTAACTTGATTAAGTACCAAGTACGGAAATTTTCATACACAAGAGAGTTTGGCAGTGATTGATTATCATCGAATATTTATTCCAATGTTGGTACATGATTGCGTTCCTTACTTTTTTTATATTAACATTTGGCAAACTATATCTTGTCTAAAGAACATCGTCCCAATTTTATGTTGGGAGTCTATCTTGTATTGAAATTTCTTTGGATTTTTATTTCTCCGTACTATATATTTGACCTCCTTTCAGTTGAAAAGTAACATCTGTGATTTAGAAAAATAAAGTTAATAGTATAATAATATTAGTCTGACTGTTTTTGACAATCGAATTAATGATCTTAAAAAAAACGTGCTCCATCCATAACTTTTTTTGTCAATGGTACATATACGAATTAATATATTTTTTATTTTCGTTTAGTGTCTCAATACGCTGAATGCTCGTGGTACTATACCGAATAACATTTCATTCCAGAGATAAATCTCTGGAGTAAAATTCAGAGATATAATTCAGTTTATAGATTGCAGTTATTATAGAGAAAGGATAAATTTTATTATTTATGTTCACCGTTGCTCGATACGTGAGAGCGAGATGAGAAATTAATATAAAATACGTTTTCGTATATTATCCTCGTAATAATTAAAAGGATTATGAGAAGTAGAGAAATGTCTATTTTGTCTCTGTATTTGTTTGATTCGTTTTTTTTGTTGCGATATTTAAGGGTACCTAACGTTACAAGCACTATGAAATATATAATTTACAATTTATTATATTTGACTGATTTCTACATTAGTAATAAGTGTAAAGAATAAGAAAATAAATTCTTATGAAGTTTTCGAAAACCTATGCTTCATTGCTCTATTCTGTTATATTGTATTACTAGCAGTCAAACTCCTATGTATATACAATGTGCTTGTATCTTTTCTTATTCACATAAGTCAACATATTTTAAAAACAGTAACTACCTGATTGTAGACCTATTGTGCAATAAGTTTGGTTTCATGTTCAATAAAATTGTTCTGTATGGCAATAATATATTTAAAATTTCAAGAGAAAAACAAAACTTATTGATCTTTTGCATTTAACTATTATTTAAGAGTTTATATAATCAGCAATGCTATGAACAGAACACGTAAGGAACTTGCTATATAAATTCGCATGTGTTAATTTATAATCAATATCTACAATTTTATCTGTCAGTATAAATATTTATTGCGATGTTAGGGTTCAGTCACATACATTGTAAAGTGAAAAAGAATTTTCTAAATTATATCAACCCGGTGGATCAGGAAATTTTAAAAATGTAATTTATAAAGTGTATATCTGAATTTTATTATTATTTATAAATTGTTAAATTTTTCTAGAAGCTAAAGAACAAAGCCTAAATAAAAATTATTATAGAGACAGTGTCACAAATTATTATGAATTACATTTGAAAGTTTCTTAGAATTTCCAATCCCATAAACAAATGTGGGATGCATATAAGTAAAATGCAAAAAAATCACATAAAGAATATGAATAATAAGTAGCGTGGAACATACAAGTAATCTCGCAGCAGGTTTAGGAATAGTGCTTAATAGAATAATTGACATTCTAAGTGCACTGGATCCACCAAAAATAAAAAGACAAATAAAGAAGAAAGTATTACTCTCTTCCTGATAAATTAAAAGACTCGTGCAGAGTATAATTATATGTGAATATAATCCATATCCCAATAAAGTTGCAATATCCCAAAAAGTTATTGCTGCTCTAGCAAATTTGCAAATTATAAATCCAACAATAGGTACAAACACAGCGTAACTGAAAACTGTACTTATAGGAGCAATGAAGCTATCGGTGGCAGTTGGATCCTTGACAATGTATCCATGATGAATTATCATTATTAGGATAACAAGGGCTATCGAAGGACCAATTAAATCAAGCTCTGTTCTTCTAAAGAATTTAGTACAGGGTGGTGCAAGAGATGCTGCAGCCCGTAACACAATTTCACGGGGTTTAACTTTCAAGTAACGATTGGTAAATGTGACAGGTCCACCGAATCTATTGTATTCGTTTCTGTCGATATCTAAAGATATGGTGCCTGATGCTTTATACGACATGATGAGAAAAGAATAAGGCCTCAGATATACATTTGCATATAAAAAGCGAATTTCAGAAGCAATCAAAAGTTTATTGGAGACATTAGACGAGTTACCAGTTTTCTACCTGAAACTAATTAAACGCTACATTGGGACTAGCAATTTTGGCTATTTTGTCTTTCTCCTCTTTAATTCCTCTTTAGCGTCCTGAATCTCGTCCTTTAAATTTGCTGAGAATCGTTGAGCGATATCCTTCAATTGCTTTCCCAATTCTTTCGGATCAGAAGGAAGTCGATGTGCACCACTAATTGTACTTGTACGACTCAACAGGTACACTACGAATCGGGCAGCGCGTCGCACGGGTTTTGATTCGGCCAATTTATCGATGACACGTTCGTTATTTGCCAAGTATCGTAAAATGAAGCGTAAAACCATGCTGATTTTTGTGTGGGGACGAAGTCTTCGCTAATTTTTTTTTTAAACACTTTATACTTTGGGCACCTCAAATGTGCACATATTACGATACTTCAAGAGAAGTTCACGTTTCAGTCTGAGCTGTTTGCGTAGAGTTTCTAACTTTTGGAGTTGCTCCTCTTTGCTGTATTCGATTCCTGGCAATCTCTTTATCTGAAAATTAATTAATTCCATTTCAAGACTACTCTGAAATCTTTTAGTAATTTTGATATACCAGAAAATTATATCTACAGATTTTGTACTTAAGACAAACAAACGTCTGCCTGTTATCTTATCACAGTTAATTCAATAATGAAATCTTGATTTCGCAAAATTCTATCCAATAGTGCATACAAAATTCATCATTACTATTTAAAATATATTATTCTCATTTTACACAAATTTCCTAGTACCTGTGCTCTTGTAGAATCCAACTTTTTCTGTAGCTCCAAAATTTTATGACTAGTATCTTGAGACTCTTTTGCTTTTTGTGTTGTATCGTGAGGGTCTTTTTCTACACTGGTAACAAAAAAAAATTTGTTAATTATTTGCAACATATTGTTTTGCCGTTATAGTCAATCGATATACTGATGATCGACATGCAGCAATGTATCATAGTTTATTGGCTAGAAATATTAAAATTGCATACAAAAGGGATATAACAAAGTTAATGAACCATAATTAAAACTTTTACAGCTGATAGACATGCTGCACTGCAATCATCAGCAACCAGTAGAGAGATTAACAAAATTAGTTAGACAATGAGATAAATGATATCACAACCACCATGCATTGCATAATCAATTTATATCTGCAATAAGAATGGATAATAAAATAAAGTAAAAATGATAATTACCGGCAAGGCTGATACGATTGAAGTTAAAAATGACCAAGTATCAGGGTAACTACAGAAGAGTACTGAGAAACTTATTTTTAAGGTCCTAAGGCAACCAGTGTTGTGTAACAATATATTTATAATCTTATTATCAGAAGTTTAGTACGACGCAAAAATAACACTAAATATAGAACGTATACATCAAGAAAATACAAATGATCAGTCAGTTTCCAATTTTCCGCCGCACGGTGGTAATGTAGGTTATAACTAGGATAACAAACCTTCGAATGATTTCATAAATCAGTGGTAAAATTTCTATGTCCAAATCATCGACAGTAAATTGACTTCTTGCAGGAACTTCTTCAGGTAATTCAACAACCTCCATTATAAAGTTAAATCATAATATATTCACTAACTCTATTCAACATTTTTATGTTCCCCCGTACCACACAACTCTATTAGAAACTTTTGACTGAATATTCCGTAAGAATCGACATTTTCCTCATATTGGATTTTACAAAGCTGTATCACAATGAGCGACAAAGAGACATACTAGTTTTTTCAATAATAAAAAAGAGCGAATACTTTAATAACTCGCATCAATGATGATAAGATGTAAATTTCTTACGGTGGATTCATTTGATTCGTTTGTAGATTATTGGAAAATTGTTTTATCAGTACTTTATCGTCAAGGTGCTTTCTATTTTTATGTTACAGTTTCCCATCTACAGATTTCTTGAGATACCGGATATAAGCAACTTCACTGCGCTCTACTCGTTAGAAGCCAACTTCCTTTTCGTGTCTCTTGTTTAGCTTGTGAAGAGTCGGTAGGTTCGTTTTATGGTTTATCCAAGTAATCTGGACACATCCTATACTGTATTTAATATTCTGTGTGTCACAATACTTTTAAACTTATTTATAATTGAATTTTGATAATATTTGAGTGATATTTTTATTATATTCTTGTTATTTCAGGCCAAAATGGGGCGCCGACCAGCTCGATGGTGAGTGAATATCATGCTTTAATCTAGACAGATATAACGGGAATAAGATGTTATTATATTTTAATCGAAATTTTAAAGATTCTTTATGATTTTTAATTTTCATGTATAAGTTGTTGAGCATAGTTCAAAATTTATTGCATATAAACAGCTTAATCAAAACATATTGCATTAGTGCAATAATTTCACCACATCTTGTAATTGAGTACTTCATTACACCTATTTTCATGAGTTGCATCAGATAATCGTATTATTTTTTTTTAAAGCTATCGATACTGCAAGAACAAGCCATACCCAAAGTCACGGTTCTGTCGTGGTGTCCCTGATCCTAAGATCCGTATATTTGATTTGGGAAAGAAGAAGGCTTTGGTCGAAGATTTCCCACTATGTGTACACTTGGTATCAGATGAATACGAACAACTCAGTTCGGAAGCTCTTGAGGCTGGACGTATCTGTGCTAACAAGTACATGGTGAAAAATGCTGGCAAGGATCAATTCCATATTCGAATGCGACTTCATCCTTTCCATGTTATTCGCATCAATAAAATGTTGTCGTGCGCTGGAGCTGATAGGTGAGTTATTGATCTTTAATATAAACTTTCTATCTTACTTATATTTTAAATAATGTTATTACAGTCAATATTTGAACTATGGAATTTTATAATAAGTTATTTATAATTGCTATGTACATTGTTGTGCAGGCTTCAGACTGGAATGAGAGGAGCTTTTGGAAAGCCTCAGGGTACTGTGGCTCGTGTTCACATCGGACAGCCCATCATGAGTGTTCGGTCTTCTGACCGTCATAAGGCTGCCGTTATCGAGGCACTGCGTCGTGCCAAGTTCAAGTTCCCAGGTCGTCAGAAGATTTACGTCTCCAAGAAATGGGGATTCACCAAGTACGAGCGTGCTGAATACGAAGAACTGAAGGCAGCAGGTCGACTTGCTCCTGACGGTTGCAACGTCAAGTACCTTCCAGAGCATGGACCTCTCGATCACTGGAAAAAGTTCAGGGAAACTTTGGCAACAGCCTAAAATATACTGATCCGTTGTAAGTCAGAACCCAATAAACTTTTATTAAGCTATTTCACTTGTTTTAATCAGTATCCTATCGCAATGTCCTCGAACGACTTTCACTATAGATAATTGAAGGTTAGGGAATAATAAAAATGTGATTCGTTGTCATGTCATGTAATCTTATTTAATTCTTAAAAATACAAACTAAATGAAGTTAGTAGAGAGTTTGTGTATTACCTAACGTGAGTCTGTCAACCATATTTTACTGTTATAAAATTCCAAGAAATTAACAAAGATGAATACTAGCTAATCGAACCACTATAAATACTGTTAAGTCCGTCTCTCTCGCACTTGTAGCAACTATAAAAAATTCTAAAATTTGATTTTTGCTAAGTTGAAGTGATTGCGTAACAGCTGTCAAAACTGACCACTATATAGCAGTTCGCGTACTTAATATATATACAGGAATATACCTATGAAAAAATTGTTCAATACCTAGAAAATAGTCCATAGAAAGGGACATGGTAAATTGCAAACTCGCGTTATACCGACGATGTTATTTAAAATTATCCAGAACCAGTAATTAAATATGAATACTAAATTCTATCTACATAATATATTCATGATCCTTCGGTGGCATATTCGAATCTCAATGAAAGTCACGTAATTTCTTGCCTGATTTAGTCATAGGTTTATAATATCAAAGGGTGAAAGAGAATAAAAATAATCTACCCTATTTCGGGTACCAAGTGGTCGAAACGTGATGCTCGAAGATGCGCGTTTCGCATAACTTGAAAAAAGAGAGCCTGAATGGAATAATGAATGTTGTTAATGAAATCCTTTCTCGCAGCTGCATATCACCTTAGCTGCATTATCATTTTCTGTTTGCATTTCGTTATCAATATCGGTGTCATCGATAGGATGAATATGAGCATCAAGTGCTTCGGTGCTAGTAGCTGCATCCAACAATGGGGACAATTTCTCTGCTTCGCTATCCTCATCCTGACCCTGTATAATGATATTTTAAATGTAGAATGAAAGTTAATTATGAAATTTAGTTCTACTTTGTCGAATGGTTACTTTTGTACCATTACAGTATATGCAAGGTGTACAAAGCACTCAATACCTCATCGGCAATAGATGATTGTTTTTCATTAACCAGTCTCAGGGTGTCTCTTGTTCTAAGAGCCGTTTTGTCACGAGGACGATTCGCGAACTTTGCCCTTGATGCTGGGGAACGACTATGGAGATCCTTTTGAGAGCCAGAATTTTCATCCCTTGCAAGCAGAACAGACATTCGGAACTCGGGTGTTGGACATGTAGCACCACTAGTTCTTGGTGATTTCTCAGTATCTTTTGGAGATGCGTGTTTTGAGACTGGAGTACGTTCGGTTGATCTATAACGAGGTAGTTTTTCTACCATTTGTGTTATTCATTTATGACAACTACTCATATCTCATACAGACGGTTTAACCCTTTAACTGTGTAGTATAATTAATTGCATATACTGAGCAATAGTAAAAATTGGGTATCGGTCACCAAGAAAAAGTGAATTGAATAAAATTTCTTAAAAGCATGACAGAACAAATAGTTTTATGATGAGAAGTTACACGATCAGTTCGTCGGATTATTTTCAAGCAATGGTTAAAGGGTTAAATGAAGTTAGACATGAATGATCGTTAACAAGGCATTCTTATAAATGTATAACAAAATGAAATGTGATACAGATGCGAATTTCCATCTAGGCAAAAATTGTTGGCATTCTTTTAATACCTATTTAGTGCCTCTGCTGCCTGAATCGCGCTAGCTGTATCTGTGTCTGGAGTCTCCAAAGATTCTGAAGGCAGTACAGTAGCTCTTGGTGTGTACGGTCCATTTAAAGCCTCTATTAATGAAACTGCTTCGTACCCAGATGGTATGATTTCACAGCTACCCTGAATCATTTTATAAAACTTATTTATGTTATTCTAATAATGCTAGTTGTAAAATGAGATGAGGTTGTGCTACCTCTGGCAGTGGCGGATTTGATATAACTGCTCCAGTTGCTTTCTGAAGTGCTTTGATTTGCAAAAGAGCCCTAAATGGAGCCCGACATATTGGACAATTATTTGCTTGATATCTTAATGAATCTGCGCACCCGTTACACAGACATAAATGCCTACAAGGTAAGATTAAAGTATCGCGCACGTCGCACATGCAAATTACACACTCGGAACCACTGTCTTCTGTGTCATCGTCACTGCTTTGTTGCTGTTGGAAATTAAAATAATAAATTACAACTTTCACTACGACCGAGCTTTTTAAAGAATTTAGAGGAAGTGGTAAAGCTGCAATTGTTAGTGTAAAATAGATGGGTATGGTTATGCATAAATTACCTTGGTATTTTCTGTGTTTTTATTTTCAATACCGTATATTTCCTGTACTAAGTAGCAAAGTCCATCCACGTACAGTTTCTGTTTAAGCGCTTTCAATACATATGAACCATCCGAATGTTTTTCTACTACGGCTATTGTTGTGTGAGACTGTTTTGGTTCTTCGGAGCCTTCCTCAGCTACACAATGAATGGCTATTGGAATAATCTACAGGACAATTATATTATTATAAAAAGGTAATAACAATATTCTTTAAAAATTATATGTTAAACAGGATATGAAACGTACTTCTCGTTCAGGGTTATACAACAGGTCCTCCTCGTTATAAAAAGTTGGATCAAATACATGTGACGTTTGACAAAACTGTTGATTAGCACCTTTCTTGTAATGGTATGTCTCTGAATTCATAGAAGGATCCCGTGGAGAGTATCTGATTAATTAAAAGTCTTAAGTAGTAATAATAGAATAAATAATTACATTGTAAAAGTAAGATGATTTGACTTACACAACTCCGTTAGCTGAGACATCTTCTGTACAAAAATAATAAATTGTGATAGCACATCTTACGTCACAATCAAATGTAAATTCAATGTTGAATCTTGTGGGTTTATTATCGGTATCTCCATCTCCATAATGCTTAGCATTATGATGCTGAGAGGAAGTAGATGTCTGATCTACATTGCGAACTAAACGTAGTGATTCTTTTCTTATATTCACTAAGCTTTTTAATGTTTTTGTAGGATCATTGGCTTGAGGTGGTGGATATGGAAACTGAAAGTAATACTCATTAATCTACTTCAACGGCTTGTTTATAAATTTAAGAGTAAGAATAGAGACTTACCGGGGTCGGCCTACTTCCTAAGAAGTTTAGATCCGCATTCTCTCCAAAAAGATAAGCTTCTGGTTGAGGTGTGTCAAATCTCTCACCTCCCATTATAAAATGACTACCAAAATAACTTCCTGAAAAAAAAGTTTGCATATTAATTATGAATAAAAGAAAATGTGTATAGGATTAATACTGCAACATTGTCGTAAAATATAAAACAAGTATCACCTTTACGACCTAACCAAGTTATAAAAAATCATAAAAAGACTGTCAAAAAAATGTGATATGAGAAATCAAATGAAATTTTACACTAACCAGATCGTGGTGGATATTTGTATGCATGATTTGAGACAATATCAACTTCTTCAACCCCAGCATTTTGCCTACTTGTCAATGAGCCCATTTCATAACACGTATTTTACAAATTATTGAAAAAAACCTTCAAACTCCACCACA
Source organism: Trachelus troglodyta (assembly GCA_030142635.1). NCBI lineage: Eukaryota > Metazoa > Arthropoda > Insecta > Hymenoptera > Cephidae > Trachelus > Trachelus troglodyta. Next base: position 247,178 of record JARQTJ010000145.1, read on the forward strand.
AATATCAACCTGCTCCAAAATCACAAATCAGCTGTCTGTCAATAGCTGATCATCAACAATTTCAACCAAAACAATTAAGCATTTAGTTAGGATTAAAGTTATGCGAAGCAACACTGTCATCCGCGTAACTTTGTCCAACTCAATTTTACCGATGGAGTAACTCATCCAACATAAGTACAAATGTATAAAATCAATTTTGTACTTTCCTAGTTGAAGTTTCACAGTTATTGATTTCGTATAATACTCTAAAAATTGTAAGTATCAAAATGAGAGCAATTTTTACAACAATTGATGCTCTCAGTGTTTTCTACCAACAGTCAGTAACAAAGAAAGCTGTAATTCAATAATAACATCGCTACTTTGCGGATTGTGCATTTTGCCTTCAATTTAATGTGATGCGTGAGATTTTCTACGTTGTATACAACAGTGGTAGAAAGGAAAAGAACGAGGACAAAGTAAATTCCGCCCCTCTGTGGGCTTCGTCATTTAATTGCTTCTCGTCGATCATTTTTATTCCAAGTTTCGTCGCGATGCCATAATGAAGTCATTCGACTAGCCATCATTTAGTACCTCTGCATTTTGAAGTATTGTGTTCAGCATTTGTTATGTTGAAAATTGGTATAACAACGTAAGAAGTGTTAGCGTGTTATGTGATCAAACTTGTGAATTTCACTTGCATGATATTTTCGTTAATGTTTGGCACTTAATGCTTGTAATTTCTTGACAGCGTAACACTAGCGTCAAATTCGTTGGATCAGCTCTTATGGTTAGTACTTATTTTAATTGTTCTTTATACAGTTACGCTTTCACATTTTTAGTACGTTCATTACTTTAAGTCTTCAAAAGCTGTACGAAAATAAATGTGTTGTCATGTCACCTAATTGGCACAACAAGGCGTAGGTGAAGGAGAGATTTAAAATAATTGCAGGAGTTTGCTAACATCATTGAATAGTTGACGATACTTCTTGCAACTTTCTCAGTGTAATACAATAATTTTGCGAAAAAAATTGGATTTCCTAGTATTTCTTGATGATTGTTGTTTAAAATTACATAATTGCAGTAAAATGCTGTAATGTAACTTGTACAATGATAATACTGTTTTGTATCACACTATGAAATGAAATTGATAATAAATAGTAAACAGTTCCCTAATTAATTAATTGTTTTATAGGCTCTGCGTATGATGTCGGCCATAGTGCCAGGATCGCATAACATAGCAGATAACAATCAAATGTCCAACCACACTGCTGATAGGCAAAAGTTACAAGAAGATCTCCTTGCGGCTGCAAAACAGTGTCATGTTAGATTTGGTGGGCGTGCAGAATTGGCAACAGAGTCAGAAGCATGTGTATCCCAGCTGTGTTATATTTTTGAGCAGATTTTTAGTCATGGACTGCGTATTAATCGTATTGAGAAACTCAATTCTGCATTAAGGTATTTGAATTATGTTACAATTATTCCTACACAGAATTTTTCAAGGTCCTAAGTAAAGAGTGGTTTCAAGTGTAGTACAGTCAGTGATAAACTTTGTATGTAACTTCCTCCTGTGTTATCTCTTGTAAAACAGTAGCAGCAGGAGTGTTTCATTAGTGTAATACTTATCTTGTATACGTATGAATCATACTACATTGCAATCGTTTTGGACAAATGATATAGACCATACAGTCTCAAGTTTCACCCTTTAATCCATACCTTTTGTTTTAGGCTATCAATAGCTAGTATTTACCTGTAACTTTACCTGTTTGTTAAATAGACATGTATCCGACTTGGTCTCTGGTGGGTCCACAAAGACTACAAGCATTCCAGATATGGCATTCTGGCCATGTATTCGAGAGCAGCTCACATGGCACGAGCAAGAACGCTTCTGTGTCTTAAGAAAAGTCCATTCGGACTACGGTCGTGGTCGTGCGTGGCTCAGAGCAGCCTTAAATGAACGATCTCTTGAGCGTCACTTACACGCCATAATTAATCCTGACACCCTAAGTCCATTTTACGAAGAATGGGCATTTATACTCGACCAGGAGAGATCATCCGTACTACCACACGTAGCTGCAGGTTTGTTTTCAGTGCCTTTTAATAACAATGTTCATATTCGTGACATAAAATTATATCCTCTCCCTCTGAAGCATATATTAGCATTAAATCCTGAAGAGCTTATTGGTCCTTAATAATTCAATATTATAATATTAGGTCTTGGAACTATTCTATTTGCCATAAGGATAGACAACGAAGAGCTCGACGACAGATCTGGTGGAAGCGAAGTTGGCAGATGCAGAGTTTCGCAATCAGAGCCAATTATTTCATCCGTAATACCAGGTAAGCATTCCTTTCTTACTTTAATAATAAGCAGTGTCAGGTAGGCATACAACCTTTATAATTAACGTTACAAATTAATACATCTTATCGTATCGGGATGCAATAAGTACTGGTCATCTGTTTCATATCTATTTTTATTCATCTAGGCACGTCAAGTACGGATTTGGAGAAGCGCCGAAAGAAAGTGCCAACTCATATTATATCGTTTGATAACGAGGAGGAGGAGGAGCAGGAAGAACGTGACTTTAGTATGTCTGCCGTATCCGTCAGCGCTCCACCAACTTGTCTCAATTCTCCGATAGTAGCGCCTACAAAAAACTCACTATCTCCTTCCATTTCCCCATTGCCAAAACAACAGCCGCGCGATACCAGTAATATAGTCCTGAATGTGAAGCCAGTGGATTGGGATCAGAAGTATGAATGATTATTACTCTTGTATTTTATTATTTATTAATCTACATATGACTTGAAATTATTAAATTAACGTCTCGTAGTGAATCTCATGGTGAGGAGAGAGTATTAACGCCGATTACGGATTCAGGAAATATGGGAGGACTTGTTCCTGTTTCTCCATTAGAACAAACTCTAGATGATCTTTTAGTTACACCCTCAATGTACCCAGACGTAAGTTTATTATACTTCCAGATATTAATTTTATTAAAAAGTCTCGTCTGGATATTTAACAATAAATTACATGGGAATTTCGTACTAGGATTCTACAGAGGTTACGGAAGCTGCTGTAGAAGCTACAGAGCCACTGGTGGGTCTGGATATGCATGCAGATGCTGATAACCTTGACGTAGATGCTCTGCGTATTAGATTAATAGCTATGGGTGAGGTTTTAGAGCAGGCTAGGGAAGATGCTGTAACAAGTAGATTACAGCTGGCAAGATTTCAAAGACAGCATCAAGACTATCTTGAAAGGCACGATCTGCAATTACAAACTTTAAACAGGTAATTTTCACTGTCTTTAATGACTGCGTAGATCAAATTCTGATGTCCCATTACTATTTTGTATCACGACAGAGAGAACGAACTCTTGCGACAGCAATTACGCAAGTACGTAACTGCTGTTCAAATGTTGAGGAGAGATTCGGATTCTACTACAGTATCTGAGGAGGAACAATCTTTGGATTATCATAGCGAAGCACAGCAGTACCAAGATAAACTGGTTCAAGTCGCCGAAATGCATGCAGAACTTATGGAATTCAATGCCAGATTGACAATGCAGTTGACAAACCGGTAAGATGATCTCGACGGGAACGTTTTATCAAAATACATGATTATGCATGACATATGTGACATAAGAAACTGATACTTGTATCACTTGGCTTTTGTAACAGGGACAGGCTGGTAAAGTTACTGCAAGCTGAACTGGAATGTCTTCGTGGTCCGTTAAGTGAGGATGATTTACCTTCAGAACCTCCATGTCTTATTCATATATGGATACCATCAGCTTTCCTTACCGGACAGTCATCCGATGTACATCATGTCTACCAGGTAAACGATTTTAAAGAATAATATTTGAGTGCATTAAACAAAAAAGTATTTTTACATATTCAATGTATAAGAAACTTATCGTTACTGGCCGATATAAAAATCTCCATTATGCGTAATACGATCTTCGTTATAGATATACGTCCGTATCAGGGACACTGAATGGAATATTTATCGGCGTTATGCGCAATTTTATGCTCTCTACAAGGAGCTCAAAAAGCACGACGCCATTGTGACGACTTTCGAATTTCCACCAAAAAAGACAATAGGAAATAAGGTAATTATTGTGCATGTTAATAAAGGATGTAGTCGCAATTCTGAAACAATATACAGTGGACCTGGTAGATAACATATGCAGTTTTCCGTAAAACCTACAATTTCGCATGTTCCAGGATGCCAAATTCGTAGAAGATAGGAGGCAAAAGCTACAGCAATGGTTAAGAAGAGTCGTCGGTCGATTGGCTCAGTGTTCACCAGCATTTTCTTCAAGGCCGAGTAGGCAAACTCTTGTATCTCTGATGCCTTTTTTTGGGTATGTCAATCACGAATATCCAAACAGTGAACGAATAATAAACTGATAAAATCACACATACTTCATTACATCAATCTATGAAAATCTGCGACGAAACTCTAATAGAGATTCAGCGCAGTATTGTTAATCTTGATCAAGTAGAATCGCTCTAAGCGTTGAATCGAACGAAAGACAAAGGATCGAATCAATTTGAAAATTTATGATCATTCAAAATTCTTGAGTTTACGCGTCACGTTGTTTCTTTCACAGCGACCTACCGAATAATGAAGATTCGAGAAAGAAGAGCAATTCTACGAGAAATACGTTTTCCTCCTCGCCTCAATACATGGGTCTATAATCAGTAATGCTTTTATAGAAAATTTGTACATACAAAAATTTTATTTAGATTACCAACGTATACCTATATATATAAATATATATATATATCGGAATATATATATATATATCTGCGTATAGATATGTATTAAAGATAACTATTAAAAGCTGGCCTTTTATACAAACGATAGTATTAATAATTGCATTCATTTTTGAATAACGTGTGAGGGATCGTGCGACAGATTTTTCCATTGTTACCTGTTTGTTCCCATTGTTGTACTGCAATTGTTGTGTTCCTGCTAGTGGAACGGTAAACAAAAATCCAACACGACTTATCTGTGATCCTATCGTGTAAAAACTGCTCGATTCTTATAGTGTTCATATATTTTCTTCAATTCAAAAGCAGCAATATCGAGGTTCCAAGTGTGAATTATTTTTGTCTTTACAAATAAATTTTTTGCGGATGCATCGAACAATACTTTTGGTTCATTTAATATTGTAATAGCTAATTGAATTAACGCGGATATAAGATCAGTGATTAATTACAGGCCACGTATTTAAGAGTATATTTCGTCGTGTAAATGAGACTGTGCGTCAAAATACAATAACAGCAAATAATAATGGCACATAAATGTAAAAAGAAGCATCAAGGAGACATTAATTATAAACTAAGTAGGATAGACTTGTGATTGGTTCGTTGAATAATAATGACTTTGATGATATAGTTCTTTTTTAAATTTTATTTATGTAAGGCGACTTAACAGTAATATAAAAAGGTACACTTTTTTTTTCATTTATACTTTACCGATAAAAATAAAAGTGCATACTGTCATTATTATTGGAACAAGTACATACATCTTTACGCTGATAAATAATAATTAAACTAATCGTGTAATAAGAACCATACGTTTAACAAGTTGCGCAGAAAAATTCTCTCACTATGGAGAGGTAAGGTGAACCGGACTTGTTATACTGGAATCAGGGTTACAATATTTATATAACATTCTCCGACATTGATATCTATTTATTAAATATTTGTTCATGAACATTCTTTTGAATAATCCTTATTAGTCGCTGACGTTGACTTTAAAGTTTGACAGATCGTTAAAATCTCTTGTCATTATGCACTGTCGGAGCCAAAGTCAATGCTCACCATTCCATATTGAGAAACGTAGGTTGCATAGAATATAATACCAATTGTATATTTTTATTAATTATTATTATAACTATTTGTAACTATCAATCGCAAAGGAAACTTCGCAATAATACGCGCTAAGTCTGCATCACAATTTTTCATTCTTTCTTTTCTTTAATCGGTAATCGAAACATATGTTAGTCACCTCGTACACGTTTTTCAGTAATAAAACTGGTGGCTCATTCGCAATAGAAATCATTATAGTTTATTATAATTATATCTTAATATGTATAGTGTATCACTATACGGTGTAACTTGATTGATAATTAATGTGTCATAATGAAAGGAAAGGACAGATAAGAAACAATAGAAATAATCAGGATGAATCATGTGTATGTATGTATAATATAAATGAGAGATGATGCTTAAATTAATGATTTAATTAGAAACAGGAGAGGGAAAAGAGTATTTCGTTATTGTAGTATCAGAGCCCATAAGTCAAAATACAAAAGTAAAGGAAAATCTAGATAAAAGTGTTTTCACGCGCAGGATTGTTTACACAGATAATTCATGAAGTAACTCAAATTTACGTGTTTGTTTCGTATCTATTTCTGTGTCTGTGATAACCGTGACCGTGATAGCGCTCCGACATTATTTCGTTACAATTATTTTCTTTTGTTGAAATAGAAAAAATAAATTGTTCGGTGCGATAAGATAAATCCAGGGGAATGAATGGCGTCTATTGATTAAATGAAATTTGTCTATGTTTTTCTTGTTCTTGTCTTCCAAACAAATACAAAACGTAGAAAAGGTTTTCGTATCGATTCCAACCCCAAAATATGAGACTCGAGTGGATCATTGATTTACTTTCTTCGTGAATTCTAGAAATTTCCAATCCATCTTAAGACTTTGATATATTAACTTTTTTCTTTAAAGCGCAAAATGACAAGTTAGTGTTTTACGATTTATTCGCTATTGCTAAATGCAAATTATAAAATAATATTATGATAAAAAGACGAGATATAATACGTTATAGATACTATATATTAAAATAAGCTGCTAACGCGGGTTTGATTAAAAATATGAAAAATTAATTTTATTGCTTCTCCATCGTTTTCGTTTTTTCTCCCTGTCTTTCCCTACTCAAAATAAGGATGAAGGAGTTACGTGTAAAACTAAAAAATACACGATCATAATCGGTTCATTCATTCTTACAGGAGTATTTATACAGGCAGGAATGCTTGGAATCCATATTGATAATAGGGGATGAAGCATCTTTTGTTCTTTTTCTTTTTGTTGTTTCTCTACGCATCTACGCGCTGGGAATTATTCTCGAAATTATTACTATGTATATAGATTCCATCGTTATAAAAGCAAGGTTTGCCCTTAGCTCGTGTAAATAACGAGCTTTCATTTGTACTAAATGTTCACTTACAATAGTCAATGGTATCTATTGTAGTTGACGTTTACTAAAAAAATAGTGTGCTTAGTTCAAGTCGGATGGTAAGTGTCGACCGTGCGTAGGCCAATCGCTTTCCAATTATCGCTAGGCGGATATAGTAATTATAAAAAGAAGTGAAGATATTAAAAAGAAAAGATGATTAAATCAAAGTAAAGTAACTGGCATTATTTTTAAAGAACAAATTTAACGTGTTCGACACTCTTTTGAATTAACTCGATAAATTTCATACTTGTTTAGATCTTTTTATTGGTTTTTATCGATCAACCAAGGACCCTAATATTATTTCAAGTAATTACGATTACCGAATATCAACGCATAGGATACAAATGATATTTCAGGTCGAGGATTTAGCAATAGATTTTTATTATAAGTTTAAAAAAAAATTTTAATTTTCAACTGCCAAGAACAGAAATCAGGTTATCCTCGTGTAACTTACTGTCCCAGCTTCGGGATACGAAGAATGGATAAATTTTTTAAAAATTATTACACTGCGTATCCGCTAATATTTTTCGCTGACTAATTTTGATTTAGCCCTAGGACGGACTAGAACGAAAACACGTGAACGAGTTAGATAAAAGATTAGTAATTTTTTAAAAATTTCACTCGCAAACTTACGACCAGAAGTTTTGCTCTGATAAAATTTAATTATTGACTGACAACGTCAATGAACGCGAGCACTTTGTAAGATACTCTAAAACATGAACCTGCCGCTGGATTAAATAGTCAAAATTTCGTTAAAATCCCTATTTTCGTAACGACCCTGCGAGGTTGCAAAAACGAAAAAGTCAAATTACACCGAATAAAAGTAACACAAACGACGTTAATCTCAACGAAAAAAAAAGTAACAGCAATTTGGTATTCTTGGCTAATAAAAAAAAAGAGAGAAACCCTAACCGAATACCGTCCAAATGATTAACATTATTACAAAAACAATACTGAAACGTTAATAATATTATCAGTATTATCACGTTTATCGTGATGTTATCAGGGTAAATATCGCTCGTGCGGCACGACGCTATAATAAAAAAACAATAAATAATGTTTCATATATTTATTATAAAACAGTGAATAAAAGTTGCATTTAATTTTCAGCAGGTATATAAAATTTTTTTTTCTCTTTCCAAGATATTTTTATACAACATACATGTTCTATGTACTGGAAACTTGACTCGTTCTGAGCATCTTACAAATTACAATATATGTTCAATAATAATTATCGTTAAGGTGCATGTTCCTGCAACAATACATCTGGACAGTCCTAGGGTTAAAATGAATGTATTAATTGACACAATTCATTCTGCCATTCTGAAACCTGCTCAGATTGATTTAGATATGTTGAGAATGTACCGAACGGGTTGATCATCGTCAGTTATCATTTCCATCGCACTTTTTTATTTCTTTTTTTTTCTCATTTAATCCTTCGTTTAATCATTTATTTATTAACTCTTCATAAGGGGATCGTTCGCTATTGTGTCGCGTACAAGTGTCATTAACCTACGACCGTCTCGATAAGACAATTAAGAATTTCCGCCTAATTCGCACGAATTCGTATCCTCCCACTTTACTTTTTGTTCGTCGTTCAATTTTGGATTTATCCAAATAACAGGTAATCATTTAGCAGTCTTTACGCACGTTACTCCGTCTTTTCGAAATTGACAACAAAAGCCAACAATAATTATGATAACACATTATGCGAATTACACGAAGGTTAAGAGAAATGGAGTCTCGGACCAAAAGAGACAAAAACGACCTCGATACCACCACTAAAATTCTATCAATAAAAATTCATTCGACAAACGATTAATCCGGATCATTTTTTAAGATCCACGAGCAAACTTCGTCCTCGACTTTGTCACGTCGACCGGATCCCAGAATCCTCGATTCTCTTGAAAATTTTCAAAATCCACGCCGCGACCACGTGGCTCTTTCATACCGAAGACATCCAAGTTCCCGAAGACGACTCCGAGAAGCTTTTCCGTCCTTATCGCAATCTCAAAAAAAAAAAAATCCCATCTTCCAACAATCACGGCATCATCCCCAAGACCAATCGCGAAGCAGGCATTATTAACCCATGGCTTGGACTGTCCGGACTTAAAGTGCTCTAGAAATCTGTGCCACTTTTTATCAAAAGACCGGCGTGAATTTCATATTGAGGAATAACATTGTGAAGAAGGTGTGCCAGAGACGGATCCTAATAAAATAGGTATGACGATACGGCAACGTACGAAGGCGTAAAGCATACGCGTCCGAGGGACGTAAAGATAAAGAAAATCAAAAGAAAAATCTTTGTTTTTTAAATAAAAGAACACATTTTCGAAGTGCAGTGAGATCACGGCGCACTTTGAGATATAAAAAAAAAACGAATGGCAAACGCATCATCATCGTTTCTCTTCCTCTCACCCTCTCCTCATTTTCATTTTTTTCTCCTCTTTATTCTCTTTTTATATTCCTTCGCTCCCACACCAGCCTCTTCCCGTTACTTTCTTTCGCCCCGCTCGTTACCTTTTTCCTCGCGACCCATCAAACGCTCGCGCTTACAGACTCTACAATTAACCTTCGTGTATTGTGTGTAGCACACTGTGCCACGCATGCTAAGGCATAAATTTCCTAGTGAGCTGGTTCAAAGAGAGCATAGACCAGTGTGCCAGGTACTTATGTGTTAACATTTCTCAATGCTGTAGCTAAATATACATTACAGTATAAGACAGTATATTACTATTGTATTTGAGAGAAGACATAATAATAATAATAATAGTAATAATAATAATAATAATAATAATAATAATATCCAGTATGAAAAAGAAAGAGACGAAAGGGAAGTAGCATAAAAAATTAAAATTTTTCTCCTCGCACGTTCCTCCATTCTCTATCCGTTTATCCACGAGAAGACTTGTCTTTGCATCTCCAAGAAGATAAATCATAACCATGAAATATTGTTTGCAAGAACTTAGTGTATTTTAACGAAGCGACAGTGAGAGACAGAGGAAGAGAAAGATAGAAAGAGAAAATAAGAAAGACAGACAGATAGTGGGGAAAAAGAGAGAGAGAATAATAAAAAATAAAATTGAACTTGTCGAGTGGCTATATCTGCGAATACTTAAACGATAATTTAAGCCATCGCGCGGATAACGCGCCATTTTTCTTTTTCTTTACATGGTACTTATTTATACGTCACGTACCAACATACATATATGTATACTGCTCTCGATGATAGAAGAAATCAGAGTTGTAATTATTTTTGTTCAATAGTTCATCTCGCTGATGATCGATCATCTGTAAGCCAATAATGGTAACCTTGACGAAGAAATCGTTGACCAAGCCGAATCTTCTGACAATGCGTAAATTTTGCACAAGTGATAAAATAAAGCTGATAAAGTGAAAAACTCGAATGATATTTCGCGCACTAACATATATGTATACTGAGATCCAATGCTTGCTTGCTCATGCACTCGCGTTCTGTGTTAAGTTTATAAATATATTAGAAAAAAAGAGGATCTGACACACGTTCAGTGTCAATTATCTGTGTAATTACACAAAAAATAATTTCAAAATAACGTAGCGACGCGTCGTCAGTTGTCGGGACGCCAATCGGCGATCTACGAGCTATCAATGATTTCTAGATCATCGAGCGTAGCCTTTACAATTAAATGACGAACACGTCGGTCTGTTCCTGGTTCTGTTACATTATAACCTCGCGTTACTCGCCGATGGCTTAAACGATATTTCTCGATATTATAATACATACATACTGTCATTCTCGTATCGTAAGACGCGATATTACTTTTTATGTTAATTAATTAATTAAAAAAAAAAAGAAACGTCGCCACGACGTGATCCGTTCACGTTCTACAAAAGAAACACGCACACCAGTCATTTAAAAAAAAAAGATTTAAGGAGTCGTTCATCTATACGCAATACTCTGATACCGCACACTCGTTTAAAACCGCATATCATTATTTTCAATCAATATTTAATATTGTCAGTTGTCATTAATCATTTTTTCTTTCTTCCTTCTCCTTACTCGTCTCACCAAAATATTCGTTCGCATTTCCAATTGGGTTTTCTGTGTTTCCACATTCCCCTCTGCTATCATCCCCTCTCTCCACCGTTAACACGCATTCTCCGTCCCGTAATCGTACGCTTCTTAATGGGTTGTACATATTCAGATTGTAATTCTAACGTAATACGGATTTACGTTAACGAATATCACCGTGTAGCCCTATGGTGACCTTTGCCACCGCGAAAACATGAGACATGCCTTGTAATTATTGTTATCGTTAACATTCGATGGGATATTACGTGCTCTCCACATCCTTTTACCATAATTTTTGTAATTCTTTTTTCTTTTTAATCTCTCACCTTCCATCGTACACGCACACCGCACACGCATACACACATCTCGCCATAAAGTACACGCATACACACACTGTAGAGATATTTTAATTGTTTTTTTTTCTTTCAACGCACATTTTCCCTCTTTCTTTTTTTTTTGTTTTCTTCTCTTTCCTCTCGGCACTACGACGACTCCCGTTTAACGATTCCTCGACGACGCTCGTTTACAATTTGCCAATAAAGAAAAACAAATGAAAAAACGCACGATGATAAATCAGGAGGAAATTTTCATTGGCCCCGTATTCTCAAAGCTGCGCAATCGGACTGTCATGTTACATTCTTTTTTATAATAGCTATCTACGAATCGGCTTTCGTTATACGTTGCAGGTGGGTGGCAACGGAGACGCATATAATAGAAAAAAAAACAAATTCATGGCGCATCGCTGAGGATAAATTAACAGTGTACTCTCTCTTTGATTAATCGTGTCCGATCGCGACGCCATTTCGATTCTCCGTGTAAAACTTAATAATAATAGTTATCCGTTAGAAAACGTCTCTCGGGGGTGTCGCATGTGCTTTTCACTCTTCGCCTGTCAAGTTTACTACAAAAGGCCATAGGGCTACGCGACGTTCGTGCCAGCCCCCCTCCCTCTCACAACAGAGCAGTAATTAGTAAATATTTGTTGTTAGCATACAAGTAATAATACAAAACGATAAAAAAAATTCTAACAAGTGATCGTTAACGCTATGAGGTTGGATTATTGAAACTGGTAAAAGCTTAATTGAAAACATTATAGACGGGTACCTTATGTTATATACCTAGTAATTAGGTAAACCACGTACGGATCCGTATAATTTCGCCCTCGTTTAATTTTTTTTCTCTTTTGCTTTACACTTTGTAACCGTCATTATCGTCGTCGTCGTTCGCCGACATTCAAATTTAATACTTTTCATCATTTTGAATATTTATCCCTGTATACAAAACTAAAGTTGTTTTAGCACGATTTAGCACTAAATTTAGAATACACAATTTCATTAGTCTTTTTCCCTGTAGAACACAATGTTTATTCCTAAACGTTGTTTTCAGTTATCACAAATTATTGTTCCTCGTATTCATTATTTATTGTTTCAAATATTTAACGGAGCTCAGGTTCCCTCTTTCAAATACTTTTTATCGATGCGATTATCAAATCCTCTTATTTATCCTTCGTCCTCGTAACCGTCTTCGTTTCTCGGTCCGTACGATCCTCGTTAAAATCGCCGACCGAAACGCCCACAGTCGTCGCAATCATAATCAATTTCATCCACGTCCTTATCACGGTAATCTTGTGTTCCCTCCATTTTCATTTTGTTATCATCCTCTTCGTCACCTCTTGTTCCTCCAATAATTAAACGTATCCCCGTCTTGACGAAAGCGCAACGATTCGCATTGGGAGCTGCTGCTGTTATCAATTCGGTAACTTTACATTTTTCGGCGTACCTATATGTATACATACATATATATCATTGTATTCCAAGTCACAGTTAATCCACTTTCCAGCCATGAGGTTTGCTTCGGACGAAAAAGTAGACATTTACACACACACACACACACACACACACACACACACACACACACACATATATATATATATATATATATATATAAAAGAATAAAAATAATAAAGATAACATTAACGCGTGCGATCGTGTGTCCCGTGTGGTACGTAATACGTGGCATACAGCGGAGAGAGACACAGGAACGAAGAAAAAAGAAAAGGTAAAGAAAGTAGAAAAAGAAAACTGAGTCAAGAAAGATAGAGTGGAACATAAACGATTCGTAAAAGGGAGACGCGGTTATCATTCCTTCCTTTCTTTCGTTCGTAGTAATATTATTTTTTTGTATCTTTTGTGTTTTTTTTTTCTTTTCTTTTTCCTTTACGCGTCTCACGCCGTCGATCGAAGGATGCAGGAGGACTATGGGTTTGGAGGTGGTGTAGGTGGTGTCGTGTGCGAAGAGGGTGATGCACTGGCAACCATTGTCGGACTGGCCGGCTGTTGCAATGGCAGGAACGCTGATCCCAAGCTTGGCTTTAACTGGAATCCTACGCACGGCTTTGGGCAATAGTCTAGTTTGCTCAAGTCTACCATGGGTCGCCTATACACACGAAAAAGGTATTCTCCTTTAAATAACGCAACAAAATCCACGCATGCACTCGCATCCATCGTCCAAACAACCTCGGTCAAAAGCCACAGGCACTTTGCATAAAAGTTTTCAAATCTTGAACCGCGAATAATTTTTACCCCAAAGAGCGCAGGTAATTCTCATGCAGAGACAACGACAAAGAAGAAGCTTCGACGGTTCCTGACGTGAGATACTCAGTTTAATTTTTTTTACCACTGATTCTCGCTAAAAAATGTATTTATTCTTTTTTTAATTTAATCCCAAATGATTTTACCGTACTTAGTCATTCGCACTGTGCCACTGACATTCTCACAGCCAATACTGGCTTCGTTACTGCTAGTAAAGAAGTATATTGAGTCTTTAAATGCCATTACCTGCCATCCTCGACAAACTTGAGATTGACTTTCTCACAGCCATCGGGCGGTTCCCTGGCTAGGAACCTATTGATGTGAGGAGATGTGCCCAGACGTCCTTCTCTTTCCTGTTCCGGCGTAGAGCCACGGCTTCCACCTATGAAAAGTAAAGTTAATAAGGTTAACGAAAACAGCAGGTATCAAGAGCTCGGATACAGAAGCAACGGCCAATGGATAATATTGGTTGCGCTAATAAGTCAAACTTCGTTTCATGCTGCGCACAGCCTTCGCGGGTTCTGACCCGCATAGTTTACACCTGTACATTCCTGAAAGAGCGTACAGGGTTATCATTTCTATTTTTGATAACCAACGCGGTTACGATATGTCGTCGCGAAGGCTTTGCAAGTACCATAAATACATTTTGATCTCAGACACGCAGACGATGCAATACTTGCAAGAATACATAACGCAAGGAACTTGCAGGGCTGAACTATTTATAAGAAAAATAAACCTTGCAGTAGGATATGGCATACGTTCAAAGGTCAATATGCACATTGCAGCCATGTCACTCAATAATTGGATCATTGGATCATTGGCTCTGCCAAAATTCAATTCTGAAGGACTGTCGTATTTGAAGTTACAGTTAAACGTCGTTACACTGTATATTTTTGTAGGAGAACCAATAACGGCATGCCCAACACACTTAGCGTATAACGATCGCAGATGAAGCATCGCAAAAAAAAAGAATAAAATAACAATCCGCCAAGAGATACGTAACAAACAAGCGCACATCGTATTTCGATACTAGAGACTCGATGCTGCTTTTTACAAATTTCGCAAAGAATTCCTTTACCTTGGCGACACTATTGTAAGCTACTCGTACGATAAAAAGGATAACTGCAATTAATTATTTTGTCACACATACATTTTTGCCTGGCAATGAATTGTGAGTGAAAGTGTATCCGGATTTAAAAGCAACGTCAACGACCGTCTGGTCTTGTATTCATGAAAGCCGATGTAAGCTTACTGGTATTTCAAAGTATATTTTCTCTGCATTTGCGCACGTATACTCGTTACTGGTGTTTAGGTAAAGTAGCGAAAAATTTGGCTCATCCAAAGAGACGGTCCTATTACAGTAATTGCAGGGACGTGCGTTCGGCTCCGCCATTTTTCACGCAATTTCCAAACGCAACGAGAGATCGAACGTGCGCCAGTTAGATGGTAAGTGAAAATAAATATTACGTATCATTAACGATAGCATCCGATTATTATACAAGTAACGTGTACATGTATCTATTAAATTCCATCTGTTGTGTATAGATTCTTACCCGTTGGTTAACTGCGCATACCGTCACTATTTTCTATAAACGTGTATCTATCAACATTTATATCACACAGGACGTTTATCGTGAAACAGTGTAAAGCATGCAGACGCTAAACTGCAGTTCATGAGAATAAATAATAAAATAATCTGTACACGCAAGGTAGCATGCACGACCGTTTATTAATCGTCGAATATTCGTATGCACTTAGTCGTGGATTTTAATTTTCACTTGCTGGCGATATCGCACTCTTGCATCATTATTTTTCGTTATTCTTTTACAATCGCTTTTCAGTAGACCGAGAGAGATCATAAGATAATAAAAAGAAAGGTCACTGGCGACCGTACCGAAATATGGATTCTCTTGACCTTTTGATTATTTAGTTATAAAATCAACCACCCCAATATCGGCATAGGATATCGAGGGGTGATGATAATATATATATCTTCAGTAGCAAGATGTCTCATGCCCATGCGTGAATGTAAAAAGAAAAGAAAAAAAAAAAAGAGAAGAGAAACGATGGGATGTTCGTTTTGAAAGAGAGGAACGGCAAAATGCTACGAGCAAGAGAAAAATGAGAGAAAAATAAATATATGATGGAGTATCGACAGAGAGGGGCAAAGATATAGAATGATCACAGAGAAAAATATCTGGGGAAACAAAGACAAGGAGTCAAAGTCAAAGAGTAATATGTCACAAAAAGATAGTTTGGTTCTTGTGGGGCAGCCAACCTTGTGGGAGATCGCTAGGTGGACGAGAGGCATCCATAAGACCAGGGATCAGCGGAGACTCAGAATTCCTAGACGGGGGGCCTGTTTTGGCAACAGGCACACACCACTGTTAGTCTGTTATTAGATGAGCGACAAGACGCGGTGTTATCGATTAAATAATTCATGGTCGATTAAAATTTGTTGCTTGGTTCATGGTTATCGCAGGGATAACGTTAAGGTGTTCTGGATTCGAATTATATTGCAATGAGAACGTACGATGAAGATTATTTTCACATGGACATCTCGATGAGATAAAACTTTAAAGATCAATATATCCTTGTAAACGTTATACTGCGATCCGCGAAGATTATGAACGTCTATTGAAAAAGGAATGCTTGAAGCCACTGGATTACCTGAAGAATACGAACTGGATGGAAGGTCAGTGGCTGGAGTTTGGGTATTGACACTTCGGGTGGCCCTTAGGAGATCGGCGAGAGGTGCTCGGTGTCCATCGGGCGTCGTCTGCTCGCGATATCTTGCGTACTGTAATATATTTTTAACACAGAGTTCATGTCTATTCATTATATTCAAAGTGTGGACGAATGATAAGGAAAATCATTTATTATCAACCTTGTCCTCGACAGGATGATCCGAATCGCTAGTATTGGTTGCTGATTTCAGCACCAGTCGCTCTATTTCCTGATTGAGTGATTCGATGGAGGAACGCATGGGGGGCCTCATGGGTTTCACCGGTATGTTCATAGGACTTGCTTTTGTACTCAAACTGAATTGGCTGTCTGTGAATAGATAAATAACGCTGACTCAATTAGATTGATTGATCGGTGCAGATTGGTAAACGACTAAATAATTCTCACTATATGGCTTACGCATTGGGGTTTGTGAAGCGATACTGGGCAAGAGTACTGTGTGATCACCAGGTAGAGCAGGAGGAGCTCCACTCTGCATTATAAGTCCAAATACAGCAGTCCTTTCTCTACTACTGGTGCTTTCTTTGTTGGTGCGTTGTAATCTGTAACATGACCGAATATAATTGTTGATGCAAGTTATACGATTGTGTATACAAGGCAAACAAGTTGCGGTTCAGCCATCTCGATTTTTATAAAGAATGAACTACAGTTATGTATTCTTCAAATGTTTACTAAGTAGCAGTATGAGTTTTTTTACTGCTATCTCACGTAAGAATGAAATTACATAAACCATCTGTACGACGAGGCCGCATACTAATAACAGTTTAATATATTTAAGCTTAGAAAAAGGTTTATACGTACCGATGCCTTATGTATTTCTCCAGCTTCTCGTCGGTAGGAGTTTGTTCTGGTGGATGGCGGGTATGCATCTTCCGCGGTTCATTGGACCACTCTTCAGTCTACAAAAAGGTTATTGTCCTCTGTCAATGATAGCTTATCGAAATAGGTATATCGTACGCAAATACGATAGTCGAAATTTCAGGGAAACTTCATATTTCATTTGAGAATGTACACGATGATTTCTTTTACCTGAGTTGATTTATCCACTAGGAGTAAACTGGCATGAATGTAGTAAGAATCACGTGGCCATTGTCCCTTCAAGTATATTGTGTCCAGTGATGCCGTTCGGCGAATATTTTGACTTCCACTCAAGCTCTCGCTACAGCGGCCGCTCAGTGTTTTTGATTTGGCTAGAAGGAAATATATTTCAATGAAAGAACATATGGTATACCGTATGTTTTATAAACGCATGTTGAATTTTCTATACAAGCGTCAGGTCGTAAGAGTGCGAGTGCTATGTGGTTATGACTGGATGTACGTGCTCTGGCATTTTTGGCTATTATTTTACTCTTTTCTTTGCTTTAATAGGACTAGAACCGACCCAGAAAGTTATGTTTTCGGTTTCCAGATTGAGAAAGCATAGTGGGTGGTAATTTGGAGCATACGAGTAATGATAAAGGAAAGGAATTGAAATACTTTGCATAGATACAAATGTAAAATGGAACCGAACTAAAAATATGTATTCGGTTACCTGGTGAATTACAATTAATATATACTAAATGTTGTAGTGCTTGTAAATATTATGTTATGGAATTACATTTAACATTTAATTTTTTTAATAAGACATATTAAGTATGTGTAATCTTGAAAATGTATAAATAGCATTTTAACATTATTACTTTTTGCACAATTCTTACCATCATTCTTAGACTTTCGGTGTAATAAATTCAGTATTTATCTATTGTGCAGACTGACACCCGTTCATGAAAAATTATGAAGAGCAGAGTGGCAAAAATATATTTCCAATGTTCTCTTCAGATATTCGAAAGAAATCTGTTACACTAAATGTTACTTTGCACATATATGTTTTGCACTTGTGTATCTTCAATGATAAAAACAATATATACATATAGACTTTTGAATAAAACAATATTGAGTTTTAAAAAGGGTTTTCATAAGCTTTATGGATTTTAAATAAAATGAAAATCTAAATGTGATATATAACAATCAGTTAGATGTATTTTGATTTCTTGGAGATGCAACTAAAGAAATAGAAATTGAAGGATTAAAAAATAAAATGACACAATCTAAAAGAAAACTGTTTAGGTAAATAAAACAAATATTTCCATTATGTAAGAAATTGAGTGATCATATCATATGCATAATATCAAACATAATAACATAATAACTCTCTTTCTTTGATTTGAAGCTTTGTATTTTTCACTAGCCAATATTTCAATCAATGATAAGCTGTGTAGTGTCAGTTTGACACATCCATTTGAGTAAACATAATAAAAGTGTTAATCTGAAAGTGTCATTGAATATAGATCATGAGACTCGAATTCAAGTAAGTTCGATAATCCAAGTATTGCCCAAGAGAACAGATATTATTAAAATATCACAATAGAAATAGATGAACATAAACCAGAGTTTTTCAACAATAACGAAAAACCCATAAACAAACATCTATCCCTATGATCTACAGAGACATCCACAATCTAGCCAAGGAGCTCTCCTATTCTCTATAACAATACTCCAGTCTTAACCTGCAGTCCATAATTGAAACTCACAATCCGAGCACAAGGCGTTAAATAACACTAAACGAAAGTCAGGAAAGGTAGGAATACATAAACTCGAAGATACCTTTGTAGGAGAGAGAGCCGGGACTCCGCTGGCCCGAGGAGGCCGAAGTCTCCGGGGAAATGCGGGCCCGCCACGCGTTCGCGTTCGTCGGCGATACGGTGGGACTGTTGCTGTTGCTCTTCCTGAGATTGCTGCCTTGCCTGCTCTGTCGCAGGAGCGAGCTCACGGGCAAGGTGGCCCGCATCGGACCCTGTTTTGACGTGGAGCATGGCGAGGACTTTCGCATCCGCTGCGACCCCGACATTTTGTCATGTAGACAGATGCGGCCTTCGTAGTAGGAAACGGGTGTCGTGGAGCGCGGTAGCGCGCGAGGCACAGAACGCGGCTTGACGCGCGCTCGCGACGACTCCTTTCGCACAGTTTACCTCGATACTCACTCGCACGGGCCGGCCCACGGATTCACAAGCAGTCCGACAATGCCCTACGCGTCTTGTCATTTGCAATGTTCTGCTGGTTCAACACGCACATCACGTGACCGTCGATCCCGGCCGGCCATTGGTGCTCCTCGAGCCCAAAGAGCGTCGTACTACGCTGGGCCGCGAGGCCGCGTTCCATTCACTACCACTGTAGCACGACGAGCGTCTATCCCTTTCTCTCTCTTGGACACGTTCGCCCTCTAATGCTTTACGTCCTTCCTGTCCCTCGTCGTCGCCCTGGCCACACCGACGCTATACTTCTTTGTCGTCCTAGCCCGCACCGTCGCCACTGACACTACTTCCACCGCCGCCGCCGTCACAACCATCCAGAGACTCTCAACTCAACCTTCTTCTTCTTCATGTACTGGCGTTGACTGGCGTCGACCCACGTAACCTTTTGCACGGGCCACCCCACCCGAGGATAATCGGCCACTATTCGGTTAACTGATAGGTCTCGAGTAACCTAACCTCCATGCGTCGTCGTATCCAGTCGATCGCATACGTAACCCAGCCTCCACGCACACTGTACCACTACACAATAATACGATTCTATACTTTCGAAAAACGGATCGCCCGGAATTTTTCACTTGGAGAAACCCAATCTTTTCTTCCTTTCGACTTTAAGGAATGATCTGAGCAGCATTAATGCCAGTTGATGCTTCTACAGACGCGTACAACGGTGGCGCGCTTTTCGTGGTGTCTAACCTATTACTGTACAATTTCCTAGACTATAAAGAGACCGGGAAAAATGGTAGCGGGTTAGTATATTGCTGATACTATGCAATGGACTTTATGTGATTTTATCCATTGAGCCTGATCGATTTTATATTTAATATTCCATAATGATCTCTCTATTTTTCTCTCGCTTTCCATTATAGAGGGGTTATGTCATGCACGTCAAACTGTACCAAGCTAGAGTATAAACGGTATGAAATTGTGAAATATAAATGTAGAGAAAATCTATCGTAGCATGTACCGGAAATACCGAGAGAGATAAGAACAACAACGTTGCCACCGTAAACTCATAATTTACAGCTTCCTTAATCTGACAGCGGCAAACTTACTCCGAAATGCAAGCAAAACGCTGGATGGTCTCGTAATTGATTTTACGACGTCGCCCGTTGTCTCGGTGAAACTGCATCGTAATAACTTACAAAACGGGTATCCCAGTCGGGTACTTTACGCTCCAAGTTTACCATTTCGCTACTATAACGACAATGCGGCTATCATATTATAACTAATTGATTGAGCCATCTACTATCTACGAGACGTCTTGTTGATCTTTACTAATTGCCATGGAGCGACTTTTAATATATTTGTATTTAGATGCTGCTGGACCGAATCTACTAGAAATAGAAAGCTATAAAGTTGTAGCTTCGAAGTAAACAATCTTAACATCTCATAAAACTACTCGCAACGCTAATCATTTTCATCGTAAGTACTATTACTATCTGCAGCTAACATTATACCAAGAACTAATGGAAATACTGGTTCAGTTTGCGTTCGGTAA
This sequence comes from Trachelus troglodyta, assembly GCA_030142635.1. Lineage (NCBI taxonomy): Eukaryota > Metazoa > Arthropoda > Insecta > Hymenoptera > Cephidae > Trachelus > Trachelus troglodyta. The sequence continues at coordinate 268,373 of JARQTJ010000145.1, forward strand.
AATTAGACTGGACCGACAGTAGCGCTGAATATATTGATCATATAGAAAGCAATAATTTTACTAGTACCTTCTCTCAATTATATTTATGAGATATACTTGTAAAAGAAAATCAAATTTAAAAAATATCAAAAGGCGATATTCCTCAAAAATCGATGTACCTGTTATGTTTTACAAGATGGAATAGCGTAAAATAAAACGTATTAAAAGTTTGAAAAAAACTTTTCTCAGAACTTCTGACAATCAGTCTTCACTGAATCGTCATATTTTATAGACGTTTATTGTTATCAGTTTGGAAATTATTCGGACTTCATTTTATTCCGTGAGCGGTTCAATTACTTAATTGAAAGTCGTTGTCGCGCATATATGTCGCAAATGCAATATTGAGATAGTGGCTAGGTGCCAAATTAGACTCTGTGATGTTTATTATAACATTTTTTTAATTCAATCAATAAAATTACCAAACATTGTCAGATTGTGTAAGCCTAAATTTAAATGTTGAAGGAATTACTCTGTTCTCAATGTATTCACATGATGAGTGTAATAAATAATTGTTTAATACACCATTTTTTTATGCTTATAGTTTACTCTGCAGATATAATCATTTTTAAAATTAATTATTCTATAATATTACCTGTAGAGAGATGGAACGCGAGAAATGCATCTAAAGAAGTTGAAATTTTATAGATTTAGCTGATTGATGAACACAAAAGGGAGCACTTGGATGTTAAATACTGTATTTCCGTAAGAAATCCTAGTGTCAAAAAGGCGCTACATTTTATTTCTCAAAGTGGCGTCTGTTGCACGTGTGAACAAGACTGTATGGAGTATAAATCGCGTCAAAAGAATTGGCGCGAAAGTACAGTGCATGCGGACTAAAACTGGCGCGCTAGATGGCGCCAGTGTAGTATCGAAAACAGAAAACCAAACCGGTCATGGGGGCTAGTTAACGGCTGTGCACCGCGCTTGCGATTATATTATTTTACACGAGAAATTACAAGATCGTACGAGACGCCGCCGGAGCAACGTGTCAGCCGCCGGTTTAGCGAAAAATGGGGGCCTACCTGTCGGAGCCGATTACCGAAAAAGTGTCGAGCGACGAGGTGGGCAAGAATGTGGCGTTCGGCGCGAGCTCTATGCAAGGCTGGCGAGTCAATCAGGAGGTAAGAAAGCCGAACACTATCGAACCACAGTTCACCGTTACTCTTGCACGTTGGCGAAGTAACTGAATGCCGGTGCACTGAAATGTTTCATTAGAATGATTTTCATCGTGATTTTTCTTTGCAGCTTTTATCGTGTACATTTTTCTTATAATCGCACGACACACCGCCCTCAAAACGAGTTCATAGAACGATAACGTCCTATGAGTCTTGTGCGGTAGATATATGTTGTTGGGAAAATTTGAATTCCAATCGCGTAAAAGAAAAAGGTTCCTTTCCTGACGGTTTTTGCATGCTGGCATATTGAACTTTATACCATTTCAGTGTTTGGAAACATTCAGTAACAATGAAGTCTTTCGCTATGTACTGATCGAGTAACCACTAGAATGTAGTCATTTACATTCGTAGCAAAGCTTATTATATTCAGCATTGTTCAGAGTATAGAAAATCATATGTATTTTGCAGGAATTATTTTTGTGATATTGCGTCATAGATAATCTAGTTAACAAAAAAAATAAGTATATACTGTACAGTATATAAAATGCAAATGTAGCACATGATTTTGTTCGATAAAAGAAAATATGTGTCCACGTTTCAGATATATACTCATGTGCCTTGGTCACCAGGGCACATTTCATTTTATAGGCATTATTTTCAATGCTCATCCATTATTCATATTATGTATTATGTCTCAACATGTAGGAGAGAAAGAGTGCATTCTGCTGTAATGTCAATTTTGCACTATGCAACCTGTAAGCAACTCACACGAATCTCAACACTTTTCATGATTCCACAGGATGCACACAACTGCTGTATAGAATTCGATGAAAATGTATCTCTCTTCGCTGTGTACGATGGACATGGCGGACACGAAGTGGCTACTTATTGTGCACGCAATCTCCCAGACTTTATTAAAAAGACCGATGCCTACAAAAAGGGTGATATCAGACAAGCTCTTATTGACGCCTTCCTGGGTTTCGATGCTACCCTTGCCAAACCTGAGATCGTCAATATCCTGAAGGAGATCGCAGGCACAGCTGTCGCTGACGGAGAGAAAGAAGATCCAGAAGAGTCTGGTGCGTTACTTTTGATATTAAAAATCAGTATTATACTCGGATTTAGCGTAGCACGTGCGATCTTTCTACTAGCGCAATTAGCAATTAGCACTATTTTTCGTCCCCTTAAATTCGCTACGAAACTTTTAATAAACCTATCTTCGTACGTTACGTTGCGCGCAGATGAAGAAGAAAATGTTAGCAATCTATGTATGGAGGCAGCGATGCCATTGGAGCAAGTAATGGCGAAGTATCAGTCATGTACCGACAGTACGATTCCTGTGGTAAAATCGTTGAAAGGAGAAAAATTTGGAGAGCGCGCGTGCTTCTCGAGCCCGTACTTACGACGAAGAGGAAGAGACAAAGCGAGCTGTTCATCCTCTGACGCAGGCTGTTCGTCATCCTCTACCTCCTGGAACACCAACGAGGCGGATGTAAGCAGCTCGAGTCAACCCTGTGGATCATCCTCCTCCTCTTCATCCACATCAGCTGTTGTTGAAGTTAAGCAGACTGAGACACCCGGGAGCAGCGAGGCTGATCAAGTTCTTGATTCCACTACGAGTAATGGTGACGTTGCTCATACGTCACCTCCGATTGGATCAACTGCCGATGCTGAGCCAACTAAATCAGCTGATATGCCTGACAGTTCCGAAGACATCAATGGGAAAGTATCCACTGGCAAGTCTATCCCTGCTGAGCCCAATGTCACTGATATGGAAATGAACGGCGGTGGTTCTAAGGGAGACTTCAGAGACGCTGATAGTAGTAAAAGCGGAGGTGACAACGTGTCCAGCAGCTCTTGTTCTCTGTTGGAAAACGGCGAGGCTGGCCAACAAGGACGTATCAGTAGTAGCGGTCGAAGGAGGATTCAACTTATTGATCCTTACCACAGTCTCCTCAACAAAAAGGACGAAGAGTCTGATGACGACTCTGATGATGAAAACGATGAAACTTTTGACGCAGCTCCTGAGAGGTACTTGTCTCATTCAACGCTCTTACAGTATTAACTTTCTTTTTTTGTAACATTATTTGTCATTTCAGCGATGGCGATACTGAAGACGTAGACGAGGAGGATGATGAGAGTGACGATGATGATGACGAGGAAGTTGATAACGACGAAAATGATTTAACTATGGATATGACAGAAGAGGTAGAACAAAATATTCTCAAAAACTTCTATATTGGTGAACGAAACCATATAATTTATTATTACAGCCAGGATCGGATAGTGGATGTACAGCAGTAGTCGCAATTCTTCAAGGAAATGAATTGTACGTAGCAAATGCTGGAGACTCTCGCTGTGTTTTATGTCGAGACGGTCAGGCTTTGGAATTAAGTCTGGACCACAAACCAGAAGATCAACCGGAAATGCAGCGCATCGTCAAAGCTGGTGGTAAAGTCACAGCCGACGGTCGGGTTAACGGAGGTCTCAATCTCTCGAGAGCTCTTGGCGACCATGCCTACAAACAAAACATCGAATTACCAGCACAGGAACAAATGATATCCGCACTACCAGACATCAGGCATACTACGATAGATCCAGAAAAAGATGAATTTATGATACTCGCTTGTGACGGCATCTGGAACTTCATGTCCAGTCAGGATGTTATACAGTTTGTGCGCACGCGTCTTCTTCAGGGTTACAAAAACATTTCTCAGATCTGCGAGGAGGTAGGATAATCCTCTTTTGTATTTTACTTTTTATACATTTTATTTATAACAATATTCTTTTTTTCTCTTCGTAGCTCTTTGATCACTGTCTCGCTCCGGATACACTTGGCGACGGTACAGGTTGCGACAATATGACAGCCGTGATAGTTCAATTCAAGTTGTCCCAGGCAGATGCTCCAAGCGAAACATCAGAAACGAAGAAGAGGCCAGTTTCACCGAGTCTTTCTAAGGACGACGCGGATGCTACCGCAGAAGATGTTATCACGTCGGATTGCAAGCGTCCGAAGACCGAAGAGTCCGTCTGAGTGATCGTGTTGTACCGTAAACTGGTCTCGGCGGAGAGCCTTTAAGTGAATGTGTAATTCATGTTAAATTCTGTTATTCTCTGGAAAAAAAAAAGGAAACTGGACCCAAAACGAAAAACTTGCAGACATATTAATGTGCAGTTTACTTCGCGTTATAAATTTCTACGCGGATTGACGAGAGTGTGTGTTTAGTGTTGGATATTGGCAGCAGATTGATCGATCGGAGCACATGAGGATGATACACTGTTTTTGTTTTTATGACTCGCGATAATTTTTTAGAGTCATAAAAGTTTCACGCTACAATATTAGTGTCGATGCTACTGTGGGTTTTCATTTTTTGTTATATGTCTCAAATTATTTCCTTTAAGCGTTCACTTGCATTTTAAAACACAACGACCATTTATTATATACTGGAGAGAACTTCGGTGTGATTCTTTTTTTTTTCTTTGTAAATGTAGTGTTTTCAGTGATGATAAGAAAAAAGGAACACATGAATCACTGTAGTTCGATGAAAGTAATCATGGAAGAGGTATATTTGTACGATAGGATCTTAAATATCTTTTCTTACGTGAATCTTCATCCCTTTTTCCAATCACTTTCCACCTTCGTACTTGACACCGCTACCATTTACCCAATGCTACACCGTCAACATCTATGTTGATTAAACAATAAACCTAAGTGATTACCAGGTTAATGAATTCAATCAATCTTTAATTATATTGCTTTATTACTCTTTATTCTCTTTACACCTGTGTACAATGTCCCTTTATTAAATAAGATAAAGGTTTCTCTACATAAGATACAGGTTCCCTGCTTGCTAACGCTTTTTATTCGTAAGATTGGATCGCCTGCACAAAACAAAATTGGTTCGATATTATCCCATCTGCTCCATTTCTATATATATAAATATATATTATATATATAAACATAAAATATGCTCCTTTGAGTTTCTAGGTTACAGGTGTACTAGGTATGTAACTGTACATATTTATAAATTTAGACGATAGGATTAATATTTGTAATTCAACACGACACCATTTCTTATTTTTACTAAATAAAGTTTATTTTTGAATCCCTGGTTACTATGGTTGTACGAATGGGTGTGTGAGTAGTATTTAAATATATATATATTATACAGAACTATTCAGCTCGAATCCATCAGAGGAAGATTTAATAATTACCATGCGAAGGTGTCTAACTTTGTATTTCAAAATTTTACCAAAAAATAACGTCACGGGAAATATTGCGTTTTTCAAAAATATCTTTATAATAATAAAACTAGTTTTTCCAATATCTCAGAATATAAATACACTTTTTCAAAAAAAATATTCAGTCTACGCGCGGCAATTAATTTCCCTTCAAGCAAACTATGTTTGTCTTTGTCTTACGCACAGACGCAAATATTTCACGTGAATCGCGTACTTCGCTTGTGCGGTTAGCTAATAAATATTGGAAAATTTAACTAGCATTTGATTATATAACATTGCCGAATGGTGCTTGTTCAAATTAGTCACATGACGACTATAAAATCTAATTGGTGAGTCTCAACTGGATATTCCTATATAATTGAAATTAAGGTACACATAAATTTTGTCACCAAACATAAATAGCGTACAGTACGTTTGCTTCGATTAACATTATACAATAATAATGAAAACAAGAACAATAAAAACCAGCAAAGAACAGCACAAAATCTGAGGCAGTGCGTTAATTAGTAATTAAAAAAAAAATATAAAAATTAACAACAAAACGATATTCCACAGTACGGCGATGGCACGATAAGGGAAATTCTCAAAAAAACTTTTGTATTATCTAACTTATTATCACATTCTTTATAAGTAAGGTATAATTTTCCAAATTCTCAACGAGCCAAAAGAATAAAGACCGACAATGCGCAGCCTAATTCAACAATCTTAGACGTATTCGTTTATTCCAATAGTTCTGTGGATATATGATATAGGTAGCGTGGATCGTAAAATTAAGTTCCAACAATCTTTATTCCTATTTCGCAATTCATATCACCAATTACAATTTGCCTGGCATATCTCTGGCGATACCATATCATTTGCACATTTTCTATTTCATTGGCTGAACCTATGCAGGATGCGTAATTGTGCAAAATGTAAAAATACTGTTTCGTACAAGTGGTGACAAAAATGTTATGTATTTGGTAATATTATAATTAAAAGTGTCAGAGCTTACAATGATAACGTAAAAAGACAGAATGAGTAATTGAGTTTTGCTTTTAATATGACAGAAAAAAAGAAACGTTACTATTTCCCTGGACAAATCGGTTCTCATTATAAGTAGCATATTAATTTTTATATTATGGAACTTATTTTCATCGTTTTTAACACATCTTAGTGATCTATCGTTACCTTTAATCGATCTGCTTTCGATGAATTGATATGTATATGAATGTAACAGATAAATTCATTCAGGGAATATATTATTGCTCGAATTCGTAAAACAGTTAGTTTAATTATCTCGTGTTAGTCCGCGCTGGTAATTTGTAGGTAATTAATTTTAAACATGATGAAGTAATGGCTGAAGTATGAAAGAAAATGAATAAAAACTGATGTGCCTTTCAAGTTCAAGGGTCGTGGAATTTTACGTTATTTCTATTACTCTTATGATATATCACGTTAAATGAGAGAGCGACAGCCAGTATCAATTATTGAATTTTTAGTAAAAATATTTCCATGATTTTATGCGCGATATCTATCCTGTTTTATAATATATGTATTATTCCAATCGCAATACTACATTATCTGCTCTTGATTTATCTTGTATAATTTCCTGTATTTAATATGTATTTATTTATGTAAACTGAACTGACAAATTGTGTATTTCATTATCACCACAGTCCTATATATGCATATGAAAAAAATATTTTGGAAGTGACTTCAACAATGAAAAATAATATCTTGTATTACTCAACCAGTAGTACGAATTTGTTCAAAGTTCTTATCAAACTTCAATCTCTAATTAATTTGACGTTAGATGATCAATCGTTTCCAGCTGCTCCATTTCAATTCTTTTTAAAGAGTCATACTGTACCCTGAGTCTCTCCAGTTCTGTAGATTTCTCAATAATCAGCGCCTATAAAATTAAAAAAGAATTATTGTACCATTTCGGTCTTCTTTGAATGCTAGAGATACTTGGTAAAATTACCAAATATGTCTACCTGTATTTGCTGTTTTTGCGAGTCTCTTTGCTTGGCTACCGAACGTAAAAGATTGCGAGCACCTATCGTTCTCATTTTCTCTTTCTCGACCTCGGTCGCCAAGGTATCCACGATTCGAATGAATTCATCAGAGTTGTTTTGAAATTCGCTGATCTCTGTAAATGGATAGAATCATCGATCAATGAGAAAATTTATCGCATAATTTATCGCAGCTAGCAACAGAATTTCCATCGTGTCTAAATGTTGAACATTGCCGTGCTTGGTAAACGTGAATAAAATTATAGCTTAGAAATCAGTGTAGGCAGAAGTCACGATTGAAAAACAATTCTAAATTTGGATTGCGATTCGCATAATATTCTACGGTCAAATCATGTTTATGCGTATTGAATATCCAAGTGAAACATTATTGAATAGACAATTTGCAAGTGATCTTATGTGGGACAAACTGTGCGCAAAGTACTGAATCGGTGCAGAAAGCATACAGAGGGCAGTGTGTACATTTCTGTCAGGAAAAGTAGGGGCATCCGCTTATCTTTTCGAATGATTCGTATCGGTTCGAAATAATAACAGCCGAAAAAGGGAACAAAGAGGTATCGTGATAGACAGGGAGGTAAGTGCAATGAAAAATAAAATAAATATTTCCAACAGACACAATTGAATCGATGAAAGTGCATTGTATTCTGCTGTCAGACGGTGACATAAATCTGTATGTTATCGTGTAGAGCACGAAGGACGTTAACGCGACACTTACTGGAAACAAAATTTTGACATTCCTCCTTAAGTTTATTTGTCTGATTGGACACTTCTGGCTCCAGGACACATATCTTTCCAAGATCGTCTACGTAGAGACCGTACTTCGCTAGGGAGTCGGCCATTTTCTTAAACAAACGGTCATCCACGGCGACGCAAGTACTGCGCATGCGCAGTGTTACTTCGTTGCTCTTGCTAATATGGGGTATAGTAGGGTGTTCTTCTCGGGCCGAGTCGTATAAAAGCTAGGATAAAGCATAGACGAATCGTGCTCTACGTTGTTTTGATAAAATTTCATGAAGATGACGCTTATCAACCAGACGTAGGAAGTTAGACTCGTTAACGCTAGTTATACGTGTCGTCTTGTCAATTCAAAAGAGTGCCGCAACGTTCTCGTTGCTCATGTGTTAAATGTTGAGTTTGACACTTGATAAAATCGATATTCCGTCATCATCATCATCATCACCGTCATCGCCATCATCGCCATCACCGTCATCGTCATCAATTTCGGCACTTCTCATTAACGTTTTCGTTATGTCCGGGGATCACAAGACCGTCATCAAATATCCATCTGAATATGTCAAGCTGAATATCGGTGGTTCACTCCATTATACTACCATAGGCACTTTACGAAAACATGATACAATGTTACGTGCTATGTTCAGTGGTCGAATGGAAGTTCTCACTGATTCAGAAGGTGAGAAATTGTTCTTGTGCAAGTGCACAAATTTTAGGGAATGATCTAGTTATTATCGTTATATTTGTAACATTTCTTAGGGTTCTTTGTAGACAAATAATTTTGATGGGATGCAATGGCAATGTTACTGTTTTGTTACAGGTTGGATATTGATTGATCGCTGTGGAAAACACTTTGGCACAATTTTAAATTTCCTACGAGACGGATCCGTCCCGTTACCAGAGAGTGTCAACGAGATGGCAGAGTTGCTTGCCGAGGCAAAGTATTATTGCATTAGCGAGCTGGCTGAATCGTGTGAACAGGCACTCCTTAAGAAGGAGCGCGAACCAGAGCCAATATGTAGGGTGCCACTTATCACCTCACAAAGAGAAGAGCAGTTGCTCATTAGTAATACAACCAAGCCTGTAGTAAAGCTGCTCATTAATAGGCACAATAACAAATATTCGTACACAAGGTATTATTTGTATTTCTATATTAGGTGTATATGTGCACTGTTCACAGAAGACTAAAATATCGTCTGCGCACTTATACTTTCAGTACTTCCGATGACAATCTGTTAAAGAACATTGAACTGTTCGACAAGATGTCCCTTCGTTTCAGTGGTAGAGTCCTATTTATCAAAGATGTCATTGGCTCAAGTGAAATATGCTGCTGGACATTCTACGGTCATGGTCGTAAGATAGCAGAAGTGTGCTGTCATTCGATTGTTTACGCAACTGATAAGAAGCACACAAAGGTAAAGAATTTAAAATAATCCTGAATAATATAGGTTTACACCAAAGTATTATCGATTTTTAAAAATTAGAAAAATTCTTATATTCAGGTGGAGTTTCCAGAGGCTAGGATTTATGAGGAAACCCTTAACATCCTCTTGTATGAACATCGCAATGGTCCGGATCAGGAACTGATGCAAGCGACGTCATCGAGAGGTGCCGTTGGAGGTGGACCACCATGTACATCTGACGAAGAAGAGGGTGAGCGTTCGGGTTTGGCACGCCTTCGCTCCAACAAACAAAATACCAACTGACCCACCCTGGCTCTCATCAGTCCTCCCCATCCAGCAATCCTTAGCGTGGTACGTTCCTTAAAAACTCGCGCCAACATGAAATAGTACGACGCAACGGAGTTTCTCATGAAGAACCTCAGCCGTGCCTGGTGTTGCGTGAAACTTGGAAAACTAAATTGTGGCAATAGGTCGCGCGTGTAAATTGATAAATGCGTCCTGGCATTGTCCTTCGTAACAATAACAATCTGTCCTATTCATCTTTTACACGTTTAAAGCGCGATCTTGGCTAATTTGCCAGAAAACAGAATGACAAATTCGTCCCGCTTTAGTTCATTGGTCGCGATTAAGTAGTCTTGTGGTTGATGAATATTTAAAGAAAGTTTTATCTCATTTCCTCGTTCGTTAATCGTCATTAAGATAAGAAAAATCATAGAACGTATTGTCATTGGACAAATAAATGTGCATAATGTTCGGTTTATGTGCCAAACGACAGTGCAGCAGCGTCTATACAGAAATATGGATTCAGATTGAAGTTGCCATTCTGTACTTGACTCATGCATTAAATTTAACTTCAACATCTCATACTCTATAACAACTTTTAAGCAGTCTCTTAAATTCGCGATTTATAAATCGCGTGCGAATACCGTTTATAATTCCTGTTCTTATATTTCTTTCTTCATTTACTTTCTTTTTGTCTTTTAAACATGACTGGGACTGCGTTTACTAGCGGTTAAATTATTTATACATCGTTCTTGTTCATATTGTTATTTCTTACAGTTTTAATCCGTTTCTTCAATAAATCCTGACGATCTACGTGGTTGTTATTTTTACTTATCGATTCGAATACTATTGACAATTCTATTGAACTGCTTAAGGGATGGCGTGGAGTTTACTGCCATTGATTTACATACGGAATGAGAAATTTATGAGGGAGCAGTAGCAGTCTGATTTGGTTTTGTTGTGTGTGTTGAGAAACTTATTAGCTACTTGTAGTAATTAGTTTATTCATTTTCTTGTGCGATCCGGTCGATGATGACAATATTACGATGCAAGTTTTGAGAATTTTATTCACACTGCATTTTATAATACTTCAAGAGTCTTATTTTGAAGGTTTCTTTCATAAGCTTTGAATTTTCTTTACAAGTTTTAAGCTTAATGACTGTTATTAAGAGGGACCATATGTATGAAATTTGATCTAAACTTTGTTTTAAATTCAGTCACGCAGTTTGAAAACTTTTGAACACAAAGTTTCTCACCGCACAAAAATTTGCAATTGTTTTTCGACACATTTAATGTCAAGAAAAGGTAGTAATTTTTTCTTTTAATCGAATGTTATCTTGTTGGGAACCAGGTGCATTTAAAAAAACAGTATAAAAACTTGTCACTAATAAATGACTCATTAATTGACTTCGATGACTGACTGCTCAAACGTTTAAGAGTTAACAATTAGTTCAGCAACCTCTCCGATCCATTATTAAATAAAATTTACAAATAACTTTCATGATAGAATCAAACAGAAGGTGTCTTTGATAAGAATACAATTTCTCCCAACAAGAATAACCAACCACGTAAATCCAAATCTCAAAAATTCTAAATTTCAAAATGTAATATCACACATTCCTAAGGACAATCATGATTATTGCTCCTGAGTCATTCTAAGAGAATAGGGCCAACTTTATGTGATAATATACACCATAATTTATGGGGCTACACTATTATATGTATAAAATTATTTCGAAGCCGGAACGAACGAAGTCATGCAAATTTATTTATAATAAGAGATAAAACTTACGGTTTAGCAAACCTTATAAGACGTCGCGGCTTTTAAATCGAAATTGTAATTAATATAGATGGAATTAATTCCAGATGTAAACGATAACATTAACTTTTTATTGTCTCTAAGCACACAAACGCAAACAACCCACCGATTTCTGATATTTTCAACATTAATGATTTTTCGAAGATAGGTAACGTTAATCGCTTAATCATCATTTGATCATGAGAAAGTTGATGGCCTGGCATCCTCGTTAAAATTCAATTCTATTCTTGACTTTGCGCCCAATAATCAAGAACACTGCGTCCGTGCGACAGAGTGTAAAAAATTATACAGAGTCCTTTTTAATGTCTCGTCTATTTTTATAAACGTACAGACGTACGACATATATTTGTAATATATCATATAATCATTAATGGAACAAAAAAAACCAGGCACGAACATTGTAAAGTTCTTTGTTCTCGTGTACATCCTGCAGTCGAGACCTAGAATACAGGGTAATCATTTTAATGCGACAATGATGATAATGATGATGATGATGAGTTTAGAAATCTTATACTTCTCAATCGCAAACTATAAAACTATTTCTATCTGATTAATGGAGGATATTACGATTTATCATATCAATGCGATGACCAAAATATTTCAAAGTCACCGTATTAATTACAATTTTAATGATACTCTCCGGTTCGGTGTTTATGACTGGTAATAGTTAAAAAAAAAAGAAAAAAGGAATGTCCGTTATTAGTGTCAAAGTATTTTATCAATGCTGGACAATAATGGCACAATTCCAGCTCCTTAGAAATCTGCGTAATAGACGTTTTTTGAGCTGTTCCAAGGAAAAAAAATATTTTCAATGTTACACCAAAATCTACCGTATAAATGTAATTCAGAATGGACCTAGATCATTAATGCCTTTTGTGATCTGAAAATATTATCCACGTATCAGTGATACCATTTTGATCATTAGCTACATGTGAATCCTCCGTCAAGAATGTTTCCTTGTCTATGTCAAAATTAATGAATTTACCTGTCATCATTACTGTATTCGAATATACGTTTAATAATTGTAGTTGGTGTCAGAACCCAATGACAAATCATGATGAAAGAAATATCCAAGCGTTATGATAATAAGTTGATGGAAGGACTAGCGTAAGTGCCAAAATTGTCAATCGTCATTTTCAATCAATGGCGATCATTAATTAAAGCGTTGGGAAATTTAATAATTAGACCGAAAAATATGTAGATTCATAAGTGTACATCGTGGATCCATAATTAATCTAAAAACACGTATTTTTATTATATGTGTAATAATTATTATTAGTGTCTAATATTTGTCTAATGTCTAACAATTCATCTGCTCGGATGACTCGATGTCCGAAGCTCGTTTTCTTCAACGCGATTCAATGCATGAACTTCGTTTGTCTTCAGAATGAAAATATCTGATTGGCTAATGGCACAGTTAAACAAAATTTATGCATTGAACCGTGTCGAAGAAAACGGGCGTAAATGTATTAACGGGTATATGGGCCTCTTCTGTTAATTCGTCTTCCATAATTTTACTCATGTAAAATTCATAATATTCCAATAGTTTGCTCTGCGTTGATGATTTATTTATTTTACGTGAGCCTAATCGCCTATCTTCTATGTTTTATCCGATAGCCGGGTCAAATAGTTTTCAGATTATTTCTTCTTGACTGATAAGCAAAAGCCAGACAATATTTACATGTTAATGTTTAGGAAACTGTCGTCGAATGTTGAAGTTGACATTTTACTTTTTGAAAATTCTTTAATGTCAAATCAACTGTGACGTCTCTACGTGTTTAATGTACTCTGGTATTTCTGTGTGATCTTTCAGCGTATATGATAAAATTTACCTGTCGATGGCTAATCAATGTTTATTGATCGTGATATTAATCGTTGGATGTGAATACTTTCGATTGGAGCGGAGATGTAATATTTATGAATATGCTGTAAAATCGCGGGCCACCGAGAGTCATTATATTTTGTAAATATTTTTCATAAGTTCTGTAATATCGGGTTTCATCGATACTGTCGGGAAAGAATTCGTGTAAGATATGTATATCTTAATAAGTTACGTGTAGTCATTGGTTTGTTATACTTTGTACAATAGCTTAACGGATCGGGCGTATACTATTATGTATGCAAAAACGCACAATTATTGCGAATTAAGTGTAAAAGCCGGCGTGGTATTATATTAGAATTTTGAAATATGCTCAAAAAAGGAATAGCAGATGAGATATTTGGTGTACGTGCTCTAGAAAGTCTTTATTTCTTTTATCTTCTTTTTTGATAATGTAATAGGTAACTCTTTTTAATATTTATAAAATGTACATTTATTATTAACGTCAGACGTATCTCTGTTGTTTCTAGATTGAAATTGTACGGAGCAGATATTTTATTTAACGTTATTATCTCGTTTCAGGTGTTTTGGACCGCGTAATCGAATTAGTATAAAAATATCAGTATCACGATGTTATTGAATGAAATTATATGAAAATAAATAATGCTTTGTTGTCGTACTACTTTCTGCTTTGAAGGTCCTTGCGAGTTAGCTTTTTTTCAATAGTTAATTTTGGAATTATTGAATCGTGACGGGAATTCAATGCGTATGCAAAATGTTTTTTTGATTTCTATCGATGCCGATGAAAACTTTTCAAATTATTTGTTTCAATAATGGCGCTCGTTGCCCCATCTATAATGTTTTAGGGCGCTGGAGGTTCATTCTATTCTGACATTTTTGTCGAAGATTGTGTCAGTTGCTGACAAATGGGAAAATCAAAGGAAGGAAGCTCCGACGAGGATGTAAATATTGGTATGTACTTGTTAATTCATTTTTTCTCAATCAATTTTGGGTTTTATTGGATAGATTCGGGATAATGATGTGTTTATGGTTGGATCGTGATTGGCGCGGTTAATGATTTGCCTTAGAGAATGGAATATGCATGTGTGAGATGCATAACTCGTGGATAGTTTACCGACGCGTACTGAAATTTAGTTCGGAGCATGAACGTGACGTGGCGCTGTAGTAATGTATTTAAATTTGAATTAGTTATTAGATATGGAGTTTCGAAGAATGCTTTTTACTTTTGCAAATGTAGGAATTATTTGTTTTTATTTTACAGATATGAGTGATGTGTCACCACAGAAAAGGCACAAAAAGCACAAACATAAGAAACACAAGAAGAAGAAGATTGTACATGACGACAGTGATGGTTTCACTGATATAGTCGCCGAAGTTGATCGCAAGAAAGTTTTTAAAGTTCGCTTAAAAAAAGAAGAGGACAAGAGGTAGTGTTTTTGGAGTAATAATTTGATTATGCAATCGCTTGTTATTGATAACAAGTTTTTGTTTTTAGCTTGGAGAAGAAACCGGAGAAAATGGTTAAAGTAACTACTTTGGGGGCAGCAGGACCGAGTACAGCCACGTCGCCTAAAGCAGTGTCTAAGAAAAAAATTAATAAAACTGGAAAAAGTAAGGATAGTGGTACAAGTAGCGAAGAGGAACGATGGCTCGATGCCATCGAATCCGGAAAATTGGAAGAGGTAATTAAGCTCATTTAAAATAATAGTTTTAGATACTATGAACTTGTTGTTTGCTTTACGTATGCTTTATTTTAGGTCGATGATGAATTAAAGAAGATCAAACCAAAAGATCCTAAATTAATGACTGCCCGGCAAAGAGCAATGTTTGAGAGAAAAACTGATACAGAACCAAATCCTGGTGTAGAGCAATTAATGTCATTGCCATCAGGATATAAAGAAAAAGTAATGACAGCAGAAGCCATTCAAAAAGCTGCTTTAAAATCATTGAAGAGAAAGCAGTTGGCTGATGAGAAAAGAGAGAAGGACAAGGTACTGTAAAAAATGAGGTCACTTTTAAAAAGAATGAAATGTCGACCGTACACTGAATTTGTCGTCTATGTGTTCTGAACAGAAAAAAACTATGGAGAGATTATTGAAGAAGCAAGAATCCAAAGCTTCAAAGATTATTGGTAAAGGAAAACCATCCAGAAGACAAGTTCCTCTAGTCACATATCGTCTCACAATTGAAGGAAGTTCAATCTCTTTGCCACCTGGTGAAGGATTCCCACTACATCCTGCTAAGGAGTAAGTAAATATTATCTTATTACTGCCTAAGGACAGAATAAATAGTAAATGTTTTATATCATTTAACAGACGTCAACCACCACCAGTCACTCTTTGTGGTATTGATAATTGTCGTAATCCTAAGAAATACTCTTGTTCGAAGACAGGCATACCTTTATGTAGTTTGCAATGTTATAAAGCTAATCTGTCAATCTAGATCATATAAATTTACGTAGATTATCATTCCTTAATTATTGTTAATTTACCTGAAAGAAAATTTCTTTGTAAACCTTCAAGCATTTTTCTTAGTATTACACATATTTATAAGTGCATAAGTTCCATATTTATTTGTCAGTAACAATTATATAAATTATATAAGATTTTTCACATATGTAGTGGTATCTAAGTTGTTTTTTAAGTACACGTGTAATAATTCCTTATGTAAGAAGAATCAGTCAGGTTGGCGTAAGCCAGCTTTCACCTACTCAACCGGAGTCTTTTGAGTCTTCGTCCAAACGTGACGCGCGGTGGACGAGTCTTCCCGCTCTGAAGAGTCGGAAACTCGTAATTAAAGTGATCGTTAATTGATATAATGTTTAATTTAAATATCGTGATTGAACCGTGATTGATATCAATATAAAAAAATTTTGAACAATATTTTCAACAGTGCGCACCATTAAATATTTGAATATTTATTTTGTGAATAAAAAAGATGTCATAATTAACCAGTAATCATGAAAATTGTAATCAGCATCAGCCTGATAATTTTAATTATCGCATCGTCTTCGAAGACTCTCAGTAAGTAATTACAATTATTTTACGAAACTTTCTACAAATTTATTTTACCTAGTATTACGGGCACCGTTTAATCTTGAGAAAGTAAATAATTTCATTTCCGCATTCCTTGTTACATATAAATTAATACTACCTGTGCCGATCTTTGCAAGAAAGCATATTAATTCCTTCCAGCATCAGTGGTCCATGAGAAATAATGAAATCTTCAATTTCTCTAATCAGGTCAGGGCCACGAGTGTTCTCGATACTGTGAAATCGGCGGGGTCACGAAAAAATGCAGTTACAATTTTTACGTGAGCGAATTGCCTTCCGGGATCATCAGGTAACAGATGAAATTATATCAGGGAAAAAGAAAAGATTAAGTAATAAAATTAACACGAAATAAATATATCTACATATAGCAATAAGATCGATAAATCATTTTATCGCATCTAAAACGAACATAGATCATCGGATCTAATAACACTAATCAATAAATCATATATCTCATTATCTATTCCTATATAATTAATATGAATTGCGAACAAATTGTATATTTTAATGGTTATTTATGTATGTAAAAGGCTAAAGCGGATCTTCTAACGGTAAACGCATGTATATGTATACATCTGGTGTGCATCAAGAAATTTTAAATTCCCCAACAGGTTTTGTAACTCTTAATGCAATGATCATTTCTTGCGGAAATACATGTAAGGTATCTATGCTATAACATAGGTTTACCATTTACTAGTAACGCTTGAGAAGTCCTATCTCGAGCAGCAGGAACTCTGGTTTGTTTCTCGGTCAAGTTCCTCACGCCTATTATATACTAATTGTAGCCTGAGGTTATTGTAACGACCTGTATATTATACGGTACTGCATGTTAACTTTTGCATACAAATGTTATTCTTCAAATTATGTAGCTGAAGTTAACGATACTGTGTTTAAATAGGGAATCAGATTAACTAGGTAGATTAATCTCTGGGATATGCGATGCGTGACATTATATAGGATGGCAAACTGCAAACCATTGTTAATTTAATGTTTATATATTTTATAGAAGGTGCAATGGTAATAATACAATATGCTCAGAGAATTATAGCTGGAAGTATTTATTGTTAATTAATGGTACAAGCCCTGGACCTTCCATAGAGGTAATTCTCCTTGATATGAATTTTATTGTTCTGATTTCTAATTGCAATGTGCTTATCGTTGTAGGTATGCCAGGGAGATACAATAGAAGTATTTGTTTATAATAAATTAGCTAATGCCGAATTGTCTTTCCATTGGTATGGTATAAGGCAAAAAGGATCTAGTCATATGGATGGGGTTTCTATGGTGTCTCAATGTCCGATATTCCCATTTGGTGCTTATCGATATGAAATGAAGGCTGATACAGCTGGAACTTATTTTTATAGTGCACATTTAGGTATGCGATAAGAATGATAAAATTGTATAATTAATAACGAATGGTCGTGAGTGTAATTGTAATTGCTGTGTGAAATTCTAATAGTTACGCAGCAAGGTGATGGTTTATATGGATCATTAATAGTACGAGAAGCAAGAAATGATCCAAAGAAGGAATGGACTCTTCTTGTAGCATCAAAATCATCAGTTCCAATGACTGGACTTTCATATACATATCCAACTGCAGAAAAATTACTTCTTAATGGACAAGTATAATGATAAGATACGTCTAATATTAATGTGGAATTATTGAGTAATCATAAACAATTTTCTTTTGATTAATTACAGACTGGGAATCTAGAATTGTTCGTGAAGAATGGGAATAACTATATGTTGCGTTTTATAAATGCTAATGTATTCCATTGCCCAGTTTCTGTTACGCTGGCTGGACACAGACTTAAAGTATTAACTGTTGATGGTAATACGGTTGAACCTACAATGACAGGAACTCATATAATTATCTTTCCAGGTAATTGAAAAATTATGTACAAATTAGATATTTATTCTTATAAGGAGAACTTATAATGATCCAGACTAATAAAGTAAAACAAGCTGGACGTAAATGTTTCAGAAAATCAAAATTACTTTATACGGTAGAATTGATTATCATTTTGATAGTTATTCTAAAAATTTGGATCATTCGTTGTAATTTTTACAATAAAAATGCTCATAATTTATAAGTATCCAATGGTGATTGTGGCGCGAAACTTAAAGTGGGGATTCAAAGTGCCGAAGTGAGTTCGTGCGTTCTCGGATATCCTCGGACCCTTGGATTTCTGCAATAGGTAATAAAGAAAGGAAGAGAAGCTCAGAGCGTCTCGCGAAAAATCGTTAAAACGCGTGCTTGGTTCGTTGGCGTCGCGGCGTCTCAGCATGAATTAGTGAATATCAATTAAAAGGAAAAAATATTCTCTACGCACGTACTGGAAGTCCGTGTGTATCTACAGTCAGGAATCCTGGGAAAAAATCATCAAGATCTTGCAGAATAACAACAGATATTATGGAATGGACCAGAGAGAAGACTCTTGATCTATTAAGAGAATATCAACAACGTCGTGTGCTTTGGGATTGGAATGCAAGAGGCTATAGAGATCGTACTAAAAGAAAACGAGCTATACAGGAACTTGCTGATGCCCTGGGCTGTAACACACTTGAAATTGAGAAGAAAGTAACGAATTTGAAATGTCAATATTCGCGCGAAGTGCACAAGATACAAAATAGTAAAGATGCCGCAGCTGGACCAGATGACGTTTATGTTTCTAAGTGGTTCGCTTTCAAGGCTATGCAATTTCTTCAATTTGGAACGAGACGTTATAGTAAAAGAAAAAAGGTATAAACGTTGAAACACTTTGTGCTCTTATAGTTTTACCGCCATCTTCGCTTATTAGTCAATTCGCGGATCTCCTGTTTTTCTGGCATTTTTAGAAAGCATAATAATACTCTTTTAAAATTATAGAAATGTCCTTGAAGCTAAATATTATATATTTTTATTTTCTGGTGTACACTGTAACTCCTAGTACGTGTATCTTGATGTCAGATGTCATATAACATGAAAAAAATCTAATAGAATTTTTATGCACAGGATACACTATTAAAAAACTACATGTATTTATTGTTTTTACTTAGTTTTAGTTATATCAACAAAATTACTTACATCTTCTTCTTGTAGAAAACTGAGGAACAGTCGAAGCTTCAAGAAGAATATATCGTCAGTGATATAGATCCTGAAAGTATAACGTTCATGCACTATAAGGATGAGGAAGAAGCAATTGGCTTCACAACAGGTTCCCCAAATGCATCTTTAAGCGAAGACGCCGAAGAATCATCCATGTCAAGTTTGAAAGCTATCCAGAGATATACTGATTCCTTGACAGAGTATTCAAACAATCCGATACGTGATGAGGATAACTGTGAGGATGAGTGTTCGCATAATCAGCGAGAACGTAAAAGAACGAAGGAAGAATTTCTTAAGTTTGGTGAAAGCATTGCAGTTCAGCTTGCAGAAATTCCAGACTCTTATTCGAGATCAGTTGCTAAATTACGAATCAACCAAATCCTTTTCGAGGCTGAAATTGGTGTATACGCTCAGACACGTCGTTAATACATAAAAATATTAAAAAGATAAATATACTAGGACGTTAAAAATCTCGCAATATACGTCCTACAATATGTACGAAGGTGTCTTATTCTAGTAGAGAACAAAAAGAATCGGAAAATTGCAGGGCCTAATATTTGTATACATAGTCAGTGCTTTCTCTTAAAAAGGATCTCGAGGCCTTCTCTACCATGTCTTAAAGAACGTAGAACTTAAGATCATGCTTCGTCTCAAGCACTAACTATGGATACGGGTCTCAAGTATGATTTTTTTTAATGTGAAACCAAGTTCCGCTATGCCCAGTTATATTTTCCTTAAGATAGTTTGGTTTCAATTCTGTATATATAGGTATAGGAAACTTCAAGGAATACACCTGTATTTTTTTTATTTTTTTACGTACCTTATGCTTACGTAACACTCGCAATAGTATACATGTATAAAGTATGCAGAATTCTTAATACAATTATTGAAACATACGGTATATTGTTATGCGAGCTGGTTCCCGCGCTTCGCTGTTACTTTACATGTGACGTTTATCTTTTTCGATGTACTCACTATGTGGGTAAAATTTAAATGCGTCCAGTGAGGTGAAATAGTAGATTAATTATCTCTAGATTCTAGAGTCAATTAACAGAACGAACGATGAAAATATAATTACCGGATATTAAAGATTCCCGTTACAGGATAAATCGATTGTCAATTTGTAAATTGGCCTATGTCAATTTACATGAAATTTTCAATGAGAGATATCATCCGGATTTCATTACTTTCTCAGTAATATTGTACATAAAGTATTAAAATTAAATATTTTTTTTTACTCTTCAAATAGTTTCGTGCGACGATAAATATATAAGTGCAGAAGATACTTTTTATTAGAAAAAGTTGGCCGAGTATGTGATAAATTGTGTACAATATAGATTTTTTAGTATTGAATATTAAGATATAATCAGGCGGAATATTTATTTACGCTAATATCGTTGCATCTCATTTTTACATATATTTCAATTTCATATAGCAGTATAAAGCTGTTTATTAATTTTGCACAAAAATCTCCACGTAGCTTAAGTGATACGATACAACATTATTTATACTTAGTAAACTTTACTGTGAGTTCAGGACTAGGGAAGTTTACTATGTTTTCTCGTATAAAAATGCGTGGGAAGTTTTTGTCATTGTACAAAGAATACAATTATTTTAACTTAACTTTTTTCCCAACATTATCGACACATTGTGTTATGCTGGGACGTTTTTCCCAGGATACTTTCTCCCTAAAAGAGATTATTTTTGCGTTCGAGGCGGCTGTGCTAATTGCATTTATTTTTGTTTATTGTAACAAAGAACGCCATTAGCTATGACTTATTTTTAGTAAAATATCGTAACATGGAATCAAGGAACGCAGTTGTTACTAAATCATAGTGTAACTGTATAACTGCATTCCAAAGTCTTATTGCTATATTTGTTTAATGATTTTTGAAGCTAATGTCTTTTTCTGTCAATTATCATAAATCATAAGTAATAATATCGACTGTGACATTAATACTGTGAAGTTACACTCTTGTGTTCGGCAGAATAATAGAAACGTGACAATATCGTAAATTCTTGCTGGAAAATGAAAGGTTCTTATGACGTGTTATAAGAAAATAATAATCCTTAGAGCAAAGTTGACGCCTTCGAAATGGATCTTCAATAACGACGTCATAAATGACAGATGTTCTCGTGTCAATATGTTGCTCTAATGTGGAGAGATATGATGGAGATCATATATTTGTTGATGGTACATTGGCTTAATGTGCCTCATGATTTTGTACTTCACACGCTTTTGTACTTAAACTTTTAATGTTTTCGTATAATGGGATATTGAATTTTACTAACACGACTTTCTAGTATGTGTAACATCATTGAAAAATAATTTACACGTTAGGCCTTTTGACTGAAACTTCATATTTGCCCAGTGAACGGATTCCTTTTGAAAGTTAAGGCATCCTTATTATGCGTTTATACGTTTTTATGTAAACTCTTAAAGAAATACTATTAAGTTAAATTTTGTACACTTTTTGTTCGGTAATAAAATGCTTTTCGCAAGAATTTTTTATTTATTCGTGACGAACCATGACACTACTATGGGAGACTAAATTATTCAATATATTTGTATTAATTTTATTCAGTTATATTATTTTTTTACAGGTGAGAGGTTCGATTTGATTGTCAATGCCGATCAATCAGTTGGCAGATATCTTTTAAATATACAAGGACTTCAGGAATGTCGACATTTAATTCATGAAGCTTACTTGAATTATGGCGATTCGAAGATTAAAGAAGTGACCAAAGACACGGATTATTTGATAACGGATAATGATGTGATTGCCACTGTGAGTCTTGGCTACGATTGCTACAAGGCATCAGAAAATATTATTTGTGCAATGGATCTGAAGCATTTAAAAGCAAAGACACAGATGAAAGGATTGGACGAAGGGCATTTGAAACAGCCTATTAATAAGTTATTCGTGGAAGAACCGGAAGAAAGAATTTATGTTCCCTTCGATTTAAATAGTTTTGATCAGATCACTGATTCTATGACGGATTACAGATACAATATCTATGGATTTACGTATTATCCAGCATATCTAAGTATGGGATTAAATTATATTAGCATATCTGCTTATTAAGAGAAAATTACTCTCCTCAGGTTTACTACCGAACGGCGGAAGGATTCCACAAATTAATGGTATAACGTTCAAATATCCCACATCTCCAATCTTGTCGCAGCCAGAAAATACGCCGGAGGAACAAATATGTTCTGTAGAAGGTCGTTCAAATTTTTGCAAGGAAAGTCCACTATTCTGCGAGTGCATTCAGATAATTGAAGTTCAACCAGACAAGTTGATTGAATTGATCTTGATCGATGAAGGTACAGAATAAGATATGATAAGTAATACTAAATTCTAATCGTATGTTTTTTTTCTTCTAGGTTTTGGTGCAGATGTATCTCACACTTTTCATGTGCATGGTTATAACGTCAGCATAGTTGGACTAGGAACTTTGAAACGTCCTATATCGAAAGAGGAGATCATGGCATTGAATGATGAGCAAAAATTATTTAGAAATTTATTGGATCCTCCAGTGAAGGATACTTTTACAGTACCGAATAAGGGATACGCAATATTACGTTTTTATACTGATAATCGTGGTGAGTTGCTATTCACTATTAGATTAACTTTTGCATTCAATTACTTTTGATATTATGTTAATTGAATTTACTAGGGTATTGGTTGTGGGAAGTAAGAAGTACAGGAATTGCGCCTACGATCTACGGCCCTGGAATGCAATTTTTAATGCGTGTGGGAACACGCGAAAATATGCCGACAGTACCAATTGATTTTCCAAGTTGTGGCAATAATAAACGTCCGGATATGATATTTGAGTCGCATTGATAAAATATCTATCTTATAACAATGACAAAGTATATTATCAATTATTTATTTAGCATTATATTTTATATATTTGTTGTCGCTGGAAAAAAGTACATTTTTAAATAAGCCAATCGAATCAATCATCAATGTTCCAAGCTTCTTGACAGATCAATAAAAAGGTCCACTGAAATTCTGCATTTACATATAATTAATACTCGGTATATGCAAGCTTACTGTTTCTGTGCATTTAGTGAATACTAATATGCTTATTAAAAAATAATTTAATACGTGAAGTAATAATTTATTAGTCAGATATTACTACGTCATAGGTAAACGATAATATTTTGCTGAATTTAGGTAACGAACGTGCGAGTCATATTTATAATTAATTGCACCAAAAGTCGATTAATAATGATAGTATAGATATTATACAGAAAGCCTCACTGAACTTACATTTCGAAAAATCTAATGGTGCATTTTCGAAAATTCCGTGTATATTTGAAATAACAAGTACATACACAGATGAGTAGGAAGACTGCCAATGAGCCGATTTTCATCAGAGATGAGTAGGGAGATGCACAACGCTATGGTTTTAGGCGATAACAAAATCATGGCGCTAAATCGTAGAGGCGAGTATGAAAGTAGGATTTTGTGATCATCGTCTCCGTTGACAAAGCATATTCCGTTGCAGCCGAGTTAAACGTGAACACGAACGTGCAGCTTGGCCGGCAGAGGTTCTCCGCTACTCAACTGCTAATCTTTCGCAAACCATCTATGTACATCTGTACTTCGTATACTGTATCATTATTGCGTTTGTCGAATGAATTATTTTTTAACACTTGTTCGTTGATATTCTCTTGCTCTGCGCGAATATCCCAGAGTACGAATGAGTTCTGTTTCTCTCTTAGTCTTCTCCGGTCTAACTGCATCCTTCTCCTTCGCCCTTATGCTTTGACACCCCTTTTCAGTTATGCTCTATTTTCTCTGCCATTATTTCCATTCCACCTCTGCGATATTATCCATGTCCTGATTTTGCTTTCCTACATCAATACTAACTTACAAAATAAAATAATGATTCCGGATGTTATTTGAAAATCGCATAGTCGAAACTTCAGTGGGTTAATTCTTATTAAAGAATTCAAATTAGTTCGAATTTTCGCCGATAAGGGGGCAGCACCTCCCGGGCACGATAAGTGGCGCCATCTCTGAGACAGCCAGTGAACTTTCTATGACAAAATAATTTCAAATGTAATTCGAAAATCAGCTGTATCTCGGAAAGGGATAGGTTTAGGACTTTTTTCTTGATATTTTGAAAGATCTCTCTACGCATGAAATCAGAATCGTCCATGGAAGAGGCTGGTACAGGTAAAATTGCAATTTGAGCACTTTCGACAAATCCCTTTACTTTTTGCAAGTTGCAGATAATGGAAATAATGGTAGACAAAATGGAGCATAACTGAAAAGGAATATCGAAGCATAAGGGAAAAGGAGGAGACAGAACTCATTCGTACTCAGGGATATTCGCAGAGGGCAAAAGAATATGCACGTGTAAGTGTTTCAAGATAATTTATTTGGCAAATACGATAATGATACAGTATACGTGGTCTCTGCTTGCTTCCACTCACCGAGCCCTACGCGACGAATTTGCGCGCACACAATTTTAGGCCACTTCCAGTACTTCTAAATATTCTTGGTCAGGATTTCTGAATTCCAAGTGTTAATATCTAACTTTATTGATTTAATGAATTATTTTAATATTCCAAACACTTAATTTATTAATATTTGAATTTGAGCGTAATTTATTTTCGCCATTTTACAATTTCAATTCAATTTGTATCTACTGCGTCTATTTTATACTCCGGCAAAATAAAATTGGTTTCAAGAAGATCAATCGACTTACAATCGCCCTACTCATCACCTCCATGAACCTGGTCGGCGGACTTTCACTTTTTGAACTTTTTTTCCTGCAAATCGTTCGTAGATATTGCCTCGTTAGTTGTTAAGAATGATTAATTAAAAATTTTCTGGCTTGAAGTTATAACAGCGTGGGAAATATTTTGGAACAGGTGGAAGATCATTGTCATCGTTTCCAACATGAAAAACCATCTCCATTCCTACCGCCATATGATAAATAAAATGACAGTGGAAAAGCCACCATCCTGAAACATAAGAAGGAACATTTCAGCACAACGGTGGAATTTGATTATCTATTTGAAACTGATGCTGTTGCATTAATTTACCTGGATTTGTAGCGTTAAAACGGAATATGACGTAGCCTCCACTAGGTACCAAAACTGTATCTTTACGTGGCAGAAATTTGTATTTCTGCTCCTTCAATTTCCTATCATGATTCGCTATCACATCTTTCATTTGATTGTCTTTACCAGTAGTATTAAGATTTCCAATGTCAAAGATGTGAAAAGAATATCCATGAAGATGAAATGGATGTATGAGTCCATTTCCAACTAGAAACAATACCTCATAATATAAATTTCATTGTTAAACCAATAATTTTGTAAACTAGTTTTAACTCTCCGTAGACACTACAATTTGCGCATCTCCGTTGACACACATGGGTCTGTCGTGTCCGGTGAAGATTTTAATTAATTGGTGACTCACCATCAACTGAGGACCAAGGTCACCGTTTGGTACCTGAGTTCCCCTCCCAAGTACAATTTTTTACGTGGAGGTAAGAACCCAAAATATGGACTAACCGTTGAGAATTATCGATTTCTAGAAACGGCCGGACACCACAGACCCATGTGTCTCAACGGAGGGTTAAATCTTACATGTATCGTACAATATCACTTCAACAAGTGAATTCAGTTTAACATCCAGTATGTGAAAGCATTCGCAGGGTATGGTGCAATTTTTAGGTAATTTATCTCCATTACAATATTTTTTTACACCTTGAGAGATTGGTGGATACGATGGAAATACATTGGAAATATTATTAATAAGACTAGCAAAGGGTATTCCATTAGTTGGTACTGCAAAGTTACAAAAATTTTGATTAGTCTATAAGAGATTGATTGAAAGAACTTTGACAATAGTAAACGTAATTTTTACCTAAGAAATGACGATAAGTTCCTGGCTGGTAAAGAACATCTTCCTGGCCATTATAATTATAAAAGCCAAATGGTAATACAAAACGATAATCTGGTTTTACTTTAAGTATTGTTGATTCAACCTTTATAACTGGTTCAAACTGATTAGCACATATTGCTTCTGGTCGTATCTCGTTACATAGAAAGTCTAATTGGTTATATTTCTGTGTATGTATAACAAAGTATGTTAGAAAGGTAATTAGTATTCATGTTTACATATCTCACAAAATATTAAATAATTACAATTCCAGGTTGCTCTGGACGATACGCTGGTTCAGGAGTTGCAGGTACATTAGATGCTCCATTATATTGAAGAATTGCAAGCTGATTCAATTCTGCACCAGCACATGGACGCACTCCTGTCAATTGAATCCAATACGATCCAACAGTCTGATTCGCAGTTAAAACAACGTCTACACGTTCGCCTAAGAAAGTAAATAAAACATAGCAAATCGTACATGAGAATAAAAGAAATACTGGCAAATACAGCTTATGAAATTAGTCAATTACTTTACACACCGGATCCGGTAATTATTGAATTCACAGGCTTTGGTCGAACTGGGTCTCCATCCTGAGCAATTAACAATAACGCATGATTTTGCACAGTAAGTTCAGCCAAACAGTTTGTACTAAAAGAATTGATAATTCGAAATCGATATCTATTTCCTCGTTTTACTTGAAAAATTTCCCGTTGACTCGTAGTCGTTTGATTAGTGTCTAGATTCTGAATGAATATTTAATTATTAGAATAAAGATGTAGTTGGCGTGTTTGTCTACAAAATAATTAAATTTTTGCCCCTTACTGTCCAACGACCTTTTCCATTGATGAGAACACTGTCAGGTACCTGACCGGGTGACCGCATGATACGTCCAGGATATCTGTCTTCAGCCATTTCATGGAAATAATCGCTTACGAGTATCACATGAGTTCGAAGATCTTCGTCGTATAGTTTATATTGAGGATCAGCAGTGGCAGCTTGTCTTATAATAAGGCTGCCGTATTGGCCATTTATTTTGTGTAGAGCAGAATGGGAATGATAAAAGAACGTGCCAGCATTTGCAGCTATAAATTGATATCTGTAAATACAGCAACGTTAATACGAATCATTTTTTATAGTCTCACTGTAATTAAATAATATACCTGAATGTAGTTCCCGAATGAATAGGACACTGCGTTACATATGGTACGCCGTCATAGTACTGACTTTTTTCTTGAAAAATACCATGCCAATGTATTGTTGCCTCCAGTGCAGGTGTTTTATTTTCTACGTCCACTACTATTTTATCGTGTTGGCAGACCTTGAAGAGAGAATTTCAAATTTCAACATTATTTAATTTATTAATTACTTTATTATTACTTCACCAACCTGTATACTTGGACCAGGTAACATTCTATTAATACTCAATACACTACGTTCAAAACCATCTCCTTCTATGCACTGACACTGCGGTGGGTGAACCAGCGGATTTCTATTGTTTGGTTTACATAGATCACAGGCTCTGTAAACAGTCATAAATTGAATAACATTTTTTGAAATTGATCGACACCTGCAGGGAATTCACGATTGCACGAAGACAAGAGCGTTATGATATTTTATGATGTTCTGAGTCTTTTTAATACTGCCCGGATTTCTTAAAATATGTTTTAATTTTGATTAATTTACCTGTTCATTGTCGTATAGCATTCAAGGGTAAAGTGATAGTAACAGGTAAGTCGAGATTTACTTGTGGTACAATCCCTGGCACATTCTTGCGGTGTTGAAAACACGACATTACTGTTGGTGGGTTTTCCATATGAAATATCGTAATTCTGACATTCTGTATATTTAAAAATTAAAAAAACCAATGAGTTGTTTTCAGAATGCTAAATTAAATAAGGAAGTTAGGCTACAGCATATTTCGAGGTATACACGGAAACAGATTTTGTAAATTAAATAAAAAGAATCTTACCTTCTGGAGTCTCGCGTTTTGCTCTTGCAACGGAAATTAGTGTATAAATTAAAATAACGACGGATGTAATACGAAGTTTCATGATCAATGAACGATCGATCAAATGTAACGCAGAATTCAAAATTGCTAAGAATTACCTGCGCTTAATTTTTTCCTTCTACTTCACCTTATCCACTACTGCTTTATTAACAGTCAATTTGGTTTCACTTTATACTGGTTTTCATATCTGTAAGATATATATCTTTATCATTTAGAATAACAGCTTGTGCAACATTTATATACTATATAGAGTATTTGATGACGTAAAACAGAAAAAAACGCAACTTTCACGACTTTGAATTATATTCTTGAAGCGTATTGCGTTTAAAAAATTCTATTCCTCCATTTCTTACAACGATTGGTACTTGTCATGACTGAATTTAAATTTCGGAAATAATTAATTAGATCGATCAATAATTAATTGCATTTACTGACGTTGAAAGACACATTATCACATTTATCAGTTAAATATACTTCTTATATATTTTAATCTTAATGGATTATTTTTGCTACTGCCAATTTTTAGGAAAAATATTTTCCTTTTTATAGGATTTTTGCAATAATATCCTCACAGACAAATTACGATACTCGAATACTTTCTGGCAATTGCAAATTAATAATGAAGTTGAAACTGTTAATATATGTATTAAAAATAATTGAACCCCCATATAAAATAATGTAGGTAAGAAAAAACATATTTTAAAAAATTTCAAAGTGCGTCTTGTGATAAAAAATATGTTCAAACGTATGTCCTGATCCTAATGGAATGTTGCACTTGTAACAACAGTATAAATATTTATTATTACACTTTCTCGTTGTAACTTCATGTCAGTATATTAATATTTCGTTGATATTCATTATTTTTTTTCCATATATATTATAAAGTTTAACAGGCATTGATAACGGGCGAAAATTTTACATAGTACAAAATGTCCATAGGACGTTCACAAGACGTCTTGTTATACCGTAATAAAACTATTTTGTAATAAGCTACAAAACGCGGTACTAAAGATTTCATCACTGTAGCTTCTAGTGAGGATTTTTATAATTTAAGAAACAATGTAGAACAGACTATCTTCATAAACTGGATCTTACGATAGGACTAAATAGAAAAACTTATTAAAACTGTGAAAGAGAGTTTTTTGGAATGGTCAATTGTTTAGGATGGCAAATATACAAATTTTTAGTGCAAACGATAATTTAAGTGATATCAGGCTAGAATGTAGTTTGAAAATTTTTGTAATAAAGAAATATTATATGGTGTGAAGTATGCCGTTCAATAGAACGTCCCCATAGGATGTCCAAGAGACATTTGAGCAATTGTATATATATAATATTAATAATAGCGCTGCATATTTAATAATGTATTTGAAAAACTTAGCAGAATTACTAATTTTATTTTCAACGGTTAAAGGATTACTGTACCGAACAAGTACAAATACGTGGCGTATTATTAACGCATGCATAAATCCATATAAGTGAATCTGTATGATGCAACATTGTTATCAATACCAATATGCATCATTACTGTGTAACAGCAATACGTACATTATTCTTAGCATCGATGCCCATCTGTATTATTAGAGTACACTCTTTTCTGTTTTTAGATATTTAAGTTTTCAAGTAATACTACAATTTAGCCGTATGATAAAAAAGATATTAATTCTTGTGCAGTGAGGTGAAGCTGAAACAATATGTGCTAAAAATGTTATTCGCACAAAAATTGAAAATTAATATTTGCAATAATTGGTGTAGGCGACTTTCGCTATAACAGAGACGCTCTATACGGTTGCGTTTCCCCTGAACTCTTTCGCGACTAGAGGGGAAGTTTACCACCACTCTTCCGTACTTCATTGCCTCTTATCCGCCCTCCAGATATTACGTATTAATTAATTAATTAATAGTGAAAAGTAAGTTATGACTCAAAACAGGTATAATTTTGAAGGTTGAAATAAGTCACATTTTTATAAAAATCTCAATCTGGCAAAGAATTGGTAGGATTCTTGATGTTCATCAAGATTTAAGTTAAAAGTAACCAAAAAAAACGTCGATGCCTTTGTGAATTTTTATTACCAAAATTTTCCCAAATGTTTTCAATATATTTTTCAAAGTTTTACCAACAATGAACCAGTAACGTACCAAAGTAATAAGATTTAAGTAAAGAAGTTTACGGGGTATGTATATTTCATTGGTAAAATTGTAGTTTCTCTGCCAAAAAATTACCGAAAGTCAATTACTCTATGCTCCTTCGGGAAAATTTGATTAACCTTTGCGTAACAAAAATTCACTAACCACCCAATATTTTTTGGCGAATGTGTGGTGAAAACCGACCTAAGTTAACAAAAGGTTTTGGCTTAAAATTGTAACAGCGTGGGAAGAAAGGTGGAACAGGTGGAAGATCAACATAATCATTTCCAACATGGAAAATCAGCTCCATCCCTACAACCATGTGCCAAACTATATGACAATGGAAAAGCCACCAGCCTGCAACACGAGAGGGAACCATTTTAGTTCAATAGTAGACCTAGATTATGTCCCCCATGGACTGACACAATTTTCAATTGTTTACCTGGATTGTCAGCCTTGAAACGGAATATGACGTAACCTCCATTTGGTAATAAAATTGTATCTTTGCCTGGAGGATTCTTGTATCCTCCTTCAAGAAGTTTATTTTCGTGATTCATTAGTATTGACTTTACATTGCCCTCCGTATCGTTACTCGTGAGGTTTCCCATATCGAAAACGTAGAAATCATATCCGTGAAGATGAAATGGATGATAGAGTCCAAGTGCAGCTGATGGTA